>CANTUR010001171.1:0-101733 GCA_947683625.1 Mallotus nudiflorus
ACGACAGACATTAGAATAAACCTAACAGAAAATCCTAGAATTCGATCTAGAGTATTAATTACAGAAACAGGATTAGGGATTGACCGAATATCACGTTTTATGAGAATTCTATCGAAAATTCGGCAGAACCTCCCTTGTAAAACGGACATCTCTCTACTCAAAAGAGTAGAGCCGACCCTGCAAAGAAATGCACTTCGAAAAATAGGCTCAACCACACATCCACAACCCCTCGATCGGACTCCAAACTACAGTCTACCGACCGGGGTCCACAAACACAGAACAATTCCATAAATACCAAAAATACCCTTATAACATAGAAATATATTTTATAGGTAGAAATTACATAATTAACCTTTAAACACTATAAAAACCGATAAAAACCCATTTTATTAGAAAAACCGTATATTATATATATAATTGAAAATAATTTACGAAAAATAGTTTTAATTAGTTAAAAATACTAAATAATTTGTAGAAATCATTTTTATACCTTAAATAACTATTAAAACCAATTAAATTACATTTTTAGCCAATTTAGGGTAAAATTACCAAAATACCCCTATATATATAAATATACTAAAATTACTTCAAAAATTCACCAAAAATTATACAATTATCCAAAATTAATTTTCTCAACATATTTATCAATAATATCAATAATTAAACTCAATTAACCAATTAATTTCAATTTAAAACACAATTAACCCTAATTTCCCAAATAACATAAACTTCAATAATTCAAAATAAATACTTAGAAATTCATAAAAATTCCAAATAAATTCCTATAATTCATTTCAACACCTAATTTAACCATAAAACACAATTTCATAATTTAAATAATTAATTTCCAAAAATTAGAAAATAATATTAAAATATTCAAAAATACCCAAAAATCCAAAAAATCTCCAAAAATTCCAAAAAAATTCATAAATGTATATTAAGCTACTAGAATCAACATTTGTTAAGGGAGTTTTCATGAATCAATCAATTCAAAGCTCAAAAAAATCAAAAACCCTAATGTGACGGAATTGGAAAAATCGAAACCTAAGCAATTCTAGACCATTTAAGCTAAAAAAAAAGCTAGAATTACACTCACCGGAGCTCAAGGAGAAGAAAGAGACTGGCGCTGTCAAAAATGGTGGCCGGAATCGTCGTGATCAACGGTGAAGAGAAGTTCGGCTTCTCTGGCCAAAACTGACTTCCAGATGCCGGAAACGGCTACCACAGGCAGCAGAAGAGGCTGGGGAAGGCGGTGGCACACCGGACGGCACTCCCACGGCAAGGGAACGGCACAGCAGCGATCGGAACGGCGAGGGAAGCAAATCGGGGAAGAAGGAGGCACTCGGGGGCAAAATGGTAATTTTCTAAAAACTTGATTTTTTGACATATAATGTGTATATATATATACTTTATACTATATAATAAAATAATATTAAATTACACACATTAAATATACACCACACACATAAAATTTAATATTTTAAAATATAATAATAAATAAAAATAATTAAATAACAATAAATTAATAAACAAATAATAAAATATTAGGGTAATATTAATTAAACCCTAATTAAATAAATATTTACACACATAGGCTTTATTTAGTATTTTAAAAATATGTATGAGTTCATGCAAGTCCGTAAATCTATTTAAAATAATTAATAATAAATTATTCATGTGAAAATTTCCCCGAAAATGCAAGTCCCCGGGAAAATTTTACGTAAAGCACTGTAAATAAGACACAGTAATTAAAATAGGTTTTAAATACATATCAACTCGTGAAAATAACGTAATATATATACATAAATTATTAACACTGCATATCCTGATACAGTATAAAAATATTTAAAAACACGGGATATTACATCACCGAAGTTCAAAGAGTCGATTGAGACCAGAAATGTGAAAAATGGTGGCTAGAAGAGGAAGGTTGGCTTGAAAAATGAAGCTATTGTCGTTGTCGTGTTGCTGCATTTCAAGACATTCCGACGATCGGATGAGAGGAAGAAGAAGGCGGTGATGATGGTTGAAGGAGGTGGTCCGGGGTCGACGCAACGAGAGGCATACCGACGGTAGGGGCTCGGTGTTGCAGCGGGGAAGAGGTGAGTGTTATATGATTTTTGCATTTTTTGTTATATATATTATTAATAAAACTTTATATTATTACTTTATCTTAAATTAACCTCCACCACACAATAAAAAATAAATATCTCACATAGATATATATATATATATATACACACACACACATTCAAATTAAACTCACATAAAATAACGCTTACATAATACTAATACAAATAATGTAATTTATTAAAAATAATAATGCACTAAATTAAATATTATTAAAATAATACTATTCGAAAATAGTAAATATAAACAATGCAAATTAAATGTCCAAAATAATAAGTTTCAAAATAAAATATTTACATAGAAAAATGTAATTTAACATAAAATAATAATCATTAATCATAAATAAATAATAAGATAAAAATAAAATTTAATATTTATTAACACTGCATATCCCATTATATATTAAAATAATTTAAAAATTAGGATTATTACACCTAAGTTGCATAGGGGATGTACTGGAGGGGTTATTGGGTCCTACTTTAGAAGACTTGTGGTTCGTGTAGCATCCATGATAGAAAATTTTAAAAAGAAAGTACGAGAACAATAAAAGAAAATAAAGAAAAGAGAATGGTGAAAGAATGAGAAAAAGGATAAGTTTCTTTATATAAGAATAAAAGAAAAGACGGGCTTTTGAAAGGATGGGCCCTTGGGAGAATGGAACTTTGAAAGAATGGGCTTTTGAAAAAATTAGCTCCTCGGAAAAGTAGGAACAAAAAAGGGAGAAGAAAGTCCTTATTAAAAGGAGTGGCTTTTGGGATTTTTTTAAAAAAAAATTGAAATTGGGAGAATTTTGACTATTATTCATTTCTTGGGTACATCCCGAAGTTGATTATGTTGAAGATTAAGGTTATCTTATTAACGTATTAATGAATGGTTAATCGAGTTTGAATTCCAAAGGATCACGATCACGTTTTAAATTGAAGAATTCATTTTTCAATTTGGTTAACCCATAGTAGGGAGTAAACTGTAGATACTTGGTTTGATAAACCCATAGTTGGGGGTGAGCTATGGATTTTCTCTTATTGAAGTGTTAGAATTGAGGGACTGCCTCTCGAATTTATATACCCGAGGATGACGATGTAAGTTTCCTATTTATAGCGAGTGGTGTATTAGGGATCATGCTTTAGATGTATAAGCAATTGAGCTTGATAGAGTTCTCGAGGATCACGTTTTAGATAAGTGAGCAATTGAGCTTGATAGAGTTCTCGAGGATCACGTTTTAGATAAATGAGTGATCGGCTTGATAGAGTTCCTGAGGATCATGTTTCAGATGAGTGAGCAATCAGGCTTGATAGAGTTCTCGAGGATCACATTTCAAATGTATTAATGAGTGGCTGATTGGGATGAACCCATAAGGATTACGGTCACGTTTCAAGTTAAAGAATTCACCTCTCGAGTGAACCTAAGAGGTTAAGCACATCCTTTACTGATTATCGCTTGTGTTGTGCATATTGTTTTTTTTTTAAATTCGATTGCATGAGTTCAGTTTTTCTAAAAAATAAGGGGGTGTGGACACCCGATTCCCTCAGTCCGTAATAAGGGGTGAACTATGGATGCTCGATTTGATCGGCCCGTAATGAAGCCCTGTGATGAGAACATAAAAAGAATGAATGTAAGATAAGCTCAAAATCTTTTAGAAAATTGACCTAAAAGTACGAATTTCTATCCCTATAGAGCACATGCTCGATCTAGTCCAAAGGCCCAATTCTGGATTAGGGCTAGTAAGGTGATGCCTCATTGAAAAGGCGCCGCCATTTCACTAGCCACTTGCATCTATATTAAATGCAAAAGTGACAATGATGGTCCAATTAGTAGGCCCAACACCTTTACAGACCTGAATGTTGCATGAAAATAAAACTTTTTATGTAAGGAAAAAAGGGGTAAAAATGGGGAATGAAAAGTGAATTTCTTATTTAAGCATGAGGGCTTAAAAAAGGATATTAGAGAGAGAAAAGGTGGTTGGCAACCATTAGAAACTTGAAAAAAGAAGAAGGGAGAGCTCTGAAAGAGAAGAAGGGGACATTCTTGAAGAGAAAGAGGAGAAATCAAGCCAAAAGGTTCATCCCTAAAAAAAGAGAAAGGGAAAAATACTGCATTGAAATGAAGTTTGAGATCAAAACCAATCTATGAGGGCCAATCACTTTGGAAAACAAGCTCATAAAGCAATAATAATCCTTATTTTTTTTCAATATTGAAGTTGTAGATTTAGATAAGCTTTTGTTTACTTATTTATTTACTTGTTTCTTAGATCCATTGTTCACTTTATGCCATCCTTATGATATGATCATTTAAATTACTAAGTATAGTTAGAAATCTTTAGTTATTTGCATGTGATCTTGTTTGCTTAAAATTCAAGAAGCTTATTAAGTTGCTATTCTGACTGCCAGTCAAACGATCACCTCTTTAGCTCACCTCTATACCTAGAGGCAACGCTTCACTGATGAGGTAATCATCACTTTAACATAACCATATGTTTTCACATTGTTTTGTCTTATTCATTTCTTACGTTTTATTTTGGGGTTTTCATGTATTTTCATGTTTTCATGTTTCATTTGTAGTTATATGACTATTTCACTATTTTATTTAATTAATGATTGAGTGTTTATTATCCTTATTTGTATCAATTCAATCCATGAATTAACTGTGTGGTTCCTTTTATAGGATTTTACATATTCATAAGGCTAATACTTTGTTTATTATAGGATTTTATGGTGAATTAAATCATTTGATCTTAATTCATGTTCTTTTAGTTCACCCTCTTTTTAATAGGTTTAATTCCTGTTTATTTTTAGTTTATTTTCAGTTAATTTCCTTTCATATAGTTTATCTTCATTTTATTATTGGTTTATTTTCAATATTTTATACTTTCGCTTGCATGTGAAAGGGTTGTAACTCATTTCTCCTCCCCCAATTTCTTCACATGTGCATTTATTTATTTGTTATTACTTTTATGGATGTTTATAAATCATTACTTGTAGTAGATGTCGGGTTTGTAAGTATGGAATTGGACTAATATGCTAACATAGATTTAATTATAAAATGTGAAAATGTTTTAAAGAAAGTCTTTATTGCATGTTAACAAGGAAATAATTGAATAATTAAAGGTAATAAAATAGAAAACACAAACGGAGGCCAATTGCAAGATTAGATGGGCATTCCAAAAACCCATACCCAATTGTCGTACAGTGTATCATGGCTTTTATCCAAGTGATGACTTGTCTCCAATTTTGGACTATAAGTTTATTTTGTATTTCCTAATGGGTTTTGAGCCTACACAGTACCGTAATTGACAATACTACAAGATTTTTCCAATTTAGCGATGAAAAAATCCATCGCTAAATTAAAAAAATATGATTTAGTGATGGATTTGTGATAAAAAAATTTCGATCGGCAAAATGCTCCTTGCTAAATTTTAGCAATAGAAATTCAGAATTTATCGCTACATGTAGCAACAAAAATAAGAAATCTATCGCTAAATATAGCGGTGAAAATAAAAAATTCATCGTTAAATTAGTGACGGATTTTCATAATCCATTACTAAATTAGTAATGGATTTTTAATTTCAAATTTTTGTTACTAAATTGAGTGGTTTTCAATTTTCTACATTATTTTAATATAATTTTTTTCATTATTTATATATATTTTAATTATTATTAGAAAGTTAATGTAATATATTAAATTAAAAAAATAGGATAATAAATAAAATCACACATTCATTGTAAAAACAAGGCTAAAGATATAAATTGTAACCTCAACTTTGACCTAATGATTGGATTGGATCTTCATGTTTTTTTTATTCCCATCTAGAACTTTATTATTGATTTTCGTCTCAGTTTAGACACATCCAACCGGAGGCTCAAACAAGCGTTAGAAATTGATGTGTTGGACTCGTGGACCCATCAGTCGTGTCTTCCTCAGCTCCCACGCCACAATAAAACCAACCACACTCCCTCTTTTACCCAAAAGAGATAAGGGTACTGAACAAGAAAGATAGATGCTTCTTCTTCGTAATCTCCCAACCATTAGAGATCGTCCAGCAGCAGCAAAGTATAATTAAAATGCTAATGTTGCAGCTTACAACAAAGTCAAACCCAACAGTTTGTCACATAATTATCAATGCTCGTGCTTTACGCCATGCAATTGAGCTCTTAATTTTGATTTTGCAAATCCATTACAACATAGCAACGGAACTCCAATTTGCTGTTAAGCACTAAAAAACTGAATTTTTGAAAGCTAAATTTTTGAACCAGAGGAAAAAAAAACCATTTTGACACACCAAAAAAAGGCCAGCATTCACCCATCAGCATCTGAATCCATCACAATAATAGAAACCTCCACAATCCCCATCGCAACCATCATTAGTCTATCACATTTTAATGAGCTGGCAAACTAAAAAACTCACCATCATTAGTCTATCACAAGAAAAAATAAAAAGAATGAACTAAAAGGAAAGCTTATAGATTTATAGCAAAGAAATGGCATTTAGCATGATATACCGTCAAACCATATCATCATTTATACTAATCCTAAAAGATCAAAGGCCAATTATCTTCAAATAATTTCCTGCTTGGAATTTACAGATTGTGTTGGAACGCTTTGCTCATACATAGAGAAATTGTCAGGATCAACTGCTGTCTTCACACACACCAATCTGTCAAAATTTTCCTTTAAGTATTTAAAACCATAAACACTTGCTTCCTGGAATGTGCCATTGCCACCGCTTCCAATGCTGCCAATATCAATGTCGCGATAGTCCAGAAATGCTTCCCTTGGATTCTTGGAGACATAAAGAGTCATCGCTTCGAAAAGGGTTTTTGTTGCATTCAAGAAATGCTCTGTCTGTTCCCCTCCTTGAAACCAATTAGCAGAATACTGAATCTTGAACATATTTCTTGCTCTATGTGGGTATGGAGTTTCTTTCGGCGAAATCTCACTCATTTTGCCACCACATGCATTCCATTGCATTGATACTCCAACTTCAGCCATAACTTTCCAAATCAATTCTAAACCTTCCTTTGGGATGGGTTGTTGCACATAGTCTTATTTTCTTTTGAAGAAAACTGATGCATTTGTAGGTCTATTGAACAAAGCTTCAATGGGTGTTCCTTTCAGCATTCCATACCAGAATAATGTGGTTTCGACCCCATCAACCACAATATAAAACACAGAGAAAAATAAAAAGAAAAATACAGCCCAAGCCTCATCGGCAATCATCCACTAGCAACTAATCACCCATTTGATCAACCATAATTGAGGCACCATCACATATTCTGACTTAATTAAGGCCGATCACTATCTCTAGCGAGCGAAACGTGCGAGGCAGCAGCATCAGATCAATGATCCAAAAACCTACTATAAAGAATCGCAACCTTCTCCCATATAATCTAAAATAAGGCAACAACACCATAACCAATTCACATAGCAAATCAGAATCAAGCTTTTCAAAACAAGAAAAAAAAGGTTTTCTTGTTGGAATTTCCATTCTCCAAATTTTATGTGAAAAAAAAAATAAGGAGATGGAGGCAAGACGACACTGATAAATGGCCCCGGTGGCTGCGCCGGTGCTGCATCGACTGATTTCCTTTTTTTTTATTATTTGTTGCCTGTTGGTGCCGACCAGAGGCTGAGGAAGAAGAACAGGGGAATTTTTTTTCTCTCTCAAAGAATGAGAGAGTCACGTGTTGTATTTTTTTTTCTTCTATCTTGTAAAGTGGTTTTATCTTCGAATTTTCAAAACATCTAAACGTGGCATAAGGAGTGGTAGGTCCCATGAGACTAGCACATCAAATTCTACTGCCTATTTGGACCTCTGTCTGGATGAGGTCCGAACTGAGACGAAAATCAACAATAACGTTCTAGATGGGCACAAATAAATATGAAGGTCAAATCCAGTTTTTGAGCCAAAGTGGAGAATCCAATTTATACTTTTGGCCTAAAAACAAATATTAATTTAGTATATTATTGAGAGTAAAAAGAATAAAAATAACTTACTACATGAGAAAAAAAAAAGTAAAAACTTTAGTCAATTTATCGGGTGGGGCACATGAAATATCTATAGTTTTGCAGGTCTGACAAGTGGCTAATTCTACTTCCCTAATCATAAAATTTCTACCTTTTCAGTTTACCAAGTATCATATATATCCTCCTGTACTATGATAGTTCCTAGCTTTGAGATTACCTAATAACTTACCATTGGTCATAATTTCAGTTTTTTTTAGGTTTCTTCAACCTCACCTCTTCACTATCATCAAGCATCTACAGCAGAAGAAGGATTTGTGTTACCAATCAACAGTAGCAAGCTAAACAAACTAAAGTAATGAACAAAACCCTCAATCATACAAACCAAAACCTTTTGTTTTTCTTCTGCTTTTTCTTTTCATCTTATTCTTTTGTTTCTTAGGCAAAAAAAATTTCTACCGTCCCTTCTACAGCAGAATCTTGCAAAATTTGAATTATAGAAAGTGTTTAAGATCAAGCATGCGGTTACAGTCAAAAAACAACAAGAAATGAACACTCAATGAGCTAAATCACACCTCAGAGTCACTAAATGAAGTAACATGATGAATAATTGTTCCAGAACTTAAAGCGCCACCTGATTATAAGCCAAACAAAGTAGAACACCCAAATACAAAATTAAGATTGCAATAGAAAAATTATCAAACAGCCAAGAAATTTCAAACATGATAGGTTTCTCATCTAATTAAAATCGAAGCAAACAACAAAATTACCCATTCAAATTCAAAAAAATTATGTGGGACTCTTTTAGAAGAAAAAATTTTGAATCAGTACATATAGAGGAGTCAACTAAAAGAAAGAAAGGATTACTGGAAAAGAGGGAACATTTGGTGTTTTCGACAATCAATTCAAATAATCAATCAAGACAATAAATAGATAAATATATACCTTAATAATTTTGAACTCTGAATTAAATGCAGAGCAGAGGAAGAGAGAAGAGAGTGGAGAACACAACTCTAACAATAGCTTATGTTAGGTTATGGTGGGGAGGTTAAAACCCTATAATTTGACATTGAAAGAAAACAAGTCAATAAATTGAGAGAATAAGAAGAAAAAAAATAAAATTTATAAAATAAAAAATAATTTATAACCACAATAATGACACTTCATGACTGCTTTGAAATAAATAAATTAGCTGCTCCTATACCTAAAGGTAAAAATAGACACTTCTATTTATGCTTCAATCTTAAAGACATTTGGGCAAACTCTTTTTGATATTCTTAAGTCTATGAATCCACTTGATCTTTAAGGAATGCTAAAGGTGTCAGAACCCACTTTTATTGCTTTCTGGAAGCTATCAATTGAATGTTATCCTTTTGTTGAGGGTGTAAAGAAATACATTCACAATGTATTAATACTTCTATCCATTACCTACAATGTACATTTCAGGTCTTATTGAATTTTTAATTTTTAACACATTATCCATTATAGCGTATTGAATTTTTAGCACATTATCCAAAGTCTATCAAACGCAAAACATGAAGGCTCTTTGAATTTTTTTTCAAACAGAGTCACATTGTTAGTTACCTCATAAGAGTTAAGAAGCATAATGCCATATATATTGAGAAAGAATGAAAGATAAAACAAGAAGCAAAATTAAACTAGAAATATATAAAACAACACATTTATTTTTCAAAATTAAAGAAAAATTTGTTCACTCTTTCATACTACAGTTAGTTTATGAACTTATATTTATGGACTACCAACTCAAGCTAATGCACCCAATTTCTCCCAAATATATATATGTGTAGCATTGAGATTGAAAGTGACTCAACACCTACCAAACCCATAAACATTACAATTGTTAGTTGGCACCTAATTACACAAAACTCTCAAATTTAATATCAATGCAAATAGCAAATGCCTCCCCATGGAATGAAAATCTATGCCAAGCAACATTAGTTGGTTAAACATGGTGTATATATATTTAAAAAATAGCTAAATAAAATTTATCATCTTATGGATTAATTTTATTTGGATTACTTTGAACTGAATTTATTTTGCAAATCATTTTAGTATAAAGAAAAAAAGGATAGTTATTTAATATTTAATATGATAGAGATAATATACACTTCTTCAATATGATTAGTTGGGTTAGAAATACATTTCTTTAGTGCAAAAATGATATTTAAAAACTTATATATTTAAATATATTATTATATAAGTATTAAAAATATGAACTAGTTCCCAAATTATAATTTCTAGAATTACATGACTATGTTACTCCAATTTAAGTGGATGGACATGAACTGAGCTATGCCATTTTGTGTTTTACCTTTTTTTTTTAAGAACATGATCCTTTTGTATTTGACTTGCATGTCACATTTGTAATTTTTGCACCTGCATGAACACCATCTGTCCCTTAAACAAAATAAACTCATGTATACGTGATATTATACATTCACTTAAAATGAATTTTTGTGTAATTCATATGAAGTTATTTAAATTATAGTGTAGAAATCAATTCGGGTTAATTTGTTATGTGGAAATATGTTAATTTTTGTGTAGTTTGCTTAAAGGATGAACAAGTGCTATATGCTATGTCACGACCCAAAACAGGGGTCATGACCGGCGCTAGGGAACGAGAATTCTTTCGAATCCGGAACCCGTAGCAAGCCTAAAAATATAATAAAATAAAACATGCAATAATAATAATAACAATATCAAATTCAGCGGAAATGAAAATCATAAATATCACAATAGTATTTTCACCAACTGGATTTAAATTAAATTTCATCTCATATATATAAATCTTTTAATACAAATCCAGTTCACATAATACAATATCTCACATAAATAAAATACATAAAATCCCACAATTTAATTTACCACTACTGTAGTGTCTAGATTATAAAAATAAGACTCAAGTAAGCAGTTTACACAAAGAAGCCGAGGCGGACGAAATCCGACGTACAGGCCTGCTACTGAGGTCTGAAGATGTTGACTCTCCTGAAAAATTAGTCAACGGAGGGGAGTCAGACCTCACTGAGTGAATTACTATAATATATATACATACACACTAAATGCCGATGCATACAGTCAACAATATATATATAATATGTATATATACAGGCAAATTCACACAGATGCAGAAAAATCATTTTTATATGTTTTTATTAAAATCATCATTTATGAAGGATCAAATAGAACCCTATGATATCAAAACCTCCAACAGTGTTAGACAACACTCTAGCCATACAGGCTCACTTATTCCAAAATATATCCACTTAATCCATTTAGACAGTAGACTGGCCCCGAGACACTAAGTCAATCGAGCTCCAGCAGTCTGACTGCCAGTGTGATTGGCCCCAAGACACTTGGTCAATCGAGCTCCAGCAATCACACCCAAATCACATCTCACATATCAAATAATTAGATTCAATCAATATTCACAAATGGTTAGTAATATAGCCTATCTGCTATAAGCGCACCGGTACGTACTCGGTTCTAGTGCTGCCCACTAGGTAGCATGTTCTATCGATATCCTTCATTAATAAATATAAAACATTCATTCACAAATAAAATGATGCATGAAATTAAATAAAATAACAATATAAACCATATATATACTGAAAATATACCAAAAGTAAACCAAGTATATTTCGAGTATATATATGTCAAATAAATCTAATTAAATCATAAATTAAGCTCGAAATATATTTAAAAATATTTTAAATATAATTTATTCATAAAACATGCATATAATTTAATATATACCAAAAATATACTTAAATACAAATCACGTTATTTATGCATATTTAGTCAAAATGAAACATGTATTTCTAAAATCATGCATCCTAAAGCACATATATATAAAATAGTAACTCATAAATTAGTACGCTCCACGAGATGGGTCCGACGGGCCTGGTCCACTAGCCCTCGGTCTCGACGCAACTAAACAAACAATAACGATAAAAATCAGAATAACCCTAACAGAAATCCTAGAATTCGATCTAGAATATTAAACACAAAATTGAGATTAGGGTTCGATCGGACATCACGTTTTACAAGAATTCTACGAAAATTCGGCAGAACCTCTCCTGTAAAACGGACATCTCTCTACTCAAAGAGTAGAGCCGACCCTGCAAAGAAACACACTTCGAAATACAGGTTCAACTACTCAACCACAACCCTTCGGTCGGACTCTAACTACAGTCTATCGACCGAGGTCCACAATCACAGAAAAATTCTGAAAATACCAAAAATACCCTTATAACATAGAAATTCATTTTATAAGTAAAAATTACATAATTAACCTTAAAACACTGTAAAAACCGATAAAAACTCATTTTATTAGAAAAATCGTATATTATATTTGAAAATAATTCACGAAAAATATTTTTAATTAGTTAAAAATACTAAATAATTTGTAGAAATCATTTTTATACCTTAATTAACTATTAAAACCAATTAAATTACATTTTTAGCCAATTTAGGGTAAAATTACCAAAATACCCCTATATATATAAATATACTAAAATTACTTCAAAAATTCACCAAAAATAGTATAATTATCCAAAATTAATTTTCTCAACATATTTATCCATAATATCAATAATTAAACTCAATTAACCAATTAATTTCAAATAAAAACACATTTAACCTAATTTTCCCAAAATTACATAAACTCAAATAATTCAAAATAAATACTTAGAAATTCATAAAAATTCCAAATAAATTCCTATAATTCATTTCAACACCTATAATTATCATAAAACACAATTTCATAATTTATTTAATTAATTTCCGAAAATTAGAAAATAATACTAAAATATTCAAAAATACCCAAAAATCAAAATAATCTCCAAAAATTCCAAAAAAATTCAAAAATGTATATTAAGTTACTAGGATCAACATTTGTGAAGGGAGTTTTCATGAATAAATCAATTTGAAGCTCAAAAAAATTGAAAACCCTAATGTGGCCGAAATCAAAAATTCGAAACCTAAACAAATCAAGACCATTTAAGCTCAAACCAAAGCTAGAATCACATTGAACGGAGCTCAAGGAGAAGAAAGAGACTGGCGGTGTCAAAAATGGTGGTCGAAATCATCGTGATCGACGGTGGAAGGAAATTTGACTTCTCCGGCCAAAAATGGCTTCTAGGCACCGGAATCAGCTGCTACAGACGGCGAGGAAGGCTGGGGAAGGTGGTGGCACACCGGACGGCACAGCAACAGTAAGGGAACGGGACAACAGCGACCGGAACGGTGAGGGAAGGTGATCGGGGAAGAAGGAGAGATCGGAGGCAAAATGGTAATTTTCCAAAAGTTTTGGTTTTTAATGTATTATATGTATATATATATACTTTATACTATATATTAAAATAATATTAAATTACACACACATTAAATATACACCGCACACTTATAATTTAATATTTTAATAATTTATACTAAATAAAAATAATTAAATAACAATAAAACTAATAAATAATTAATAAAATATTAGGGTAATATTAAACCCTAATTAAATAAATATTTACACGCATAGGCTTTATTTAGTAATTTAAAAATACGTATGAGTTCATGCAAATCCGAAAATATATTTAATATAATTAATAATAAATTAGTTACGTGAAAATTTTTTTGAAAATGCAAGTCCCGGGAAAATTTTACGTAAAGCACTGTAAATAAGACACAATAATTAAAATAGGTTTTTAAATACATATCAACTCGTAAAAATATCATAATATATATACAAAAATTATTAACACTGTATATCCCCATACAGTATTAAAATATTTAAAAACACGGGATATTACATGCTATGTCTATATTTTCATTTTGGTGTATCTCTATACACACATGTACATTAATGTTGAGTAAACTCTAAATCTAATAGTTTAGCATTTAAAGGTGATTTGTCACGACCCAAATCGGGTCATGACCGACGCTAGAGAATGAGAATTCTTTTGAATTTGGATCTCATAGCAAGCCTTAAAAATAAAAACCATGCAATAAATAATATATAAATATAACATAATTAAAACTTAAATCGATATATAAATAAATACTCAATATCATTTCATAAATAAAATATTAATACAGTATTTTGATACAGAAATCTCAAACTGGTACAACACAGTACTAATACAATAACACTACTGCTGCAGTTTTCTAAAATACAATAGAAGTTCAAATGTGAAGTTTACATAATATAGCCGGAGCAGAAGAAAACCTGTGTAAAGCACTACTAATACGGTTTGACAAAAAAGAATCTCCTAAAAAAATGGTTGAGAAGGGGTCAGACCTCACTGAATGAATTATTATAATATTTATACACGCACCTCCTAATGTCATATGCAACCAAGCATCAGTATATATATGAATATATACAGACATTTCACACAAATGCTAAAATCAACTTTTATATATATAAATGCAGAAATCATTTATTTAAGTGAATGATCAAATAAAACCATAATATAATTGTAACCTCAAAAATAAAAATCAACAGCTAGCAGGCTTAATCAAAACTTCAAATATTCATTGTCTAACTCAAGGCAGTAGACTGGCCCCGAGTACATTAGGTCGACCGAGGATTCACAATCTCACTACAGGCATGACTGGTCCCGAGTACATTAGGTCAACCGGGGATCCACAATCATCCTTTCTGATAACTAGTAATCTCCATATTCTCATTCATAATGAAACATCAAAATTTCAACCTAATTCTAATGAACCGTTGCATAACAATCCTATTGCAGCCCACTAGATAGCATGTTTTATTGATATCCCTCAATAAATCGTATTTAATGGAAAATAATAAATTGCACAATTTAAATATAATGACAATCATGTAAAAAGGATATAACATTTATATAATAAACATATACCATAAATATATAAAAAATATACTAAATGCATATGCTAAATATATGTCAAATATACTGAATATATATATTAAAACATGCTAATATTGATATGTCACATATATACAAATTATATACTAAAACAAACTAAGTAAAATGTCACATATACCAAAAATATACTTATTCATTTAATAAAATAATTCATGTTTAATCTCATATTAAAATATGAAAACCAATAATCATGCATCTACATGCAATGTATATATAAAATAATAACTCACAAGTTTGTGTTCCTCGAGGCTAACTCGACAGGTCTGATCCGATTGGCCTCGGTATTGGCGCAACTAGAAAATAAATATAATATTATCAAAATAAATTTCTAACTTATACTTTTAAGAATTCTAAAAGAAGACTCGATCTAAGAATTCAAAACATAGTCAAAACACAAAAACTCATGATTGACTCGATGTCATGTTTTACGAGAATTCTACCGAAAAATCGACAGAACATCCTCTGTAAAACGGACATCTCTTTACTGATAGTAGAGCTGATCCTACAAGAAAAACACACTTCTATAACACAAATTGCACAACAACTCGGATTGAAATCCCAAACTACGCAATTCTTAACCGAGATTCACAATTCACGATAAAAATAAATATTAAATAATAATATATTAAAATCATTAAAAATCCATAAAATCAATAATAAATCACACTATAATATTTAAACATCAAAACACTAAATATAATTATTTTACAATAATTAAATAAAAATCTCAAATAATTTATATAATATTAATAAAAATCCACTTTTACAAATATTCAATATAAAATAGTCAAATTCACATTTAATTACTCCATTAGTTTAATTATATAATAAAAGCAGTTAAAAATCCATTTAATCACCAAAATAATAAATAATTTATTATTTGAATATAATTTTTAAAAACTAGTATTAATTAGTTAAAATTAGTAAATAATTTATAAAAATTATTTTAATACCAATTATTATTCCAAAATCATTTAAAATATATAATTTAACAATATTTTCAACAAAACTACACAATTAACTTATAATTTCCAAAATCACATAATACTAAAATATTCCCAAAAATTATATACAATTATTAAAAATTATGTTATCAATACTAAAATTACTAACTAAAATTAATAACACTAATTAACCAAAATTTCCATTCAAAATAATTAAATAATATAATTATCAAAAATCCATATTTTAATATTAAAATATTAAAAAAATACCCATTATTTAAATTAATTCAAAAAAATAAACTAAAAATATATTTAGGTAGCCTAAGATTTTCACATCAATATTTCCAAAAGGAAAATTCATGAATCAATCAAACTCAACTAAAAAAAATAAAAACCTTAAATGATATAAACTAAATTTGAAAAAAAAATTTATAATCTGGATGTCATAAACTTAAACCGACTTGAAAATCGAGAAGTACACGTTGAGAGAAATCCAACGAGCCCAAAAAATTGAGCTAAATCGATGAAAAATTTAGCGGACCTATAGTAGCCACCTCTCGGCTCTAGTGGATTTTGGCATGCTGGAGGTGTTCTGACAGCGGTTGAGGGAAAGAGAGGAAGAGGGGAGATGATGGTGGTGGGTGGTGATGGCTATGGCGGTCTGGCATGGGTGATGGTGGTCTGTGTAGAAGTAAAATGGCATAGAGGAAAAAAAGGAAAAGAAGAAGAAAAGAATGGGTGGGGAAAGAAAAAAAAATGGTTGACCCGTGAATTGCTTTTGACCATCTTTATATATATATATATTAACTTTAACACTTGTCACATATACATATATATACATACACTAGCACACACACACACACACACAGATGCACAACACAACCCACTAACACATTAACATAATATAATAATAAAAATAAAAATATTATCACATGCATAATAGTAATAAAATAATAATAACACATGCATGAAATAATACTATTAATAACAACAACAACAATAACAACAATAATAATAATACTAATAACAATAAAAATATTAATAATAATACTATTAAAAATATTGGCAATGAAAACGATTTTAAATACTTTAAATAATAAAACTCATTGTAGACACCCAATTTCGGAATGATGTGTTATGGATGCGACAAAAGACTCTAAAGATGAAAATATCATGAATAGGTCTTCGATACTTAAGCTTTAAAATTCTAAGGGTTTAAATGCATCTTTTAATGAAAGGATTTAGTGTTTTTAAGGACTAAATTACAATATTTTTTTAGGACATTTCAAAACTTAAATTCTTTTAGGGGTCTTTTTGTAATTAAATGTTTTTTTGGAATTGCACAATCCTGGTCGAAATTGAATTCTTCTGTCTCTGTTTTTTTGTCTTTTAATTCAATCGTAATTGGTTTAAAATTCCTAATTTATTTTTAACTCATTCCTAATTGGTCAAAAATTCTTAAATATAATTTTAAGTATTAATCTTATATTTTAAGGAATTAGAATCACATTAGGAAGCTAGGTTTTTTAGTTCATTTTTTCTATTATATAAAGAGAACGGGAGAAGAAAAATAGAAAAAGGAGAAGAGGAAGGCAGGAACAAATTTTTAAAGTTTTTAGTCTTGTACAAGCTTTCTTAATTCTTTTCTTTTAGTGAGGATTTTTTTTTTTCTATAAAAATTCCTTTTGGTTTATCAATTAATTCAAGATCCTTAGAGAATTTTTGAAGAAGAAGATTCAAAGACTTATCAAGAATGATGAATTGCAAATCTGAGAAGTATCTCAAATCATTCATAATCATCATTATCTTCTTCTCATTCTTTTTTTTTTGATATTATTAATTATTTTTATTCTTTCGAGTTATTATCATAATTTATTCATTAATTATAATTTTTTTTATGGTGATTATGGAGGAAAACGCATGGTGATCATGTGAGAGGAATGAATTCATAAGAAGTCCATGGAAAACTATGGATAAAGCCTCGTAGAGACTTAGTTTCTAGGTTTTATTTTATTTTATTTTATTTATTGCTTTTATTTTATTTATTGTTTTATGAATTAATGTAATAGCCCCGATAGTGGGAGTAATGAAATTATGCGTGTGGTTGCATGTTTATTTTGATTAAATTGGTTAGTAAAATTAGGTTTTTTTAATTAGGTAATTACTTAAAATCAATTGAGGAAGTAGATTAATTTAGGTTACTTAATAATAAAATAGGATTTTAGTAAGGATTAATTTAATTAGTTGTTTAATCTTATGTTTAATCATTTTTTTTTTGTGTTTTTATTTGTTTTTGGGCTTGTTTATTATTTTTATGTGTTTTAGGCCTTAAGCCCATTTTAGGCTTTGATTTATTTATTTAAGTTTAGGTAATTCTTTTAGCCCATCTCACTTAATAATTAATTAGGTTTAATTAATTAAATTATATTTTTTAGGTCCATAATTAATTAGATTTTAGGTTAAAAATATCCTTAGGCCCATTTAGTTAATTAGACATAAGCCCACGTAACTCAATTTAATTAATTTAGACTTAGCCCACTTAATTTAAGCCTTTTTTCATAATTTGTAGATTATAGATCATTATTTAAAACATGTAGAATTAGACCCACTAATTTAAATATTCCATAATTTGTAGATTTAAGCTCATATTTAAAATTAAAATTAGTAGACTTAAGTTCATTTAATTAGAATCAAAAGAAATTGGATCTTTAGGTTCACTTATAATTTAAAACATGTAGATTTAACTCAATTATTTAAAATCCATGTAGATTAGACTAACTTAGGGATTATGTGATTTATTGAATGCATTATTTACTTGTATATTTCATGATTAGTTTGCCTTAGAGTTGATTGTTTTTTAGGGTTTATATGAAATTGCATGTAAATAAAGAATAAGATAATAATTTATAAAGTAATTCTAAATAAACACAAGACTGAAAGAAGTTGGTATTCCGTATCCAGAATCTCCTGGTTGTGGTGCTAGCTTTCTTTTAGGGAATCGAGTACCACCTTTTTTATTTGTCCCAGTTATTACCTTGGGTGGCGACTCCTCATCTCCATGTCATGTCTTTGTGACAGTGGTTAGTGTGTTCTCTAGAGCCCTGAGCTTAAACAGTATCACGATTGCTAAAATCTTGAACGTGCGCTAAACCCTACCGTCTACACTCATAAATAATTATTTTTACATAAATAAAATATTTAGAATAAAATAAATAAATAATATACACAAATAATAATAATATATAAATAAAATTTAAAATTTTATTAACACTGCATATCCCAAAATAATTTTATATTATTTAAAATATAGGATAATTACATGATTAAACTCTAAATCTAATGGTTTAGCATCTAAAGGTTAAGAAGCTATCACCAGAAATTTCCAAATTGTACCATAGAACTTAAAACCAACAAAATGAGAAGAAGAAGAAACTAGAAATAAAAGATTGGATTCAAACCTCACTACCACTAAATGTCATGAAGTAGAAATGCTTATGACCCTTAAAAGTATACTCTCTGTCGCTCCTTATAAATATGCATATCAAGCACCTAATTTACCATATATTAGAAATCTTAATAACAAAGAATTATAGAAATTTTGGGTCTAAGAAGACGGATTCTGGATCCAAAAATGAAGATGTCACGACCTAAAACAGGGGCCATGATCGGCGCTAGGGAACGGGAATTCTTTCGAATCCGGAACCCGTAGCAAGCCTAAAAATAAAATAAATCATGCAATAATAACAATAACCATATAATATGCAGCGGAAATAAAAATCATAAATATAATAATAACATTTTCATCACTGGATTTGAATCAAATCTCATCACATATATATATAATCTTTAATACAAATCCAGTTTCAATATAATACATCTCTTTAAAATAAAATACATGAAATCCAATACTTTAATTCACAACTACTGCAGTGTCTAGATAAAATAAATAAGACTCAAGTAAATAGTTTACACAAAGAAGCCGGGGCGGAAGAAATCCGGCGTATCGACCTGCTACTGAGGTCTGAAGATGTTGACTCTCCTGAAAAATAGTCAACAGAGGGGAGTCAGACCTCACTGAGTGAATTACTATAATATATATACATACACACTAAGCGACAATGCATACAATCAACAGTATATATATATCTAATATATATACAGGCAAATTCACACAGATGCAGAAAAATCATTTTATATGTTTTAATGAAAATCATCGTTTATGAAGGATCACATAGAACCCTAGAATATCGAAACCTCAAAAATAGTGTTAGACAACACTCTAGCCATACAGGCTCACTTAATCCAAATATATCCATTTAATCCATTTAGACAGTAGATTGGCCCCGAGACACTAAGTCAACCGAGCTCCAGCAGTCTGACTGCCAGTGTGATTGGCCCCGAGACACTTAGTCAACCGAGCTCCAGCAATCATACCTCCAAACCATATCTCACACATCAATTAAATAATATCCAATCAATATTCACAAATAAGTTAGTAATATAGCCTAAATACTATAGGCGTACCGGTACGTACTCGGTCCTAGTGCTACCCACTAGGTAGCACGTTCTATTGATATCCTTCATCATTAATAACGTAAAACATTCATTCACAAAAATAAATGATGCATTAATGTAAATGAAATAACAATATAATCCATATATATACCAGAAATATACCAAAAGTAAACCAGGTATATTTCGAGTATATATACGTCAAATGAATTCAATCAAATTATAAATTAAGTTGGAAATATATTTAAAAACATTTTAAGTATATTTTATTTACAAAACATGCATATAATTTAATATATACCAAAAATAAACCAAAAATATACTTAATGTAAACTTAAGAAATAATCAAATTATTTATGCATATTTAATCAACATAAAATATGCATTTCTAAATCATACATCCTAAGCATATATATATAGTATAGTAACTCACCTAGTGCGCTCCACGAGACGGGTCTGACGGGCCTGGTCCACTAGCCCTCGGTCTCGGCGCAACTAACAAGCAATAACGACAGACATTAGAATAAACCTAACAGAAATCCTAGAATTCAATCTAGAGTATTTAAATACGGAAACAGAATTAGGGTTCGACTGGACATCACGTTTTACTAGAATTCTACCGAAAATCCGGCAGAACCCTCCCCTGTAAAATGGACATCTCTCTACTCAAAAGAGTAGAGCCGACCCTGCAAGGAAATACACTTTGAAAAACTACACAAGGCACAATCAAAATCCCACGGTCAGACTCCAAACTACAGTCCACCGACCGGGGTCCACAAACACAAAATAATTTCAAAAATACCAAAAATATCCTTACAACATAGAAATTCATTTTATAAGTAGAAATTACATAATTAACCTTAAAACACTGTAAAAACCGATAAAAACTCATTTTATTAGTAAAACCGTATATTATATATATAATTGAAAATAATTCACCAAAAATAGTTTTTATTAGTTAAAAATACCAAATAATTTGTATAAATCATTTTATACCTTAAATAACTATTAAAACCAATTAAATTACATTTTTAGACAATTTAGGATAAAATTACCAAAATACCCCTATATATATAAATATACTTTAAATTACTTCAAAAATTCACCAAAAATTATAAAATTATCCAAAATTAATTTTCTCAACATATTTACCAATAATATTAATAATTAAACTCAATTAACCAATTAAATTCAATTAAAAACACATTTAACCTAATTTTTCAAATTTACATAAACTTCAATAATTCAAAATAAATACATAAAAATTCCAAATAAATTCCTATAATTCATTTCAACACCTAATTTAACCATAAACCCCATAATTTAAATAATTAATTTCCGAAAATTAGAAAATAATATTAAAATATTCAAAAATACCCAAAAATCCAAAAAATCTCCAAAAATTCTACAAAAATTCATACATGTAGATTAAGCTACTAGGAACAACATTTGTGAAGGGATTTTTCATGAATCAATCAATTCGAAGCTCAAAAAAATCGAAAACCCTAATGTGGCCGAATTCGAAAAATCGAAACCTAAGCAAATCTAAACCATTTTAGCTCAAACCAAACTAGAATCACACTCACCGGAGCTCAAGGAGAAGAAAGAGACCGGCGGTGTCGAAAATGGTGGCCGGAAATGGGAGAAACGGCCAAGGGATGATTTTCCGCCAAAAAGGAAAACAGGGGCTGCCGGCGCCGGGGAAGGGAGCTGCTGGCGGCGGGGGACGGCTGGGAACGGCGGTGGCAAGCCGGGAGGCACACCGACGATAGGTGACCGGAGTTGCAGACGGTGAGGGGTGGTGGTCGGGCGCGCACGGGAAGAAGGAAGAAGAAGAAGAAGAAAAAGAAAAAAAAAGGAAAAGAAAAAAAAGAAAAGAAAAAGAAAGAAAAAAAAAAGAAAAAAAATAAAAAAATAAAATAATTAAATAACAATAAATTAATAAATAAATAATAAAATATTAGGGTAATACATTAAACCCTAATTAAATAAATATACACACACATAGGCTTTATTTAGTATTTTAAAAATATGTATGAGTTCATGCAAGTCTGAAAATACATTTAAAATAATTAATAATACATTGTTTACGTGAAAATTTTCCCGAAAATGCAAGTCCCGGGAAAATTTTACGTAAAACACTGTAAATAATACACAATAATAAAAATAGATTTTAAATACATAACAACTCATAAAAATATCATCTAATATACAGAAATTGTTAACACTGCATATCCCGGTACAGTGTAAAAATATTTTAAAAACACGGGATATTACAGAAGAATAGAAAATATTCATCTCAACAACCCAAGATGGAAAAATTGAAAAAATGAACAACAATGAAGATAAGAGATGTAAGAAGTGCACTAACCTGAATGAAGATAACAGTAAAAGGAGGTGCTTTAGGATGAAATGTCTGTGCATGTAGATGTAGTGCTTACTGCGATGATGATGCTGACGGAGATGACAGTAGACGAACTTGTAGATGACGACGACGACAAGATGGCTATGAGGGGTGTAGATGATGATGGCGCTGATAGCAACGAGGAAGGAAGGCTGGATGGTCGGACGAAGGGAAGAAGGGCAAGATAAAAAGAGAAAATGAGAAGATAAAACATAGGTGGAAAGAGATGGCAAAGAAGGGTTTGGAATAATGGTGAGGGGAGGTGAAAATTAGGGTTGTGAGGTGGGGGTGGGAGGCAGCTGCTGAATGAGATAGAGAAGATAGGTTAAGTGGTTGAGATAGGTTAAGTGAATGAGTGATTTTAAGGAATTAGGTTTCAACAAAACCACGTAATTTTGAGTAAAACTACATAATTTTTAGTTATAGACAAATTATTTATTTATTATATTAAAATTATATATTTTTATAATAAGATAATTCAAATTAAAATATAATTTATAATTTACTTATATATTTATTTGATAATAATTTTAATCAATAATAAATTAATTTTATACAATAATATTAAATTGCTTTATAACATTAAGATTAAGTAGTTTTTGCTTAAGACTAATTATGATTTTGAATAATTATATAATAAAATAAAATTATAATTTAGAATTTAATATTCACTAACAATTTTAATTGGTGTTATATTTATTTAATGTGCTAAATTAGTATTATTAAATAATAAATTACCCTAATATTTTAAATGATATTTACTTAACATTAGTGCTAATTCACATCAAAATTAAACACTATTGTTAAAGTAAATTGTCACAAACTAACTCCAAAGTTAATAGGTAACTCACTCATTTAATAAAAATTATTTGATACAAATGTCAATTCGGGCTAAATCAAACTCACATGTGTCAATTATTTGGTGAAAAGAACAAATATGACAACAAAATTTGGTCAAAAGGATAAAATAAATTTAAAATTTTCAACTTTTTAAAGAAAATGATACAGAATTTAGCTAAAAAAAAACCCCTAAATATAGATGTTTGAGATGAGATAAGATTAGAACTTAGGACTTAAAAAATTAAGCATTACAAAGTAATTAAGAGAAAAAGAAAAAAGAAGAAAAAGAACTCACCAGCATGAGATGGAGGCAGAGGCTTTGAAGGGAGCTTAGTTGGCGGTGGTTGCTGTATACAAATATTAACACAATTTTATATTATCCTAGAAATTTATGATTTGTTAGTTATAAATATTATACTATTTAAATTAGGGTTAAATTTAAATTAATAAATATTGTATAATATTTAATTATTAATTAAAACTAAATTTAATATATAATGTTTCATGGTACTTAATACATATATAATTAGTATTATATAATAATGTTAAATCATTATATAATATTAAAATTGCTTATAATATCAAAACTACGTAACTTTAGAATTTTATTGTTATAGATATATAAATTATGTTTTAATTAGTTAATATTAAAATTTATGATGTGTTAGTTAGAGATATTATGCTATTTATATATTAATTTAAATTTACATTATTTAATATTACTATTTATTTAATTATTACTTTAAAATACAAACACAATTTTATATTATCCTAAAATTTAGGATATTGTTAGTTATAGATATTATGCTATTTAAATTAGGGTTAAATGCAAATTAATAAATAAATATTTAATGAGTATTATATAATATTTAATTATAAATTAAAACTATACTTAATATGTAATGTTTCATATTATTTAATATATACATATATAAATTAGTATTATATAATAATGCTAAATCAATTATATAACATTTAAATTGTTTATAGTATCAAAACTACTTAGTTTTGAATCAATATGTTAATATGAAATTTTATACTAAAATTTATGTCAATATAAAATAATAATTATTTAAACTTCAAAATAAATATGAAATTTTCACAATTTAAAAATAATATTTTAAAAAATAATACATATAGTTTAGAAATAAAATAAATATTAATTAATATTTTTAAATATGATTAAATTTTAATACAAATTAAAATAAAATTTTAAAATTAAGCATTTAGCAACGGATTTATCTGTCCGTCGCTATTTTAGCTACGGAATTGCAAATTTCTATCGCTAAATTAAATCAATTTAATTTTTTAAATGCATTTCGTTGCTAAGGTTATTATTCTATCGCTAATCCGTTGTTAAATTGGCATATTCATATAGTACAATTATTTGGATGCACATTTAACTCCGCCGCCTACTAATTACCTGGCTTAACTTGCTATACGATGAAAATATCTTCTTCTTATCCACAATATATATACATAGAGAGAGAGTGAGAGAAGCCCTTGGTGCCAAGTTTTAAGTTGACTTAATTTTTGGGAGTGAAATGTCAAGTGTTTTGCTCCAGCTTAATTCCTACACAGTTATGTTAAATAAGTTGTTAGAAGATATTTATCGTTCTTATGATTTTTTTCAGATCAAACGAGATTAATTAAAGTGTAATAAATTCTAATTATTACTAATTTAGATAAAAAAAAAACTAAGCTATATGAACAAGCTTAATTGACCATAGATTAATGTATCAAATCAATTAATTATTTCAGGTAAAAAAATCAATTAATTTATTTAATACATGCTCATATTTATGTATTTATATCTACATTAGTTAAAGTTTAGTGGATATCAATGATATAGAAAAAAAATAAGGATGATTACAATTAAAACTACAAAATTTTGGTGAATGAAGCAATCTAAATTATTTGCAGAAACTTCTTGCTGACCAAATATCGGTTAACACCTAGCTAATATCATTGTATTGCTAACTTAAAAACCATGGCAAGCAACTGAGAGCTGAGTTTCTCAAATTACCTACTGAGAAGAAAAATCAACAGCACCCTTATTTGTTTTTATCCCCCTAAATTGTTTTTATCTCCATATACGGCATTTGTTTCATTCACTTAAATTGTCAATTTATTATAACTAATGATATGTAATTTTAGTGGCCAAACTAATTATTATTTATAGAATCTAGCCTTTTGAATTGAAAATGAAGATCCTAAGATAACATCAATTGTTCATGTATTAAATTACTGTTGAATTGAGTACGACTATCAATTACTAATTATCTATAGCTTGTAATTTTTAAATTCATGATATAGACATTAAAATTCAAAAAATTTTGAAAAAGTTGAATCGAATTCTATTATTCATAACGACAATCAAAGTCCAAAAACAAGAGTTTTAACTAGAAAAAAAAACCCTAAAACCAATTTCAAATAAAATAGGAAAAATGAATCCTAAAGCAATTAAAATACAAAAATTATCTTTTTGAAGGCCTCAATGATAAAATTGGTCCGAAAAACAATGGAACCCATAAGCAAAACTTATAATTTCTGATTATTGAGTTGTTTCCAATCCAATTGAGCTCCTAATTTGCCAAAATCCATAACTTTAAAACTGCAAATAATTATGAAACTGCCATTACTACCAATTTTCATATTTTTCAGAAATTAAATTTACTTGTTCTTCAACGCCCACATCAGTTCTTGAACAATTTCGTTCAATTCTTGCGTCCATTCATTAAGTACAAGTCGTTGGCAACCTTATTTCCTAAAGCAGCCGTAGCCTTTGTGTTCTACATGCCAAGTAGGATATAACACCATTGATAAATACGTTTCTCCTCAACTATAAGCCACCAACCTATGCGACTTGCTTAGTGATCCATTAAGGGATGCAAAACTTTTCTATGCCGTCCAACTTGACTACATAAGAGCAAAATCTTGTATTGATTTGTACCATTAAATATTCCAAGTACAATGATACATGTTGCGCCGATTGTGATATTACTATGCGTTGCAATTCATGCAAATTACTCATTTAGTCCATCAAAAATTACTTATAGTCTCTATAATTTTTTTTTATATTTTCTTTTATACACTTATATTTAACAGGGAATTATTTTTGAAATTTCGAAACCCGCAATTGACTGTAGTGACAAGAAACATTATTCATATCCTATTTTCAATTATATTGAAAAGTTATCCTAATTATAAAAAAATGAGCAATCGAATTGCCTGCAAAATATAAATTTCATTAATGCATCAAATGTCATTATCATTTTTTTAATTATTTTTATAATTAGTTAATAAATTTTTTTTCCTGATATAACATAATTTTAAATTTTTGTTTGATCATAATAAAATTATTCGTAGGAATTTACTTTGTTTTAAGTTTTAATCCATATATCAAAAATAATTACACATTTTTTTCACTTTATTTGTAATTTTGTAATTTGTTTGTTATTAAAATAATTCCATAAAAAGATTGGGTATAATTCTAGATTGCTAGTTAACACTATGGGAATACTGATAATTTGAAGTAATGGAAAAATCTTAACTTTTAACCGCTGGCTTGTTGCTGTAAATGCATGATGAGTAAGTGGGTGGGCAGTTTGCTATAAGGAAGAAACTGCTGCCCATTTCCCGCCACTCTTTACTACTTAGATCTCCATTGCAAATCATAAGTTATTGATTAATCATATTGCTAATCGCCATTAAAGCTAAATAAAGATAATGTAATTCCTCTGCTTCATTGTTGTCTTCTCCATTAATTTATAAGCTAATATGTTTGGTGCACTATTTGGGTGGAGAAAAGCTTCCAAGTGGTAATTAACTTTACCTTTTTATATGCAATCTACTGATGAAACAGATTTTTAATTTGTTTCTTAACTTGCAGCAAGAGATTAGTTACTCTTCTCCATTGTCGTCTCAAGTTATTAAAGAGCAACAAAGGCGTAATAGTAAAGCTACTGCGTAAAGACATTGCTCAGCTTCTCAGCAATGGTCAATGCGAACGTGCTTTCACCCTGGTAATAGTATATATACTTTCAAATACCAGTAATTTCCATGGTTTTCATCTGGTTCTTCGTATTTTTAGTTTTTTTTTAATGTCTAAACCATCTATACTCAGAACCCACTAAACTCTGACGTTTCTTCATATTTACTAAGCTGTACAAGCTAATGTGAAATTTAATGCACAGTGCCAAGTCTTATATATGTTGAATGATTTACTATCAAATTTTACTTGTTATTTAGTGGGATTAGTGATTGTATTTGCCTTCCATCACTAGGGTGAATGGAATTTTATGCAAAGCTAACTTTCAATTAAATATATCAGGCTGAGCAGCTGTTTAAGGATCAGAGCTTGTTGGATGCATATGATTTGTTAGGAAATTATTGCGAATTTATCATCATTCGATTCCGCTGTATACGTAGATACAAGTATGAAATCATTAAAACAGCAAGTGAACATAATCTTTAATGATTATTTTTGAATTTGGAAGATAATCATACACCACCGTGTCTTTTGTTTCCAGGGAATGTCCTGAAGATATTAATGAAGCAATTTCAACATTAATATTTGCTACTGCATGGTGTGGGGATCTGCCTGAGCTGCAAGTTATCAGAAAGCTATTTGGTGAGCGTTATGGAAGCAAATTTATAAGCGTCGCAGCTGAATTGCGTTCTGGAAACCATGTTAACCTTGAGGTTGGCAGTTGTACTAAAATCTCTAATTTGAAGTTTGCTTATTTCTTCAGGTTTTTTTTCCTAACCAATCGCATACACTTTTCTCTGATTAATCTTACCCTTTACTCAGATAAGGGAGAAATTCTGTACAAACTCCATTCCTGATGATGCTAAATTGAAACTAATAATTGAAATAGCAAAGGAGTATATCTTCAGTCCATGGCAGATTGGATGCAGTAATACAAGCAGTGTACATCTCTTGCAGGTATATCTAAATTGTGATCCCCATTTTATCAACTTCAGTTTCTTGATCGAATTGAAACTCTGTTGTTCCAAGAATCATGGGAATTTAATTGTAGGTATGTGGCAATAATTATCATAACTTACAAGGGTTTATTTTCAAAGAAGCGGCTTGTGTCACTGTCAGCTACAACAGTACAAGTGCATACGCTAAGCACAGCCGAAGTACGTTGTCTTTGGCCTCGCAACCTGCAAAACATATTCAACCTGAACGCAATTTAGAGAGCTGTGGTTCAAACAAGCTTTCTGCTGCCTCCTTTGAAGAAATGGAGGATCCTAAAAGAACAGCGATTTTCTGTCTTGAGGAAGTGAAAGAGTTGCAGTTTAATAATGCAATGCACGACCTTCACTGCAGCGAGGACAAGAGAATATTTTTGTTTAATTCTTGCAACCATCCTGAATCTTGTAACGAAACGGAGAAAGTAGTTGCAAATGCGGCTAATGCAAGTGTCATAGCTTATCAAGATCAGCAATCAAAAGGAAGCGCAAGATCACCATCTTATAGCCATGTGCATCCAAAGCTCCCAGACTACGATGAATTGGTAGCAAAATTTAGGGAACTCAAGAAACAACATCTTCAAAAAAGGCACAGCTACAGACAACAGGCCCTCTATTTTCTGCAAAACGACAGATTCTATTGTTGAATAGTGAACTGCTGGTAATGAAAACGAAAGCGCAAATTCCATCACATTGTTGAGATGAATATTGGGCTATGGCCATTGGCCACCGCAGAAATGAAGAATTATACAGTGCACCTCCTCTTGCCTCTTCATCAGGTGAAATTGCTGTGCCCTTAAGCGGTATTACTAGTAGTTTATACAGTGAGCTTTTTGCAAGATACAACATTTTTCTTACTTTTAAGACACGCGTGCATGTTATTTTCATGTGAACGTTGCAGCACCAAACCTTATTTCAATTGAAAAAGGCATAATTGAAAACTTTAGTTACTTAAACCAATATTTTTTTCTGGTTTGCAGTGCTGAAAATTGAACTGAAAAAGGACACCCAGAACTATTCGAATGTTTGATCTCCATTTGTATTTTAATGAGCCATAGGCATGATAATTTGAGGCAGATTGAGAAGGTAACTAAAATATCGTAATTATTTTAACATCTAATACAATTTTAATTAAGATATATTAATTCATTTAAAATGGAATGGTTCTCCATCATGAAGTGTAGTCTCTTCACCACCATCATACTAAAAAAAAATGATTAAGATATGTTTGAAAAAACCTTTCACGTGATAGAGATAAAAAGACAAAAATGAAATTAAATTGAATGAAGATACGCATCGTAGTCGCGGATAGCAACGCAACAAATTTTTTTAAAATGATGTTTTTGCCTCCGATATAGGGGGACAATCAACCTAAGGGAGAGATTCATGCTAAAAAAATGATTAAAATATATTTAAAAAGTTCTTTCAGGTGAGGAGATAAAAAGACAAAAATGTAATTAAATTAGATGAAGATATGTGTCACAGTTGCTGGCAGTAACACAACAAAAAATTTTTAAAACGATGTTTTTGCCCCCGATACAGGGGGGCAATCAATCTAGAGGAGAGATTTTTTTTTTTAATTTGCAAGTAGCGACAGTTATTGTAGCTGTCGTTATCCGCAACAATTATAATTATCCAATTAAATTATACATAAATGATTAATGTTGCAGACCGCAATTTGTCAAAAATGCCCCTTTCCAAATGAAATTTCCCCTTAGTCAAAAAATTAAAAAAAAATACTATGTCTAATGCAGCCCACTTCAAAATCATTGCTCTAAATTATAATAGGACAACTATATACATCATGACACCATAACAACATTGTTACTGTTGCAACAAGCGATATAAATCTTTATCCATTATAATATCAATAAATATAAATTGGATGATACTATCTCAAGCTTTCAATTTTTTTTTGTTAATAATTGAGTTCAAGCTTTCAATTTTTTTTAATAATTGAGTTCAAGTTATTTAATTTAACCCCACAAACTCTCAGTGCACAATATGACTATTGACTATTGTATTACATACATCAAATGACACATAATTTTAAAGTATTGACTATTTGTGCTATATATGTTGCACGCAATTTGCTAAAGAAAATTAATTTTTTTGAATTAATTGTTTACAAAATTTACAATTCAGTAGGCAAATTGTTACTTTTTTAGCCTTTACTAAAATTAAAAACTTTCTTGGTGGTTACATTTGATTTTCTAAGAAAAACCCTGTAGGTAGCAGGGTTTAATGCACATCTAAGTATTTGATGATCACATTACTGTGTGAGTTCAAAACCTACTAGAAAATACAAAATAGGTCTTAAAGTCTAATCAGAAATGGAGTCACCACTGGGATAAAAGTTGGGACATACTTATACGGTAACTAAATTTCACAGAGATTCCCAGAAGCTGTCATTAGAAAACGAGTTTAGAAACTGGGTATGGGCTTTGAATACCCACCCAATCTTGTGGTTGGCCTCTGTTTGTGTTTTGTAATTTATTACCTTTCATTATTGAATTATTTCTTTATTAACATGTAAATTACAATTGTCTTTAAATAATGTGTTAAATTTTATATTAAAGTCTAAATTTGCACATTACTTCCACTTTATGCATTTAGTCTCAGCATTCATCATGAATAATAAATAGCAAAAACTACGTTCAAATCAAGTGGGGGAAGGAATTAAGGATTACAACACTTTGTGCAAATAAAAGTATAATAAATAAAAAATAAACCAAAAGTAAACAAGCATTAAACTATGCATAAATGTGAATAAAAGATCAAGAGCGCCATGAGCTAAACTTGGATGATCAAGATCATTCCAAGTCCCTGTGACAAACAAAATATTAGCTCCTGAAACATGTAAAATCCTACAAAAGGAACCATCAAGTCAATACAAATAGAGGTGGCAAATATTCAAATATTAACCCTAAACAAAATTGTAAAAAAAATTATGTAAAGAAAATGAAAAGTACAAAAGTAAGAGAATTCATAAAAATTCGAATCATGCATAATTTACAAGAAATATCAAAACAAGGTCATGTGAGACTCTATCAGAGTGGCGATCGCCTCAGCAATGAGGCATCGCCTGATCAACAGGCATAAATGACTCTCAACAGCAATAAACTTTAATTTCAAGCAAAGATCAATTAATGCAAATTAACCAGACTCACAAATACACTTAACCTTAATGGATCATGTTAAGGACATGATATAACATAAGTAATGAACACAAGAAAATGAGTAAACAAGCAAATAAGTAAGACTTTATATAAATATATAACTTTAACATGGAAGAGAAGTAAAGATCATTACTAAAATATGAGCTTTTCCAATAAGTTGACTCTCAAAGTTGGATTTAGGTGTTAAACTTCACTTGAATACAAGATTTTCACTTTCTTCCTTCAAGAAAATAATCTTTTGAACTTGATTCCTCATTTTTCCTTACTTAAGAATATTTTTTCTTCGTATTCCAAAGCTTTTTTCCTTTTTTTTGAAACTTCTTTTTTGGTAATGGTTACTACCCATCTCTTTCTCTCTCTTCTTCCCCTTTTTAAACCCATGCCCCTACTTTCTACCCTCATCATTGCACTTTTTAGCTCTCCCCTTCTCCTAAAAATCCTTTTCTCACTCAAAGGATTGAGTTTCAGTTGAAGGTGTGCCCACCAAGTTGGCCACCATTGCTATCCTTGCATTTAATGCACAGGCAAGTGGCTGTCACAAAGGAGGCTCCTCTATGATAAGGTGATTGCCTCATCAACTTGCTATTAAAGGTGTGCAAAACCCACTCACCCCAATTTTACCCGACTTGAGTCAAGTCGGGTCTCATTTTTATAATTTTACAAGTTTTCGATTGGGACTTGACCTGACCAAAAACCTAAACTTTAACTACAAAATATGTATTTTTATTACTAAATTGATATATCAGACCATTTATAGCTAAATGGTAAAGCATTTAGCTAAGTTTTGACAAGTTATAGGTTCAAATCCCACAACTTGCATGATTTTTCAATAATTTTTTTAGACTCAAAAGGAAAAAAGCACTCAAAGACATAATCCTAGGACTTGAACACAGGTTGTGAGAGGAAAACATACGACTTTACGATTTTACTACTAGCGATTTAATTATTTTTTTGTTTTGCTTATTTTACTTATGAATCTATTGGTTACTCGAAAATTGACCCCCATTTAACTTAAAATGTTTAGTTAAGGTAGGTTTTAAATTTTTGAAAAAAATTAAAATCCGACCCAACCTAAACTTGTTTAATGCTCACCCCTACCTGCTGCCATAAAAGAGATAACCTCTTTAAAGAGGCATTGCCTCTTTGGCCTGGCCCTGCATTGGGCCTAATGAGCCAAGGCAGATTGGGCTTGCCTTATAGGTTTGGGCTTGGATTTTATGGTTTTAAGCTCTTAAGTCCAATTTCAAGAAGGTTTCAGATCTTCTCTTGCATTCAAGTTTCGCACATTCTCATAATTGGGATTTGTTGCAGGCCAACCAAATAAAACATCTATACTTCCCCCTATCACAGGTCGATCGAACCTGGTGTCTACACACCTTTTTTTTTTTAGGAACTTCATGCACCCTTAAAAGATTTAAATGTTTAGTGATATTTTAAGGTAAAATTTTTAGTGATTTTTATTGTATTTTATAGTCATTTTAAATTAATTATTATCAATTTTTTTGGTTTCATTTAAATTATAATTTGTTAAATTTAAAATATTGCTAGTTTAAAATGTGATTCTTGGGTTTTCCTAGTTCGATACACCACTCTTCTAAAATATGATTCTTGGGTTTTGCTTGGCCCGATACACCACTTCTTACACTATGAACTTTGGGGATACAACTTGACCAGTCACTCAAAAAAATGTGCACTTTAGGGATTCAAACTCAATCAGTCACTTTTTGAACAGTGAACTTCAGGGATTCAAACCTGACTAGTCACTTCTTGCACTGTGAACTTCAGGGATATAACCCAACCAATCACTTTTCGAACTATGAAATTTGGGGATTCAAACTCGACCAGTCACTTCTTGAAATGTGAACTTCAGGTATTCAAACCCAATCAGTCACCTCTTGAACCATGAACTTCGAGGATTCAAACTCGACCAGTTACTTCTTTGAAACATAATTCTCAAGTTTTCTCGGCCCGATTCATTACTCAAATTAAAAAGTCAACTAGAAAACCTTTATTCTCCGACATCAATTTTCGAGATGCACTTGAGGAAATCTTCCCTTTTTATTCATCATTATCTAAATTTTTATCATTTATAACACCTTCCTTCTTCTTGCTTTTCAAATTCCCCTTTTCCAAAAATTTGACCTTTTTTTTTTTTACTATAAAAGCATATTTTCCCCCTTTTCCTTTCTCTTTCTCTTTTCTTTTTTTTTTCTTCTTTTTTCATGCGCTTATATTCTTTCAAAAAATAGATGATGAGAGGATGCCACCTATGCTCGAGTGGGGATCCCATTTTTCCTTCCACAAATGCTCCACATAGTCTCAGATTATCAAAGAGAGACATAATTCCTCTTTTGGTGGCTTTAAAGGAGTCACATTTGCCCGTTAGCATCTGGAGAGGTTGGTACCCAAATCTTTCTTATTTTTCCTGTAAATCACACTGGGTTAGGATGTGTTTATGTCCATTTACCATTTAGGATTAGAAATAGGACTGATTAAATGAATTTTTTGAATTTGGGCTAAAAAAATTAAAAACTACCCGCTGTTCTCCTACACACAAAAGCGATCGACTCTGCGTTACGGCAATCGCCCCTTAGTAAGAGATGATTATCTCTGTGATAGAATGAAGAGGCATTGCCTTTTTCTCAGAGATGATCACCACTACGATGGAGCAATCGCCTCATCCATGAGACACTGCGCCTATGTAACAGGGCTTGTTATCCATCTTCTTTTCTTTTTTATTTTTTATTTCAAAAAGTAAGAAAATTATACTATCTTAATTCAACTTCCCTGATTTCTTTATAATATGATGCATAAATATTCAAGGGCACTAAAAACTTTTATAGGGCCCGAGTCTTCTATAATGACGTAATAGATAATCAAAAGGTCAAAATTCAAGACATCGGGTTCGAAGACTTTATACTTGCTTCTTGATGAATAGGGATGAATAGATTATCAACCGCTCCATGTACTAATGGAGAGATGGTTTGATAAGACTCACACTTTCCACCTTCCCTTCAGAAACCTTACATTGGATCCTGTCTCATTCGCTACCATTACTAGGATTGCATGCGCCAAGGATCCTATTCCCCTTAATGCGAGCTTGCATCAACTATCTCCAAACAAGGTTGCCTACATTGAGCATCCCCTTAGTATGATCTCGAATATAAAAGAGATGCATATCATCAAGCTTAATTTGATCCAGAGCGTCTATACCCGAGATAGAGCCACAACGATGGTCACCCTTCGTAAGATCGACCAAGTGGTGTGAGCATTCTTGGTTTACCTTCTCGACACCACTTTCTTTACAAATACTACTAACTTGATGGATTTGATGTTCCTATTGCCCCTATGGGACTTAGATTAAGTATCTATGTATGATTAGGGCAGTTGTACTCTGGCCTATTTGTACAGGAGTATGGATAAGGTGGTGCGTGGAGCTAAGAGGTTTTTATAGTTTTTGGCACGCCGTCTTAGTAACCTATATTCTTCCTTTTCCTCTTGGTTCATTTTGATTATCATTTACCAATATCTGTTAACAATGTTTCTTTGGCAGGTCTAGGCATTGGAGCTGGAGTTGCTCATCAGAGTAATGCCTATAGGAAATGATTTTTCGACCATAAAAAAGTAGGGTGCCAGTCGTGTCTTAAAGAGGCATCTAGCTCAAGTGCATATCCACTGGTAGCACCTAAACTCTTTGACACAAAATATGGTACCTATAACATTTGTAATCACATTAGCAATTTTTTGAATTTGACTCACTTACTTATTGGTTTTCTATTTGTAGATTCAGAATGACTTATGGGGGCTTGAGAATGGATGGAATACTGAGATGACCCATTCCATACCACTACTCAAAAGAGAGTCCTTCTTTATGGGCCAGGCTACTGAGTTTGGTATCTTGGTGAGCAGGTCCTTAACTGGAATTAGGGAGCTAGGGAGAGGCATATGCCCAAGTCCCCTTCAAGGAGCATGCTTTGGACACATGAGTTGGAGGGTGCTGAGCTTGATTAGGCTATTACTGAAGAGTCGACTTTAGATCAAACTGTACGGATCAAGAGCCAGTACTTAAAGTTTATCTGACTCATCTTATATTGATAGTTCCTCTATCTGCTGCCTCTAGCTCTTAGGTAACCATCTGATGCTTAACTTGTATTTAAGATTATCACATTCTAATATGATTTCTCATCTTCAGGCTGCAGCTACCTTACCTGCACCCTAGGCCAAGCCTCAAGCACAAGAGAGAGATCCTCATAGACCCCGCATTTAGTTAATCATAGAGGGTACTTCAACTGCGGCTGAGCAAATGAGGCCCCCTACTACCCGTAGCTCATAGTTGGTTGCCTATAGTTCCCTCTCTTTAAATCCTTAACTCTTCACTTTTAGCTCCATCTTTGAACATCTTTTCCTCAAACCTCCATTTTCTTCTCCTAGACACCACTAAAATCTTGAATCATGATCGAAATAAACCTTAAAGTACTACAACCAATCTTAAAAAGCTTAGACAGTGGATCATGGACCAAATTAGAGTCATTTCACTTTTTAATCTTCATATCACTACATGTTAGAAGAATCAACTTCCCTTTCCTCCATGTTGTAGCTCAATTTTAGGATCCTCAGAAATAGGTCTTCCGGTTCAACACAACAGAACTATGCCCATTGCTAGAGGAACTTAAGGCCATTCTAAGTTATTACATGGATTCCATTTGCCAACTTACAATCCTTAACCTTAGAATTCTAGATTTATACTCTATCCAACATTAGATAGCTTGAATGTTCAATCTTCCACCCTGATCTTCATCTCTTTATATTCTCAGCTCAGAGATCACATTAGAACCTTTCCTTAAAACTATCATGGGCATGGATAGGAGAGAAGCCTATTAGCCCCTAATGATGGCCCTCTGCTTGTATACTTAATTCTTGCTCATTTCCCTTTCTAGAAATTATAATTCAAAAATCCTCCACACCCTGGATCAGGTGGAAGAAGGACTTAACCCTTTCCCTCTCATCTTAGTAGAAACCATCATTGGACTCAACAATTTTATGGAAATTAGCTGATTCTCTAGAAGCCCACTTCTGTTGGAAGTAAGTTCCTTTCCCTTGGACCCTTGTTTCCTTATCATTCTATCGTTGTATCCACCTACTTAACACCTTTGTAGATGTGGCTTCATGACAAGCTAAAATTGCTAGAACCTCCTCGAGACATTGCACGCTATAGGGCCAAACATTGTCAAAGCAGAAAGTTGCATCCCATACCAGAAGACATCCAAGGCTGACTATCGACATTCCCTGGTACTCTAATCCTATGGATGTGTCCATGGTAGAGGTTACAACACATGACCATCCATTCTTACACTTATTGTGTTCCTATTATCGGTATCCATTTTACTACCTTTTACAATCCTGCCCGTCTCTACCGTTAGTATGGACAGAAGTAACTGATTGTATTACTGCATGAGTTTGAACTAGGACCCCTCTCTCAAAACTTTCTGGACAACTTAGTGGCTACTTGGCCTTACAAAACCTTCCAGAGGAACAGTATAAGGAGTGGATTCAATTGTAATAAACAAAAAAATATAAGTTTATTAGAAACAAAAGGATAAGGGAGTTGCAAATGTCGAGTGCTTAAGATGTTCAACAAAAGAGAAGGAAAGAAAATTAGTTTATGAATTGATTCATCATTTCCCTTTTTGTTAGGTAGCATTCCCTTTATAGTTAAATAGTTTTTAATAGACACTTAATGTGATGTTTAACAGTAATTAAACTAATATATTTCATTTAATTTAAGCATAATTTGCATATATATTTTGCTTCTAACACATCTCATGTTGTTAGTTGGCTCGCCCTTGCAAGTTTTTCAACTAACCATTTTTTTTCTCTCTCTCATTTTATATGTCCTTAATTTTTGCCTAAACTACCCTTTTTAGGTTTTTAATCCAGTAGGACTCTTTTTTATTATTTTTAATTTTTTTGTCTCTAACTTTTGTCTCCCTAACGAGACTTTTACAGAAAGTATTTCTTAAGCTTCTATAAGTTAAAAGGCTCTCTGAATTCATTCCCATCCATGTCAGATAAGATAGCAGCACCCTTGGAAAATAACTTTTTATATCATATAAGGACCTTCCCAATTCAGTTTGAACTTTCCTCAAAGGTCAATTATGATCGGCTTCGTAAGCTTCAACACTAAATCACCCTTTTTGATCTTTCTTGGCTTAATTATCTTATTGTAAGTACGAGTTATCCTCTTCTAATACAACTAAGAGTGATACATAGACTTTATCCTCTTCTCATCTAGCAACGTCAGTTGCACCAATCGACTTTCCACCCATTGGTACTCAAGGATTTTGGACTTTAAGAGGACCCTTAATGATAGAATCTTGATCTTTACTGGCAACACAACTTCACATCCATATACCAAGGAATACGAAGTGGCCCCTATTGACATTCTAGCAGTTATTTTATATCCTCATAATGCAAACTACAGATAATCTGCTTAATCCCAGTAGTTCTCCATCATCTTAGCTAAAATCTTCTTTACATTCATGTTTACAACTTCCATTGCCCTATTTGTTTATGGCCTATATGAAGAGGACTTGTGATGCTCAATTAGTGCAGTTGTCTCTGCCCAAAATTAAACACTATTATCAGTAACAATATGATGCAGCAATTAATATCTATAAATTATATTTTTCTCAATAAACCTTAACATTTGTTTCAAGCCAACAGTTATATAAGATTTAGCTTTGACCCACTTAGAGTAATAATCGATCGCCACTATGATGTATTAATGACCATTTATTGCTCTCAGCCTTATCTCTCCTATAATATCAATCCCCCAAATAACAAAGGGCTAAGGGGAAGTCATTCCCTCAAGCTCCATTGAAGGTAGGTGACTCACATCTTCATAAACCTGGCAATTATGACATTTCTTTACAAACTTAACATAATTTATTTCCATAGTCAGCCAGAAGTAGCCCTAGCAAGCTATCTTCTTTTCCAATACTGTTCCATTCATGTGTGGCCCATATATCCCTTCATGAATTGCTTCCATAAGCTTATAAGCTTCATCTTTATCAACACATCTCAAGTGAACCCCGATCGAAATATTCTTGTATAGCATCCCATTATAGCTAATAAACTATCGAGATAGCATATGCAGAGACATCCTTTCTCTTTTATCATCATCCTCAAGGAACTACCCCATTTTTAAATACAGCTGCAAATCATAAAACCAATGCTTCTTAGGGGTAGTATCAATTGCCATTATGCTTATTTATTCATAGAAAGGTGTTAAACCTTGAGGGGTAAAATAATTATTTTTTGATGGTTACAATTAGTTAAGTAAAATTATATTTAATCCTTATATGTTAAGTGTTTATATTTAGGTTAATTGATATTGCAAAATTCAAGTCTGAACTTAAGCAAAGAAGGGTCAATATATTAATTTTTGAAGTCTGTAGTTCCTTAATGAGTTATGATGAGCTCATCATGATCATGACATAACTGAAAAATTGAAGATTGAATTTTCTATTAAATTATGAAGTCAAATTTGATCAAACATGGTGGGAATCTTCATTATATATAGTCATAAGCAAATCTTAATCATTAGAAAAAATTTTGAAGTAAAATTACGAATATTCAAATTATAAATTTCAAAAAGTTCTTGAAAGTTATCACAACTATAGTCACCATCAATGTTATAATCATGATAGCCGAAATTATGACCATGACGATCAAATCCAAAAATTGGCAAAAAGGTGTCACAACCATCGTCACCACTATGGTTATGATCATAACAGCGCACGATTTTAAATTTCTTCTTGGCACCTCTAGAATTATGATTATGATGATTTTGTCATGATCATGACAATGTGGAAACTTGTTTTTTCTTAGGTGGTTTAAATGGCTCTATTTGCATTTAATGCACTTCCAATAGCTATTTTTCTCTTAAAGGGTTTAAATACTACCAAGAATATAGTTGGAACATGAGGAGGAAGTTGAGTAAACACATTTAGAGCAAATCTTTAAGTATTTATCTTGAATTTATTTCTTTAACCTCCTAAATCTTCATATTTAATTCTTATAATTTTTATTTATCTTAAGAGTGTTCTTAAGTGTGGGTTGGTGAGTTTTTAAAACCATTATTCAAAAGCTCAATAGTGAGATTGAGTGAATTGGGTTAGGGTTTTATTCACTTATAAGCTAAGAGGATTGTTCTTAACAAGTGGGTTTGAGTGTGAGCCATTGAAAACACTTGGATTAGAGTGTGAGCCTTATAAAAACACTTAGGTTTAAGTGTGAGCCTTAGAAAAACACTTGGGTAGCTTTGATTAAAGCTTTTAAGGGTTTAATCTACACCTTGGAGTAAATTAATAGTGAATTGAAACTCTCAACTTGTGGTTGAGGAGAGGAGTAGGCTTTAAGGGCTAAACCTCTATAAATTCTTGGTGTTTTTTTTTACTCTTATCCTTTATTTAATTCAGCTCTTACTTTATTTTTGTTGCTCTTAAGTGAAAAATTAAAATTACTTATATTTCTCAAAAAGCCAATTCACCCCCCTTTTGGCACTTGTGGAATTAATTTAGTGTCAGAGCTTTGGTCTCTATTTTCAAATATTTAACCATCTTGGAGAAAAGATCATGGCCTCCACAAGTCAAGTTGTTGTTATCCCCAATGTTTATGGCCTTAGCTACACAAGACCTCAATTTTTTTATAGAACCGATTATGCATATTAGAGAAACAAAATGGAGATTGTAATATCTCGTGTTTTTAAATATTTTAATACTGCATCGGGATATGCAGTGTTAATAATTATATATATATATTATGATATTTTTATGAGTTGATATGTATTTAAAACTAATTTTAATTATTATGTATTATTTTAAGTACTTTACGTAAAATTTTTCCGGGACTTGCATTTTCGGGGAAATTTTCACGTAAATAATTTACTATTAATTATTTTAAATAGATTTCCATATTTGCATGAACTCATATATATTTTTAAAATACTAAATAACGTATGTTAGTGTAATTATTTATTTAATTAGGGTTTAACTAATATTACCCTAATATTTTATTATTTGTTTATTTGTTTTAATATTATTTAATTATTTTAGGTGTATTAAATTATTAAAATATCAAATTATATGTGTGTGGTGTATATTTAATGTGTGTAAATTAATATTATTTTAATGTATAGTATAAAGTATATATATATATATATATATATATATATATATATATATATATATATATATATATATATATACATATATATATTTAATATTAAACAAATTATAAAATTTAACTTATTTACAACTTTGCCACCCGAGCATCTTCCTCTCTCCCGATCGTTCCCCATCACCGTCCGCCGCTGCTACCGTCATTTTCTTGCCGTTGGTGTGCCGTCCGGCATGCCACCTCCTTCCTCAGCCTTCCTCACCACCTGTTGCAGCCGTTTCCGGCGTCTGGAAGCCATTTTTGGCTGGAGAAGCCGAAAGTGGGAGCAACGTCGTTCACGACGTTTCCGGTCATCGTTTTTGACACCGCCAGTCTCTTTCTTCTCCTTGAGCTCTGATGAGTGTGATTCCAAGCTTTTTTTTCACTTAAAATGGTCTTGATTTGCTTAGGTTTTGAATTTTTGAATTCGGCCATTTTAGGGTTTTTGATTTTTTTGAACTTTGAATTGTTTTATTCATGAAAAGTACCTTAACAAATGTTGATCCTAGTAGCTTAATCTTAATTTTTGAATTTTTTTAGAATTTTTGGGAATTATTTTGATTTTTGGGTATTTTTGAATATTTTAATATTATTTTCTAATTTTTGGAAATTAACTAATTAAATTATGAAATTGTGTTTTATGATAAATATAGGTGTTGAAATGAATTATAGAAATTTATTTGTAATTTTTATGAATTTCTATGTATTTATTTTGAATTATTCAAGTTTATGTAATTTTGGGAAAATAGGGTTAATTGTGTTTTTAATTGAAATTAATTGGTAAATTGAGTTTAATTATTGATATTATTGATAAATATGTTGAGAAAATTAATTTTGGATAATTATATAATTTTTGGTGAATTTTTGAAGTAATTTTAGTATATTTATATATATAGGGGTATTTTGGTAATTTTACACAAAATTGGCTAAAAATGTAATTTAATTGGTTTTAATAGTTATTTAAGGTATAAAAATGATTTCTACAAATTATTTAGTATTTTTAACTAATTAAAACTATTTTTCGTGAATTATTTTCAATTATATATATAATATACGGTTTTACTAATAAAATGAGTTTTTATCAGTTTTGACTGTGTTTAAAGGTTAATTATGTAATTTCTATGTATAAAATGTATTTCTATGTTATAAGGGTATTTTTGGTATTTCTAAAATTATTCTGTGTTTGTGGACCCCGGTCGGTAGACTATAGTTTGGAGTCCGACCGAGGGGTTGTGGATGAGTTGTTGTGCCTGTTTTTCAAAGTGTGTTTCTTTGCAGGGTCAGCTCTACTCTTTGAGTAGAGAGATGTCCATTTTACAGGGGAGGTTCTGCCGAATTTTCGGTAGAATTCTCATAAAACATGATGTCCAGTCGATCCATAATCTCGATTCTGTGTTTAATATTCTAGATTGAGTTCTAGGATTTTCTGTTAGGTTTATTCTGATTTCTGTCGTTATTGTTTGTTTAGTTGCACCGAGACCGAGGCCTAGTGGACCAGGTCTGTCGGATCCATCTCGTGGAGCGCACTAAGTGTGAGTTACTATTTTATATATATGTGCTTTAGGGTGCATGATTTTAGAAATATATATTTTATTTTGATTAAATATGCATAAATAATGTGATTTGTATTTAAGTATATTTTTAGTTTATTTTTGGTTTATTTTTGGTATATATTAAATTATACGCATGTTTTATTAATAAATTATATTTAAAATATTTTTAAATATATTTCTAGCTTAATTTATAATTTGATTGAATTTATTTGACGTATATATACTCGAAATATACCTGGTTTATTTTTGGTATATTTCTAGTATTTATATGGTTTATTGTTGCTATTATATTTAAATTCATGCATCATTTATTTTTATGAATGTATTTATTAAATGAAGGATATCAATAGAACGTGCTACCTAGTGGGCAGCACTAGGACCGAGTACGTACCGGTGCGCTTATAGCATTTAGGCTATATTACTAACCACTTGTGGATATTGATTGGTTATGATTATCTGATGTGTGATGTAAATTGGGAGTGTGATTGCTGGAGCTCGGTTGACCAAGTGTCTCAGGGCCAATCACACTGATAGTCAGACTGCTGGAGCTCGGTTGACTTAGTGTCTCGGGGCCAATCTACTATCCAAATGGAATAAGTGAATATTTTGGAATAAGTGAGCCTGTATGGCTAGAGTGTTGTCTAACACTGCTTTGAGGTTGCGATATTATAGGGTTCTATTTGATCCTTCATAAATAGTGATTTTCAATAAAAATATATAAAATGATTTTATTGCATCTGTATGTATTTGCTTGTATATATACATATTATATATACTTTGATTGTGTACATTGACATTTAGTATGCATGTATATATATTATAGTAATTCACTCAGTGAGGTCTGACTCCCCTCTGTTGACCGTTTTTCAGGAGAGTCTTCTTCTTCAGACCTCAGTAGCAAGCCTGTACGCCGGATTTCTTCCGCCCCGGCTTTTTTTATGTAAACTACTCACTTCAGTTTTATTTTATCTAGACACTGCAGTAGTCATTAAGTTGTTAAAGAGATGTATTGCATTTGAACTGGACTTGTATTAAAAGATTTATATATATGAGATATGGATTTGATTTAAATTCACTGGTGGTGAATTAATATTTTTATATTTATATTTATGATTTTATTTCCACTGCATTAAGAGCTGTTGTTATTATTACTGACATGTTTATTTTATTTTTTTAGGCTTGCTACGGGTTCCGGATTCGAAAGAATTCCCGTTCCCTAGCGCCGGTCATGGCCCCTGTTTTGGGTCGTGACAGAGATGTTCTTAGATAGTGAAGCAGTTAATTTATGGGATACCATTGAAGAAGGTTGGATTCCTCTAATAAATAAAGACCATAAAGGCAATCAGCTGACCATTCCTAAAAAGCAATAGAGTGATGAATAATTAAAAGCTAACTTAAGAAATAAAAAGGCAATCACCATCCTGTATTATGGCTTAAGTAGGGGAGAATATAATGGAATAGAGCATTTGAGATCCGCTAAAGAGATCTAGGAATATTTGAAGACCAAGTATGAAGGCACTAGTTAAGTCAAGAACAAGAAATTATAAATACTTGGAAGAGAGTATGAATTGATTAAGATGAAGCCTTATGAGAAAATTAATGATATGTATAGTAGGCTTATCACTCTCATTAATTATATGAGGAAACTTGACAAGAAATTTTCAAATGAGGATGTCAACAATAAAATTCTTATGAGTTTGCCTCAAAAGATTTAAGAAGCTAAGATGGCCTCAATTAAAGAAGCAAATGATCTTTCTATTCTACCTACAGATGAACTTTTTAGGAAGCTTCTCACCCATGAAATTAAAATGAATCAAGTGGTAGAGGAAGAGATGGCCAAGAATGACAAAAGTATTACTCTCAAGGTAAGTAGAGACATTAGTGATAGTGATTCAAGCGAAAATAAAGATAAGCATTCTATAATTTTAAGAAAGGTAAGAGATATCATCATGAAGAAGAGAAGAATATTCAAAAAGCAAGACTCAAGTAATAAAGATCAAGTCATATACTATGGATGTAACAAACCGAGTCATATCAAATTCGAATGCCCAAAGTTGAAGAAATTCTTTAAAAAGGATAAGAAGTTTAAGAAAGAAAAGAAGCAAGCACTTAAAGCAACTTAGGAAGACTCTAGTGGTTCAAATGATGATGACGCCAATGAGGAAATTGTAAATCCTTGCTTCATGGCATTGGAGGAACCTTTAAATGATGAGGTAACTCTAGACTTTAAATCAAATGATGAAATGTTGCTTACTTGTGAAAAATTGATGCATAAATGTGATAAATATTCATCTAGAATTACTTCACTCAAAGAAATGGTAAAAGCTCTAGAAGAAGAACTTAAGAAGTCAAGATCTTCTAATGAAGAGTTAACCAATTCATTGAATGAATGCAATTCTAAGAAAATTGAGGTTATCAATGAGAATGCTAAACTTATTTAACAAAATGCATTTTTAGAAAATGAAAGTAGCAATCTCAAAAACTCCATTTCTAGATTTAACCAAGGAAAATAAATACTTGATGGGATGATCTTTATGACTTCCAACCCTTTGAAATCTAAAAAGGGAATTGGATTTGAAAATGCTCATGCTAGCTCTTCAAAAGGTGTAAGCGTAAGTAATCTAATTACTAAGGGTTACCAAAAACCTAGTCTTAAAACCAATGGACCTAAAAAGTCTAATGGTTACAAGGCTAACAATTCTAAAGCTAATAGCTCAAGAGGACCCAAGCCTAAGAAATACAATCATGATCATTCTCTTGGTTTTCATAATTTTAAAATGAAAGAGTATGCACCAAATGTTAGATGCCATTATTGTGGTGTGATGGGGCATAAGAATTCTAGATGTTATATTAGAAAGACTCATTTGGGCTACTCTAATTCCTAAGGATCTTTCAATGCTAACTCCTAAGGACCCAAGTAAATTTAGGTACCTAAAGTAAGATGAAACATTTCATTATAGGTGTGCTTGGAATCCACAATGTGCAAAGAAAAGTGGTATATAAATAGTGGATGTTCAAGGCACAAGACTGGGAAACTGACCTCTTCACTCATTTGGAGATGAAAAAGGGAGGCAAAGTTACATTTATTGATAATGCTAAAAGTTAGATTATAGGATTGGTCAAGTTAGTAAGAAAGACTTTACTCATATTAAAGATAGTCTTTTAGTTAATGCCTTAAAGTATAAATTACTTAATGTTATTCAATTATATGATAAAGTAATAGAGTGACTTTTGAGTTAAAGAAATGCTTTGTAACTAATATGGAAGATAAAAAAATCATTTTCAATGGTTAAAAAGTCAACAATATTTATATTATTGATATCTCCTCTTTCACTAACCAAGATGTTGAGTGTTTTTATTGCCATTAAGGATGACACTTAATGTAGCATAGGAAATTTAGTCATGCTAGCATGGAACTCATTGGAGATCTAAACAAAGGTGATCATGTTATTATCCTTCCCAAAGTGAAGTTCCAAAAGGACAAAGTGTGTGGAGCTTGTCAAATGAGTAGTCTTAAAGAGCTAAATCAAAATCAAGGAGCAATGGAGAATGATCAAGTTATTTTCCTTCCAATTAAGTCATTTTAAAATGTTGGATGGTAACTCATTATGATTTATGTTTACTTGAATCTTTATAATTAATTTCTTGAACCTTGAGTGGTTAATTTATTATATCCTTGAATTTTGATTGATTATGGTGCAATATTGAACTATTCTATAATATGTTTGAAGTGGCTCAACTAAAGTTCAAAGTTTGATTTTTTTTTTAAATCCTGAATTTAAATTATGATTATTATACTATTGTCACTGGCAGTGAAGGTTTTGCTCTTTCAAATAAATTCATTTCTTTTTACTTAAATTTTTTCCATGATCATGACACCCTCTTCATGACAAATGACGTGTCTAGGGTTAGTATCGGGGTATTTAAAGCATCTTTTTCTTTAACTGAATCTTTCATCCTTCTTCCTCCTAGAGCAGTCACCCACCACTTTCCCCTTTCTAAACCTAATTTTTTTAAGATTTCTTTTCTCTTTTCATTTTTAACTTAATCCTACATCATTTTCATAATCATTTTATAACAATCATTCATTCATCATCCTAAATCGCATCTTTCACCATGTCAACATCCATGGAGTTGACAAAGAAGGAAAAATAGCAAAAAATTGTTAGGAAAAAGGGCCCGTTTGATCCTTATTGTCCTTGCTTGCAACCAAAGAGCAAAATGAAAGGTACAAAATTTTGAAATCTCATCCAATTAATTCTATCTTTGATTGGGGCTATGTGAGAGCATTGGGAGATAAAGATTAGATGATTGGGTTGCTTGATAAAATGAAGTTAAAGGAATTAGAAATTTACAAAGAAATCTTGTTCGATATCCTATTTATTCTTGGTAGAGGGGAAAGCCATTAAAATGTTGGAAAATTGGAGTTATTTGCTTTGTGGTGTAGTGAACAAGGGAAGAAACTTGCTTTGACAAAATTTTTTACCGATTACTTGTTGAGTGTAGCCATTGCTAAATCTGGAAATTTTAGCAATTAAAACAAAATTCAATGTAAATGGTATTGTTTATTGGTAAGAAGTGGAAAAAGCAAGGAACACAATTTAGTGTGCAAGTGACATACAGAATTCCAGTAAATGGTAAAAGATGAAGTTTCTTTTACCTTAAAGAAATGCCATAAAATTGCAGCCCCTAAAGATGAAGAAGAAGGTCGAACTGAGCCACCAACTTTAATCCATGATAAATCAACTCCAAGTTCACATGGATAGTAAATTTTAAGCTATTTAGACCACCCTCTCAATTATAGAGTGTCGAGTTGAAGCCATGGACCAAAAACTTGCCACCCCTTGTTGTTGATGTAACCTTTTTGCCATTAATTCTGCATTTTGCATCTCATTTCACTTCACTTTTTATTTGTTTAAAAAAGTATTTTGTGTCTTTTTGAACTTAATGTGGTTATAGCTTTTAATCAATTGGGACATATTTGCTATTTTATGATAATGATATAGATATTTGACATTTATGGATATTTTTTTCACAAAATTATTAACTAATGTTATGGATATCTATATATTTTTGTAAGGAGTAGAAATGTTATGAAAAGTTTTTATGGAACAAATTATTGGTTATGGATATTGCTTATGTGGTGCAAATTGTTAGTTATATTGTGCTTAATTTAGTTTAAGTATCATGTTGTATTTATGGATATCATTTGGAATTATAGTTATTCATTAACACTTTGGATCTATTTGTTTGGTAATGCTAATTTGTGGATATATGATTTTGCATAGATTGTTATGTTGAATATTGATTTTGCAAAGTTTGCTACTTTTATGCTTGACTTGGTATGGATATTCATGTAATATGATTTTGGACTTATTCTTGTTGATTGATGTGTTATATGTTTTTTTTTTTTTTTTTTTTGCAAAATCTTGTGACAAATTGAAGTTGCATGTTGTGATTTTTAAGCCATGGACAATTGATTTTACATCTTGCATTCCATTTTGTCTCATGGATTTTTATTCTTCTTTTTAACCAGATTTTTTAAGTATTTTTAGAACTTCATATGGTTGTGACCTTAAACTATTTGGGGCATATTTGCTTTGATTGATACTTATTGTCTCCACCCTCTCTCTTGTCATTTTTTATAGTAATAAAGGGGGAGAACATGCAAAATGCTTAGTGAGAAATCTTTATGGTTAAGAATTATTTTTAACATGAGAATAATTTTTGAATATAATTTAGATATTTTGAATTGTGTTTAGGGAGAAAGGTTAAGGTCTACTTTGAAAAAGGGAAGAAAGGTTTATTCTTGGATATTGACTTTGTTTATTATGTTTATTTCAAAGAGGGAGCATAATTTTTTAGAACTATTTTGAGTATGTTTTGACTATTGAAAATTGTTATTGATGCATATACGAATATATTTTCTTTGGGCATATTTGAATTGATAGTTGAGAATTGAACTATGATTGCTCTGATCATTATAATGCTTCACCTATATTTTCAATTATTGATGACTTTTTGCTCAAATAATTCATTGCCTTGTTGCTTGAATATGCAAAATGGACTTACTTGATGATATTTGCAATTTTAATGTTAGGCTTATTTTATGGGGGAGTATTTCCTTCCAATTTTTTTAGCCTAATTTTACATAATTATTTAATACTATAAAAAAGCGAGAGATTGTTGAACCTTGAGGGATAAAATAATCATTTTTAATGGTTACAATTCATTAAGTAAAATTATATTTAATCCTTGTGTGTTAAGTGTTTATATTCAGGTTAATTAATATTGCAAAATTCAAGTATGGACTTAAGTGAAGAAGGGTCAATATATTAATTTTTTAAACCTGCAATTCCCTTATGAGTTATGATGAGCTCATCATGATAATGATATAGCTAGAAAATGGAAGATCAAATTTTCTATCGAGATCTGAAGTCAAAATTGATCAAACATGGTGGGGATCTTCATTATATATGGTCACAAGCAAATCCCAATCATTAGAAAAAAATTTTAAGCAAAATTATGAAGATTTAAATAGCAAATTTCAAAAAGTTCCTAAGATTTATCACAACCATCGTCACCACTAGTGTTATGATCATGACAACCGAAATTATGATCATGACGATCAAATCCAAAAATTAGCATAAAGGTGTCACAATCATCATCACCACCATGGTTATGACCATGACACCTCTAGAATTATGATTATGATGATTTTGTCATGATTATGATGATATGCAGAACTACTTTTTCTTAGATGGTTTAAATGACTTTATTGGCATTTAATGCACTTCCAACAGCTCTTTTTCTCTTAAAGAGTTTAAATACTACCGAGAATAGAGCTAGAACATGAGGAGGAAGTTGTGCAAACACATTTAAAGAAAATCTTTGAGCATTCATCTTGAATTTATTTCTTTAACCACCTAACTTTTTATCTTTAATTCTTGTAATTTTTATTTATCTCAAGAGTGTTCTTGAGTATGGGTTGATGAGTATTTAAAACCATTATTCAAAAGCTCAATAGTGAGATTAAGTGAATTAGGTTAGGGTTTTATTCACTTGTAAGCTAAGAGGATTGTTCTTAGTAAGTGGGTTTGAGTGTGAGCCATTGAAAACACTTAGGTTAGAGTGTGAGCCTTGTGAAAACACTTAAGTTTGAGTATGAGCCTTAGGAAAACACTTAGGTAGCTTTGATTTAAGCTTTTAAGGGTTTGATCTACACCTTGAAGTAAATTGAAAATGATTGAAACTCTTAACTTGTGGTTGAGGAGAGGAGTAGGCTTTGAGGGTTGAACCTCTATAAATTCTTGGTGTTTTTTTCTTACTCTTATCCTTTATTTAATTCAATTCTTACTCTATTTTTATTGCTCTTGGGTGAAAAAATAGTTACCCATATTTCTTAAAAAGCCAATTCACCCCCCCCCCCCCCCTCTTAACACTTGTGGAATTATATAAGGGTTTTGGGACTTTACTAAAATTAGAAGCTACAGTAGCTAGGGCATCAATTATCAGATTCTCTTCTCTTGATAGATGAATAAATTTGCATAGAGTAAAGGACAACAAAATAGTAACCAAATAATTCTAATATAAATGCAACCTCTCTTCTTTTACCTCCCACTCTTTAGAAGCTTATTCATAGCCAGCATAAAATCCCTATACACAGTGATATTCTCTGCCTCTGTACTGTGTAATGCTTCCAAACCAAAGATACAAGCCTCGTATTCAACCTGATTATTCATTACTTTAAATTCAAGTCTTTTTGCCATCGGATTATTTCTCATTCTGGCGTGATCAAGATTATACCAATACGAGCTCTTTTGTTGTTAACAACTCCATTAAAGTACATTTTCCATCCATGGACCTTATTTCCCCTAGATGCTCATCTAAAAACTCTAGTTCCCATTCTTGTTCATTAGTTATCAGATTCTGAGCCAAAAAGGTTGTCACTGCTCTCCTTTTCACTACCTTTTCTGCTATGTAGTCTATGTCAAATTCACTAAGTGGAGCCAACCATCTGGCCAAATTTTCCTTGACTGATGGAGTTTCCTGAAGGTACCTGAGGGGATCATGTTTAGAAATTATCTGTATTCTATAAGACTGGAAGTAATGCATGAGTTTCTTTATCGTCTAAATCATGGTTAGGCATGTTTTCTCTATAAGAATTTAATGGGTTTCGTATTGTAGTAGCTTATTACTCAAGTAATACATTGTGTGTTCAGTCTTCCCTTCACTTTCTTAAGCTAACATTGCCCCTATTGCATCCTTTTCAATTGCAAAATAAAGAATTAAAGGTTTACCTAGTTTCAGCAGTTGTAAGACTAGAGTATTTATCAAATAATTATTAATGGCGTAAAAAACCTGTTGACATTTATCATCCCAGATTACTAGTTGGTTCTTCCTCAGAAGCTTGAAAATTGGCTCACAAATTATAGTCAACCTATCTATAAACCTAATAATATACTACAATTATCCAATGAACCCCTTGACTTCTTTTTCATTCTTTGGTATAGGCATTCTTCTAATTTCCTTGACCTTGTCCAGGTCCATTTCTATTTCTTTTTGACTGACAATGTGTCCTAGTAGTTTCCCAAACATTACCCCAAAAAACACACTTCTTTAGAAGTTGTACTTTTTTGCTCTTGCCAGGAACCTGTCTAAAGCTTTAAAATGTCTTTCTCTAGTTGCATACTTCACCATTATATCATCTATATACACTTCTATCTCTTTGTGGATCATATCATGTAACATAATAGTTGTCATCCTCTGATAGGTGGCCCCTGCATTCTTTAATCGAAATGGTATTATTAGTTAATAATAGATGCCCCACTCAGTGGTGAAAGATGTTTTTAACTTGTCTATTACTGCTATCATGATCTAGTTATATCCCGAGAATCCATCCATGAAATAGTATATTACACTGAAAGCCACACTGTTAACAAGTATGTTAATATGTAGGAGCAAAAAATTATCCTTAGGGCAAGCTTTGTTTAAGTCTCTATAATCCATGCACATTCTGACCCTACCATCTTTCTTGGAGATTGGTATTATATTTGCTAACCACTATGTGTCATCCACTACTTTCAAAAATTTTACCTTTAACTGCTTTTCTACTTCTTCTTTAATCAAGCGAGCCCATTCTGGCCTCAATCTTTTTTTCTTCTACCTTATTGGTCATATATGAGGATAAGTAGGGATCTTGTGCTTTATGATTTCCTTATCAATACCCGACATGTCCTCGTAGCCCCAAGCAAATACTTTTTATCTTATTTTTAATGTTTCTTTCATTTTTTTCTCTCTCGTCATAAGTTAAATAAGAAATAAGCAGTATATTTTTATGGTTATTATTTATGCCTAAATTAAATGATTCAATCTGTGTAGAATTAATGTTAAACATATGCATAAAATGATCATCACAAATAGAATAACCATTAGGAAATACATCACATAAATAAGCAAAGTCAAACTTCACTAGATTCACTTTGAAAAGAACAAGTCATTAGTTTCAAATAGAGTAGCAAAGGAAATATCAAAGTCATCAGAAAAAAATCCATGATGGAATTGAGGACATAGGTTTTGAGATTCATCTCCTTGTTCTGACCATCAATGTCTTTCAACTCTAAAGCACTAATGTTCTCCTCAAACTCTTCCTCAACCGGTCCCAGCACTTCCATAGGGGTCTCTTCAGCAATAACTTTCTTCACTCCATCCATAAATTTAGTGAACATTTCAAATCCTGGAATTACCTCCCTAGCCATCAGCAGAGGTTCAGGAGTTCTTGTGTATAGATAATAAGTGCCTTCTTTAGTGAACACATCCCATAGCCTTTGTTTCTCAATGTTAATAACAACCTCTTCCCCATCTTCAGAATCCTCAAGCCTAGTATACCCAATCCTATATTTCAAAATGGGAACTTTCGGCTTCATAAACTTATGAGGACCTTGCTAGTTCTTCCATAACCCCATGCCAAGAAGAAAGTCCATATTGTGCATCATGTTCAAAACCCTCTTATCCATCTCATCTTCATAAATCATGCAGACTTTAAAACTTAGGCTTATAGGAATATCTTTAGGAGCCAACTTCAGAGCAATCACAATAGCCTCGGTTTCAGCTGAAATGGTAACAAAATTTACCCTCATGTGGAAACTTAATTTTTTGATGGACAATGGAGGGCACACTGCCTAAAGGATGAAACCATGGCCTTCCCAATAGGATAGCAAAGGTCACAAGAATATCAATTACGTGTAAGTTGACCTAAGTCTCGATAGGTCCCATCTTAACCAAAGCCCTAAATGTTCCTTCAACGGGCCTTTTCATGTCATCATAGGCCTTAATAATCACTTCAGAGGGTTGCATGTCAGCTACAATCAACCCCAACTTTGGTAAAATCTTCAACGGGCACATATTAATATTAAAACCATTATCCACCATCACATAGCATATTTCTTTCCTTTTGCTTTAGCCTTGATGAACAAAGATTTGTGATGGTCCCTTCCCTCTAATGGCAAATCGTTATAAAAAAACATAATGGCTCCTTGAGGGGTTTCCATTAATGAACCAACCGTTTGTTCAAGGGCACAGCTAGTAAAGACTTTTTTCTAGTCCAAAGTAAGAACCATTATTTTTCGATAGTCTTTAGAATAAATAAGCAACTCCCAAACACTAGCGATAGTTTCTTCTTCCTTTACTTCTTTTTTTGAACCTTCTGTCTTTTCTGGTTCAGACTTGGTCATTTTGACTTCCTCCCCTTTTTCTTTAACTTTCCCAACCAAATGATTATTTTCAGTTTCATCATTTTCCCATAAATCAATATGTTCCCTATCTTCATCATCGAAGCTCTAAATATCCAGAACATGCACAGTAAGCTCTATGGTTATTTATTTTGGTTTGGGTCTTTTGGTTCAGGTTTTGGTAACTCAAGAGTGGAATCAACAAAGGAATTAAGGACTTATTCCTCTGTTAAGCTGGTATTGATCATCAGAATGGGTGCATTTAGTGGTGGTACATTTCGGTAATTGGGTAAAGGGTTATTTTGGGTGTTTAGCTTTCTTGTTTCAAGGTCAGTGATCTTACCTACATCAATCAGGTCCTAAATTTCATGTTTTAATTGAGCATAATTGCAGGTGTCATGTCCATTGGTATGGTGAAATTTGTAAAAGAATTTTGGGTTGGCATTTGGCATAGGTTATTATAAAGGTAAAGGTCATAACTAGTTCTTCTCAATCAGCTTTTCAAGGACTTTAGAAAGAGGCCGCTCTAAATTTGAAAACCTTCAGGGTTGCCTAATAGCATTAATTTGTATACTATTGCTCAGTTATTTGATAGTATTGATTTATATATTACTGCTTAAGCCAATACCATCCTTGCCCTCAGATCTTCCCCTAATGAATCTCTTTTCTTAGGCTAAATCTAACTCTTTATGGACCCTAAATTTGTACATCTCTTTAAAGTTTTGGATCTCGAGGTCCCTTAACTTCTTAGACAATGTCGAGACATACCCTTCCATTGCTAGCATCAATTGATCTAACTCAACAGCCCTATATCTCATTTGAGCTAACTTCCCCCTCCAATAAGTTAAGTAATCAGTGAAGGACTCATTGAATCTCTGCTTGGTACTCTGTAAATCCCTCAAAGATACTTCTAACTAAATATTAATACCATACTGCTTCACAAACACAGTACATAATTCCTTTTAGTCATATTGGATATATGGTTCTAAAGCATAATACTAACAGGTCGGTGCACCCTCCAACGACATAGGGAACTGCTTGACTATTTGGGCTTTAGTCAATTTCGTAGCTTTCATATAAGTCACATCTTGCTTTAAATGAAAATGTGGGTCCTTAATTCCAGAGTACTTTTTCATGTTAGGGAATTTGAATTTTCTAGGTAAGGGATCAACCTCTTCATCCAGATTCAAATCAGTGTAGTCCATTGGAGCGTCCATCCTTTTTTTTTCATCATTATTTGCATTTTAGCCATGGCTTTAGTCATATTCTTGGCCTAGTCGAACTATTCCACATTCTCAGCCTGGCTTACATTCTTCCGGCCTACTGGGTCAGCTAGTACTGTTACGTCTGTCACGACCCAAAATAGGGGCCATGACCGGCGCTAAGGAACGGGAATTCTTTCAAATTCGGAACCCATAGCAAGCCTAAAATAAAATAAAACATGCAATAGTAATAATAATAACACAATTAAATAAAATATTATGCAGCGGAATAAAATCATAAATATAAAAATAATAATCCACCATGGGATTTAAATCAAATCCTCATCTCATATATATAAATAAATCCTTTATACAAGTTTCAGTTCAAATTCTTAAAATACATAACTCACACAAGTATAATACATAAAACCCACAATTTATTTACAACTACTGTAGTGTCTAGATTATAAAAATAAAACTCAAGTGAGCAGTTTACATAAAGAAGACGAGACGGAAGAAATTCGGCGTACAGGCCTGCTAATGAGGTCTAAGGAAGATGACTCTCCTGAAAAATAGTCAACGGAGGGGAGTCAGACCTCACTGAGTGAATTACTATAATATATATACATGTATACTAAATGACAATGCATACAGTCAACAGTATATGTATCTAATAAGTATATATATACAAGCAATTACACGCAGATGCAATAAAATCATTTTATATATTTTTATTGAAAATCATTGTTTATGAAGGATCAAATAGAACCCTAGAAAATCGCAACCTCAAACAGTGTTAGACAACACTCTAGCCATACAGGCTCACTTATTCCAATATATTCACTTGTTCCATTTGGACAGTAGACTGGCCCCGAGACACTAAGTCAACCGAGCTCCAACAGTCTGACTGTCAGTGTGATTGGCCCCGAGACACTTGGTCAATCGAGCTCCAGCAATCACACTCCCAAATCATATCTCACACATCAAATAATCAAATCCAATAAATATCCTCAAGTGGTTAGTAATATAGCCTAAATGCTATAAGCGTACCGGTACTTACTCGGTCCTAGTGCTGCCCACTAGGTAGCACGTTCTATTGATATCCTTCATTAAAACATAAGACATACATTCATAAAAATAAATGATGCATGAACTTAAATAAAATAGCAACATAAACCATATATATACTAAAAATATACCAAAAGTAAACCAAAAATAAACTTAAGTACTGATTAAATTATTTATGCATATTTAATCCAAATAAAACATACATTTCTAAATCATGCACCCTAAAGCATATATATATATATAATAGTAACTCACACTTAGTGCGCTCCTCGAGATGGGTTCGACAGGCCTGGTCCACTAGGCCTCGGTCTCGGCGCAACTAAACATACAAAAATAACAGACATCAGAATAAACCTAACAAAAAATCCTAGAAACTCAATCTAGAATGTTGGACACAGAATTAGAATTAAGGTTTGACTGGACATTACGTTTTACGAGAATTCTATCCAAAATCCGGCAGAACCTCCCCTGTAAAATGGACGTCTCTCTACTCAAAGAGTAGAGCCGGCCCTGCAAAGAAACACACTTCAAAAAATAAACACAAAACACAACCACAACCCCTCGGTCGGACTCCAAACTACAGTTTATCGACCGAGGTCCACAATTCACAAAATAATATAAAAATACTGAAAATACCCTTATATCACAAAAATACATTTTATAAGTAGAAATTACATAATTAACCCTAAAACACATTAAAAACCAATAAAAACTCATTTATTTAGAAAAATCATATATTATATATATAATTTGAAAATAATTCACGAAAAATAGTTTTAATTAGTTAAAAATACTAAATAATTTGTAGAAATCATTTTTATACCTTAAATAACTATTAAAACCAATTTAATTATATTTTTAGTCAATTTAGGGTAAAATTACCAAAATACCCCTATATATATAAATATACTAAAATTAATCCAAAAATTCACAAAAAATAATATAATTGCACAAAATTAATTTTATAAACATATTTATCAATAATATCAATAATTAAACTCAATTAACTAATTAATTTCAATTAAAAACACAATTAACCCTATTTTCTCAAAATTACATAAACTAATTAAATTCAAAATAAATACATATAAATTCATAAAAATTTCAAATAAATTTCCACAATTCATTTAAACACCTATATTTATCATAAAACACAATTTCATAATTTATTTAATTAATTTTCGAAAATTAGAAAATAATAATAAAATATTCAATAATACCCAAAAATCAAAATAATCTCCAAAAATTCTAAAAAAATTCAAACATGTAGATTAAGCTAAGCGAAAAAACATTTGTGAAGGAATTTTCCATGAATCAATCAATTCAAAGTTCAAAAAAATCAAGAACCCTAAAATGGCAGAATTACCAAAATCGAAACCTAAGCAAATCAAGACCATTTTAAGTGAAACAAAGCTTGGAATCACACTCACCGGAGCTGAAGGAGAATAAAGAGACCAGCGGTGTCAAAAATGGTGGCCGAAAACGCTGTGAACGACGGTGAGAATAAATTCGGCTTCTCCGGTGATATCAAGCTCCTCCGACGCCGGAAATGGGCTCTACTAGCGGCGGAATAGCTGGAGGAAGGAGGTGGCATGCCGGGAGGCACACCGATGGTGAGAAAACGGGATGGAAGGCGGTGGAACGGTGATGGAAGCGATCGGGAATGAGGGAGGAGGATGAATGGCAAAACCGTAATTAAATCACACTTTATTTTTTTGTTTAATATTAAATGTATATGTATATATATATACTTTTACACTATATATTAAAATAATATAAACTCACACACATTAAATATACACCACACACATATAATTTAATATTTTTAATAATTTATACACTAAAAAAATTAAATAATATCAAAACTAATTAATAAATAATAAAATATTAGGGTAATTAATTAAACCCTAGTTAAATAAATAAATACACATATATACGTTATTTAGTACTTTAAAAATATATATGAGTTCATGCAAGTCCGTAAAATTTTTTAAAATAATTAATAATAAATAATTTACGTGTCAATTTTCTCGAAAATGCAAGTTCCGAGAAAATTTTACGTAAAGTGCTTAAAATAATATAAAACAATTAAAAATCAATTTTAATTAAATAGAAACTCATGAAATATCATAAATATAAATAAAAATTATTAACACTGCATATTCCGATACAGTATTAAAATATTTAAAAATACGGGATATTACAATGTCATCCTCTTCCCTTTCCTTTACCGAAATCTTAATATCAAGATGAATCGAGTTAGTCAGCTACGCAGGCTACTTTTATTTGATTAGTTTAGCTATTTCCCCATAATCTCTCTTATTATAGACTGATTTTCAGCAAATACTTCTTCTTTCAACTGTGCTTTAAAGGCCTCAGGATTAAAACCACCTACCATTTCTATATCTGCAAGACTGCATGTTAGAATTATGCATAACGTGTATACATGAAATGCAGGTTCATTTTATTATTTAAGGAAATGAAAAAAAAAGAAACTAAATAAACTTACCTAATATAAACACAACACAGAAACAAATTATAAAGCTTCAAGAATGATAACCTCCACTCTTATTCCTCCCGCACACGTGTTCAATGGTGAGTTTCTTATCTTAAGATTTTTTGTTTAGGTTTTAATTATCAATAGGGGATAATAAAATCGACGTATACAATAAACTCTCAAAATGGTGCAAACAAATAATGGATTCTCTAAATAAATCCAAAGTTCATCCTTAGGGGGCTGAGAATGGCATTAAGGCCTTCTCTTATCAAAACCGATCCCAATGGGCCACAATAGGCATAAGAGGCCCACTTTGGCAGCATCCACCTGAAACAAGCTAAAAGTTGGCATTAAAAGGCCCATCTCAATGAGGTCCATTCATAAGGGGCTTGGGTTTTATTTTAAGAATCCATTAAAAGGTATAAAACATATGCATTTGAGAGAATTCCTAAGGAAAATTGCTATGTCACTACATGAGCTTGAGTCTTAGGTAGTAATCTTCGGCTCCCATAATAATATACATTTATATACGTCTCCCCACTCAAAGGTCCATGCGACGTGGATAGTATGTGTCATGAGTGACAATAATCATATATTTCACCACTAAGTTTGAGTAAAATGCAGGTAGTAAAATAATGACTATTATCAGGTTAATAGGGACTGAAGTGCTCATTATATGCAAAAAGGTATAGTGAATGCAACAAAATGCAAAAGAAATAAAAGAATAATTAAAGATGATAAATTAAAAAATACTTTGAATCAGTTTTTCTATTCCCAGTAGAGTCGCCACTGTAGGCGATAGGGTTTAACGTGCGCCCAAGTGTTTGGCGACTACAACATTATAGGCTTAAGGCCCACTAGAAAATATAAAATAGGTCTTAAAGCCTAATCGGAGAGGGAGTCGCCACCTAGATAAATGTCGGGACACACTTATATGATAACTGGATTCCACAGAGGTTCCTAGAAATCATCATCAAAGAATGGGTTTTGAAACTAGGTATGGGCTTTTGAATGTCCACACAACCTTGTGGTTAGCCTCCATTTTGTATTTTGTAATTTATTACCTTTAATTATTCAATTATTTCTTTACTAACATGCAAATTACAATTGTCTTTAAACAATTTGTCAAATTTTATATTAAAGTCTGAATTTGCACATTTCTTCCACTTCATGCATTTGGTCCCAACATTCATCACAAATAATAAATAGCAAAAAGTACATTCAAATCGAGTGGGGGAAGGGATTAAAGATTATAACACTTTGTGCAAATAAAAGTATAATAAATGAAAAATAAATAAAAAATAAACCAAAAGTAAACAAGCATTAAACTATGTATAAATGTGAATAAAAGACCAAAAAGGCCATTAGTTAAACTTGGATGATCAAGATCATTCCAAGTCCTTGTGACAAACAAAATATTAGCTGCCGAAACATGTAAAATCCTATAAAAGGAACCATCAAATCAATACAAATAGAGGTGGAAAATATTTGAATATTAACCCCAAACAAAATAGTAAAAAAAATGATTATGTAAAGAAAACGAAAAGTACAAAAGTAAGAGAATTCATAAAAATTTGAATCATGCATAATTTACAAGAAATATCAAAACAAGGTCATGTGAGACCCTATTAAAGTGGCGATTGCCTTATGGCAGTGAGGCGTCGCCTGATCAATAGACACAAGTGACTCTCAACAGCAACAAACTTCAATTTCAAGTAAAAAATAACTAATGCAAATGAACCAGACTCACAATTACACTTAGCCTTAATGGATCATATTAAGGACATTACATAACATAGGTAATGAACACAAGAAAATGAGTAAACAAGCAAATAAGTAAAAGGTTTTGCAAATCTATAACTTTAACATTGAAGAGAAGTAAATATCATTACTGAAATATGAATTTTTCCAATAAGTTGACCCTCAGAGTTGGATGTGGGTATTAAACTTTACTTGAATGCAAGATTTTCACTTTCTTCCTTCAAGAAAATGATCTTTTGAACTTGATTTCTCTTATTTCCTTACTTAAGAATGTTTTTTCTTCTTATTCCAAAGGTCCTTTCCTTTTTTTGAAACTTCTTTTTTTTGGTAATGATTGATGCCCCCTTCTTTCTCTCTCTTTTTCCCCCTTTTAAACCCATGCCTAGTCACCCCTACTTTATACCCTCATCATTACACTTTTTAGCTCTCCCCTTCTCCCAAAAATCCTTTCATAACGCAAAGGACTGAATTTTAGTCGAAAGTGGGTCCACCAAGTTAGCCACCATTGTTGTCCTTGCATTGAATGTAAAGGTAAGTGGTTGCTATAAAGGCAAGTAGCTGCTATAGAGGCAAATGGTTGTCGTCGAGGCGGTGCATCTGTAATAAGGATATTGCCTCATTGACTTACTTACTGCCATAAAGGCGATCGCCTCTTTAAAGAGGCATCGCCTCTCTAGCCCCGCCTTATATTGGGTCTATTAAGTCGAGATGAATTGGGCTTGCCTTATGGGTTTGCACTTGAATTTTGTGATTTTAAACTCTTAAGTTCAATTTCAAGAAGGTTTCAAGGCTTCTCTTGTATTCAAACTTCACACATTCTCATAATTGAGATTTGTTGTGGGCCAACCAAACCGAATATCTACAATTCCATCTATTACAGAGCGATCAAATTGGATGTCTACACAACTTTTTTTTTTTTAGGAAGTTCATGCACCCTTAAAAGATTTAGATGTCTAGTGATATTTTAAGGTAAAATTTTTAGTGATTTTTATAGTATTTTATAGTCACTTTAAATTAATTATTATAATTTTTTTTTATTTTTTTGGTTATATTTAAATTATAATATATTGAATTTAACATACTGCTAATTTGAAAAAATAAAATAAAATAAACAAATTTATTCTTATATATGTAAATAAAGATTCCGTTTATCTAGGCTCTAAAATAGTAATATCATATGTTTTTTTTCTTTTTCTTTTTTTTTTTTTTTTGGTTAAATACCACCTGACCTGATTAAATGAATGAGATTAAATTAACAAAAACCGATATAGCAAGTAATTACTACTTTGTTTAAAAATTCTTAACGTTTTTGCTTCTTCGAACCTTCAAATCTTGTTGACTCTACAGTGCACAACCAACGGTCAAGATCACGATGAGACAAGGTTATTGGTACCTTCATCTCCCATAAAAGCTTGACACGTATTAACGTTATTGAGACTTAAAGCGCTATAACCTCACCAGATAATACAAAAGCAAAGACTACACTTAAAGAAGCAGAAGCAGTTCGATTTCGAGCTTATCCTCTGACTTTAAGCAAAGGTATCAAATCACAGACATTAGCTTAATTATTTTTAATACTACTTTATCTTTGGTAGCTTAAGAGGCGTGTATGCAGCTGTATTTCTATATGATTTAGCTGCATTAATTATTAATATAATTAACAATTAATAACCTGCTTAGTAGTGTTAATAATCAACTTTCTCGTGCTTTTCCTCTAACCTTTTGCTTTACTTGGTGCCTTTCTGCGTGTAGCGAGAAAAAGGTGAGATTTTGGCTTGTGGATATTGAAAGATGGCTTCAACACTGTTACTAGTGATTACGTTTGTGCTTAATCTGATTGCTTTTGGTCTTGCTGTTGCTGCTGAGCAGAGAAGGAACACTGTGAGTTTTTTTTTTTCTTTTTTCTTTTGTGTTCTTGGAAATTTTTATGTACTGGTAGAGATTTTAGTGTTTTGCTATGTTTTTACTGTTCATGCCTGAGAGAGTTCTTGAAATTCTTCTTTAGATTTGATGCAAATTTGAGATCGTGTGCTGTGATTTGTATCCTCTTTGTTATGGCTTACTTAACTGTTTGCTAGTTTAAGGGTTTTGAATCTTGCTAATTAATGTTTTATATTGTTATTTGCATAGGCTTTCTATTAATTGGTTTTCCATTCAAGATTTGTTGTTCTTGGCTGGTAGATTTCAGTTAAGATGCATTTGTATGATGATCTCTCCTGCGAAGATTTTACCTACTGGGGAAGTCATAATCTTTATACTTCAGTGGGAAATAAAGTGTCTAGTTAGGACTTGGGAGTTTTGGCCTTCAATATGTCATTAGAAAAAGCGAGTGTCTTTCATTGTTTTGTCCATTAGTGAGACAATGACCGATGGTTTTGCCAAGTATCCCTTGGAAGCACATACAAGCACTAATTCAATTAGAAGATACTAATATTTAGTATTTTCAATTTATGTATATCTAAATGTTGTAAGCTCTTTTGATTATGGATATACCTACAAAAGTCCTTTGTCTCTGGAATAACCATGTTGTTATTCGTTAGTCCATCTCTGTCTTTATTAGAGAGGAAAAAAGGGCTGCTGGCTCTTAAAATGCTTGATTAATGTGATAGAATTCAATTTGTTTTACCCGAGGACATTAGCAATTCTTGTATCATGCATCAATCTTATATTATACGATGGCCGGTTTTAATATATCCTTTCCTTGTCTTCTTGGACAGGCAACAGTCCAAACAGAAGGAGATTATAAATACTGTAAGTATGATTCAGACATTGCAACTGGATTGGGTGTGGGTGCCTTATTGTTGCTTTTGGCTTGTCAACTCCTGATAATGGTGGCGAGTCGATGCCTGTGCTGTGGAAAGGCCATGAGACCTAGTGGATCCAGGACATGGGCTATTGTTCTTTTTATCACTTGCTGGTATGTGCTCAACCTAAACTTCACTTTAAAGTTTTAATTTTAGTTCTGCTCAAAATCTTGTGCAAGCAAACTGAAATATTCTGTTTCCCATCTTCTCTAATTTGCTCGCTGCATTCTTATGCCAGGGTATTCTTTATCATTGCTGCGGTCTGCTTGTTGGCTGCTTCTGTTAAGAATGCCTACCACACCAAGTACTACTTAGCACGATTTGCCCCAAATTGCCGAGAACTGAGAAAGGGAGTCTTTGGGGCTGGAGCTGCATTTATTATCTTTACAGGCATAGCATCTGACCTCTACTATGTAAGCTATTCCAGGGCAAACGACGGTCAAGCTTCATATGCAAGAGACACCGGTGTAAGGATGGGAAACCTATAGGTGAGTTAAGTAGGACCAACAATTGAGAAATGTTTCTAGTTCAATTGAAGTGCATATCATGAACACAGACGTTAAAGAATTAATTACTTAGCATTAGCATATATTTATTCAGATGGATGGTTTTCACTTCATTGCAAGTCAAATTTGTAGTCTTTGAAAAAAACAAGTAGAGCTTTTTCTGCCATGGCATTACTTCATCTGAGTAGAACATAATGGTGCCTTTGTTGTTCTTGTTATTGGTATTAGAAGAAATTTAGCTGGATTTTGTTAGGCTCCGAACTTTTTGTTTAAATGGACATGTTCTAATGTTGGGGTTTCACGGTATTAGATGAAGTGAGTCTCAGCATTCATTTGGTTAAAATCTTCAACGTTGTTTCAAGTGATGTCTTTTGGAACTCTAAATCATGTCTTTGTGGCCCCAGAACGAATTGCATGTTGGATTATTAAAGTAAATGTTTTCTAAATTTACATTTTCTAGTTATTGAAAAAAAAATACAGTGTCTTGTTATTAGATTGAAAAATGAAACTTTAAAAATAAAAAATTGTGAAGTAGACTCGATAATGATCTTGGCCATATTAATTAGATACAAGTGAAAGTACAATCTGTAAGTACAAAGTAATTAGAATGGTCTTCGGCTCTGTGATTTACAAAGAACACTGTAAAGAATTTCAGTGTTCTTGGATTTCCATATTAATTCAATTGAAGCCAAGACATGATGGATTGGGGCACATTTAAAAGACGAATTAGAAAGAAAGCAAAATTGAAAACATGCCAATACACACTCATTGTTTGGTGGGGTTGACATTTTATCAGGGCTTATAATACTATAACAACGCATATATATCAGAGCAACTAACCCGCTAAAAATCTATGATAAAACATCTCATCACAAGTTAAGATATTTAGTTGAAAATAAAATTTTATCTTTCAATTTTCTAACTCTTTCATTTTAAGTCAAGAGGTTTATCCATATTAAAAAAAATTATATAATATGAGCAGGAGAAGCCTACCATCCATTCACAACTTGTGGTAAAAAAAGAAGGAATATTTGGTTCTTGGTAGTGGCTACTGGCTAGACAGAAACGTACCCAAAACACACTGCCCTGCCCCAGTTCCCATTTCCCCTCGATCACTATGTAGCCCCGATACCATTTAACTCTTATTATAGCAAGAATCAAAATCATCAGAATTTAATCGGAATCTGACTAATTATCATATAGTGTTGGTCTTGTTGCCATATGCTATATTAGGGGCAGTCCTACAAAGATTTTCTCATTCGTGAGACACTGCCATGGGACATTTCCAACTGCTCTATCCACCTGGACACGCCGTCCATGCATAGGTGGAGCCGAATGAAACTCACGTGGGAGCCCACCTCCATGAACCACCACATATAGTGCAGTCAAATCATAGCTAATCACAAACGTAGTTTTTGGCCTCACCGTCTCCACCTGCCTTTAACTACTAGTCTAATTATCAAGTACTAGTTTTACAAAGAGCAAGTACTCAAAAGATTCAATAATTATCGATTCTCGGTCTCGGATTGATTCAAATTGTGGTTGCTGATGAATGGAGCTGCTAGGCCCAAGAATGGGACACAAGCCATGAAATTCATGTGCGCCTAAGGAACAAAATTTTGATCATTGCAGGCAGTGTGCACCCCACAATTTACAAGAAAAACCTGTCAATATTGGAAACATCCATAATGTTTCTAGCCATAGGAATTGGTTCCTTTCCTGGAAAGATAAAGTTTTTTTGATTGGACAAGTTGAGTCATCATTTTTAACCTTTTCTAGCACATCTTTAAGCAACTTTCAATGCCTTGCCTTCTCTTCCTCTTGAAAATAAGGTAAGATGTAATCTCTGATTAGATGTATTTTGTCGTATTTCTAGGCTTGAACAATTAATCCTATTCATCCTCCTTCGAACAAGAGTAATAATTTCAGAATCTTCTTTTCTTTGTAACATATAATAATAAAATTCATGTTCAAGAAACAAGAAAATAACATGTCCATATGTTACACGGAGGAGCATTCAACCAAAGAAGATGTATAAAATATACTAAGAAATCATCATCAAGAATATAAACTCAATATCAAGATTCTAAAATGTGCAAAGAATTATTGCAAAATCCACTTTACAGCGCGAGGGAATGGTGTCAGGGAGGACTTGCTAGCAAAAGAGAAAGAGAATGATTCTTGAACAAGTGGTGAACAAACAAATCTGCTAATGAAAATAATATTATTGTTGCGTTCAGATATCCAACAATATACATATCCACAAGAATCTTGCATCACATCTAGTTATGCCCAATCTAGCTGGCTTCAGACCCCATCTCTCTCGCCTAGCTATCTAGCTACATCCCAAGCTCACCACAGTACATCAAAATCTGCAACGAACATCAACTCTATTGTTTATAGATCATAGAAGAGTATGTATTAGCCTGAAGCTGAAACTAAAAATGACAGCTTCAATTAGTCATACGTAATAGAATAGTTATGCTATACATTACACATGAAAAAAAAAAAGGAAGACCTGAAAAACACATGACGAATTATGCTCTTACATCACTCACAAATGAGGCTAAGCTCCACCAAACACAAACTTTTTTGAACAAAAAGAAAAATCAAAGAAAAAGGATCTATCTATACACTTCCGATCGCTGATTAACCAAAATCATGCAATTATGGTTTGAGCTCAGAATCATCCCATGGTATGTTGAGATCAGTGCTAGAGACCAAATTATCTATATCATCCCAATTCCAATAACTTGTCAGGTCCATTCCACGGCTTGCATTTGGCACTTGCCATAGCTGATGATGACTGATAGTATTGCTGCTTGTTGCAGGCATGATAGTGGTGATGATTGAATCTTCCATTGTATCTCCGGTAGTGTAGTTATAAACATTTGAGGATTGAAAGGACGTTGTAACTGAAGATGGGTTTGTGTCAAAAGAGCTCGAATTTGAGTAGGGGAAGTGCAATTCTTGATGATGTGGAAGAGATAAAGTTGAACCCAAAAATAAACCATTGTTGCCAGCGTTGAAACTTCTGCTAGCGAAGTTACTGCAGCTGAGAGAATTCTGTTGCGTAACTGAACATGGTGGGCTAATCAATGCTTGGCACATAATTTCTGATGCACTTTGTTGATCACCAAGTGCAAGAGGAAGATTCTGCTTTTGTTGCTGAGCTTGAATTACCATGTGCGGATTAGCCCTATTAATGATATTGCCATTAATGTTACTTGTAGTAACTGTGCCAGTGGTGTTGTTGGCGGCGGTGGCAGTGGAGGCGGCAGCTGCTTTAGCCGTTGTTTTTGATGGTTTCAGACGCTTATTTTTACGACCACCGCCGACAGGAACATTACGGAGTGTGCCACCTTTGGTCCAGTGTCTCTTGCAAGACTTGCAAAAATGCCTAGGCTGCAACTTGTTGTAGTTGTTGTAATAACAAAACTTGGTGTTTGTTGAGTCACACCTTGGACACTTCAAAGACTCTGATTGCTGCTGGCTTTGTTGCTGTTGCCGTCTTCCAATAGGAGGTTTTGGCAGCTCAAAGGTCTGTTCCTGCAAAAGGGTCTGGCTCCAATCTAACCCATCACTAGAAACCTGCTTAGAACTCAACCCCATAATTATTTCTTGAAACAACAGTAATACTGTACTCTCTAGCTACAAGAATCAACCAAGAATATGATAATATGCGATCAAAGAAAGCCAAGAAGAATAACAGAATTACTCTATCCTTTGGATCGAGGAGCAAAAAGAGAGATTGAAATGAAAAATAACAAGAGGGTAAGATTGCTTCTTAACCTCAAGAAAATTGGAGTAGATACGGTGATGATGATACTTGTCTCAAATGCAAGGAAATGGCTAGTAAGGTGATGATGGGAAGTGAGCATGTCTTTTCACAGTCTCTCAAATCTTTAAATCTTGCCTCCCTATCTATATAACTATCTACACAAGAAACTCTATAAAACAACTACTACCAACAATGATGATGATCACAAGATTGTAAAAAATTTTGATCAAGAATTACTCAAAGCTATAGAGCTCTACCATATATTTTAATGGTGTGGTCCAGATGGATCTTTGATTGATTTACATGTATAACAAGTGTAATTTTGGTAGCAAATATATAATATGAGCCTCTCCCACACAATTTTATAGAAGAGAAATTAACAAAATGATGGAGAGAAACGACAAGGGAGCTTGACAGATAAAGAGAGATTTACTTAGTCCTTAAGGTGTAGGTGGGTTATCGACACGTGTATATTGTTATCACCGTTGATGGTGCTCTTATGTGCATGCGTTGTAAAGAGGACGTAGATGTTTTTATGATACACATAAGATAACAATAATTATAGCTTTAGCCTGCCTTTGGGTATTATACACTTAAATGCGAGTATAAAATTGGCTGGCGCAACCGTTAAGAATATATGTATATATATATATATGAAGAATAACAGATTGATTTTTTTATTACTTAACTTATTTAAAATTCTCTATAAAGAAAAATAAACGTAAGAGTTATAAATGAATTGGTGAGAAATTTTTTTAATTTAATTAAAAATTTTAGATTTAAACTCTGTGTACTCAGTTATTTTAAAATTTTTAAAGTAGATTTTTATCGTTTTTCGGGATTCATCTTATATCGAGCGGGAATTAATCTAAGTATGATACAAGTTTAAAGATATATTCCACAATTGAAATCCTCACATGACACGTCATGTTTAAATAAAAAAAATAAAATAAAAATTATAAAATACTTATGTATATTTGAGTTTATTTATTTCATTAATTACAATTTTTTTTATTTAACATCTTTAGTATCTGATAGGTATAAGAGCTTTTATTAATTCAAAATTCAAGTCAAATACATTAATAACATCTAAAATTCTTTCAATTTGTTTTCTTCATGTATATACTAGTCGAATTCGAAATCTAATATTTTTACTATTTAAACTAACATCTATAATTATTTGATAAAATTTTGAATTAAATAGACACTTTCATCTAATTTTGAGATGAATTAATTGATACATCTATAATTGATGTTCCATTTAAAAAAAAAAAAGTTATATGAGTCAAGTTCAAGCATAATTTTTTTTAAAAAAAAATGTTTTAAATATATAAACGAGTCATAGATTAGTTTAAGTGTCAATTCAAATCTAAGAAAAATAGTTTGAAAAAGATTGTTCAGAGTAAGAAATAGTATCCAAGTCAATTTATATCCACTGGATTATATTTATTAATAAAAAAATATACAGCCATGTAAAATGTAGTAAAAACATAAACCCACTTGCCAATAAAAAATAATTTAATATAGTGATCAAAATAATTGTTGTTTAAGTTGTATTTAAGGAGGGTGGAGCCGACCATTGATTAGAAGAGCAAAAACAAATGGCACCACGTGGCTATTGACAGGGTATCATATATACATAGCTTAACTTAATTAATGATGTGTATACACATGTGATTTCATGTTACACAAGTTGGTGTCCTTGGACGCCCGGATGTATGTATAAAAAAAAAAAAAAAAAAAAAAGTTATTTATAGCGGCTCGCGATAATAAATATTTTACCTCTATAAATATGTAAAATAAAAAATGTAGTTCTATTTTTTTTCCTAAATTATGATAGAGTGAAACATAAATTTTTAAATTTTTTTTAATCAAGTGCTTTAATATGACATGTATGGAATATGAAACTAATTTTATTTCATAACTTTTCATTTCAATTTAAAAGAGTCTGTCCTAATAAGAATTCATGATTTATATCTTATAATCCATTAAACATGGCTCAGACAAAAATATATATATATATATATGGACAAGGGTTTTGTTGTTTTACATCCACCAATAAATAGAGTTGATCTCTCTATGTATAAAGGGCATATGAACAAGAATATTAACATAAGCATGCAATCGTCGTATACAGTGAAAAAAAGTATGAGCATTATTTGAAATAAATTAATAACGAGTGGCACATAGAGAAAGGAAACAAAGAGCTATAGCACCGAGGGAATTATTTCAGCAAGTTGAGGTGCCATCACTCGCACAATAAAATACGACCAAGAGAGGCACGTGCACAATATTGAAGCCACAAACAATTCATGATTTTTTAACCTACATCACCGGTTTTACGAATTCTGATTAATTTAATATCGTCCGAATAGGAACACAAGGACATAATTTTAATTAACTTTTTTTCAAATCATGATTAACTTAATTAACTAATTATAATAGTATTCCATGCCTCATATAGAATATATTTATATATAAAAAGGGAATGTGAATAGAAATCCAACATGCATGGTCGGTTTGGTTAGGTATGTAAAGTGACTTTGTAATTGAATTGGGCATTTTCCACATTATCAATAGGACAAAACAGAATGTTTTGTGGAACAACTGAGAAAGCGACCACCTTAATTATAGCCTGTTTAGCTTAATAATTAATCTATCTTACTTAATTTATATTAATTAACAACGCATTATAGTCTAATTTGTCCACCTAAGAAACTCCATCCCATCATAAAATCTCAATAATATTCCATTAATGCATCTATTAATTGTTGTTTATTTCGACTAACACTATGGCTGTTTTATTATATTTATGTTTTAGTATTAATGTCATTAGTTCTTAATTAATAATATATTAACAAAATAATAATCAAGTGTTGAGACGACATAATGATCCAAAGGAGGTCGTTGGATGTGTTATTAATTAATTCATGAGGTGAGAGTAGGTTTTGGACCATCCGTGCAATTACAGATTGTAACATAGATTATATTTAAGGTAGGTGTAGATGTGGGTTTTGATTTTGTTCAATGTTCAATTCACATGGACTCATATAATTAAAATTGTTCTGGATGTTATTTACACTATGGAATGTGGCCTATACATGCATGGAGAACAATCATGATAATCATGGGGAGTTAATCCACAGTTCAAACTTCTCCTAAACAATTCCCAAAGAATATGCATGATCAATGTTGTACAAATAAATGTTTTTCTAGCTTATGAGGCTAAATGATTATAGTATCTCATGAGTGGAATGTGTTTTATCGGTATAAATGTTTTTTTTAGAAATCATTTCTACCTGATTAATTCGAATCAAATTGAGTGAAATAATTTAAAAGAGAATAGAGTTTAAAATCTTATTTAAGAAGAAAATTCGAAAGCTATTGAAGCTTGCAAATTGGTAGGCAGAATGGGTGAAGAACGTTGAACCAGTCACATCCGGCAGCCAATTTTTTCCCCTAGCAGCCCCACATTTCCTTCTTTTTTTTCTTGAAGGCTGCATCAGCTGTCTATAAATATAGATATGTTGCATCGACATTTACCATTCTTAATTGAATTTTGAATACACCCTACACGTCCACTTTTAGAAAGAGTGGTTCATCTTTGAACAAAGTCAAAGATGGCTCTTTGCTCATACTCCATCAAGAAATTACATCCATATCAATATTAAGTTATATTAGGATTATAAAGGATAAAGTTTCATCTCGAAATTACGACAGAAAAAAGGAAATTGCAGTGTCAAATTTTCAAAATAATCTCTTTTTAATTAATAACTCTTGTATTGGGATAAAAAAAAATTATTTTTATTTTTTATCAAGAACTCACAACACACTGTTTATATTACTAGTCCGACATATATTATTACCCGATTATAAATTATGTAACTATCTTTCTTATTGATCACAACGGTTAGCTATAGAGATCGAGGGATGAGATTGTGTCCTCATGCAAAATATAGTTAAAATGATTAAGTTAATTTAGGACACAATAATCTGTAAATATACTACTAAAACAAGTGCCCACAGTTTAGTAATTCGTTGACAAATTATCAAACCAGCCTTCTTACAATATGCAAGGTTAGTTGTGCAAAAAAAATGCAAGGTTATTTATTTAGATTTTCTATCACACACCTTCATGCATAAGTTTGTTGACAAAATTATCAATCCATCTCACATATATAATCCTTGACCCTAGGACAAGACAGTGGCGGTGACTAGGTGAGTCAATAAATTAATATTTAATTTAATAGGACGATAGGTGTATATTTTAAATAGATTGGTCGATGTAGATAAAATAAAAAGAAAATAGATATTTAAGATTTAATTTAAGTGGTTAAAATATTTATTTTGGGAGAAGAAATTTTGAATTTGAATTTCATCCTTATATAATTAAGAGATTAGTTAGCATGAATATTAAAATTTGGATGGTAAGCATCTGTCAAAATAGTGTCACTAATGCGGATTCAAACTCCACAAATCTCCCTTCCTCTTTAATATAGAAAAAAAAAATTAACATACTAACAATCGTGGACAAGCCAATGGCAGTGACAAGATAGTTCTATAAATTTATATTTAGTTTAATAGGACGACAAGTGTACATTTTAAATGGATTATTTAATGTAAATAAAATAAAAATAAAAAAATAGACGTTTGAAATTTAATTCAAGTAGTAAAAATATTTATTTTGGGAGAAGAAATTTTGAATTTAAATTTCATATCTATATAATTAAGAGATTAGTTATCATGAAATACCTAAATTTGGATGATAAACACCTATTAAAATAGTGCTATCTGTGCGGTTCAAACTCCATATATCTTCTTTCTCTTTAATATAGAAAATAAAATTAATACACTAACAGTGGCAATCCTATAGATACTACTAAGGTACCACTGTTAAAAAAAGCCTAAATTTGTGGGCGGTGGCCAACAAAAATAGCCCAAAAAAATACTAATGAATAGTAGCAATTTCTGTAGATGTATAGACTCACTCACATTCAACTAGAATATGATACACGCACAACTGTTGGACTCTGCCTTAATTTGACTGATAGATGAAATTTAATACAAAGGTCCCTACAGAGATACCCTTGATGAAGTTAGTAGCCGTCCCTATATTTTCATCCGCTTACTAATATGGAAAATGTCAAATTATGCAGATTTTGATATTTTGCTTTCTTCGTTTTGTTTCCTTTTAACACGTCAAATTGTCCATTGATTGCAAAGGAAGAATCCAAAATTTATTAATTTTTGTTATGGTTGGATGATTTCGACTATGACTAAGGGTGATGGGAATCTGCATGCCTCGAAAGAGGAGCCTGAAAGAACATTAGAAGAGACAATTGGCATTGATATACTAACTAATTTGCCAAAGAATTATAGTGTCGAATCAACAATCGCTGCCTAATTTTTGCCAAGTGCAGGTCACATTGCAAGGAAGGTAAAGCCTTGAGCTGCTTCTAGTTCTAGGATTCTAGGTAGGTAAAGGGAGAAGACAAGCATACAACTTTATGAGATGAAGATGCATTGCGTTGCTTAATAGCGAAGAAGTTGTTGGACAGCCGTAACATGCTTTGGTCACAAACGATGACCCTGTTCCACTATAAGGATTTTAAATTCATGCACTTTTAGGCATGGAACTTTTTTACATGCACCGAGGTAAAGTACATGAGGAAAATGCAAAATCTAACTACACTATCTTTTATTGAACTCTCACGTATCTTGCGGTCAAGGATGCAACACGCCGACCACTAAAAAGGCGATAGGTTGCTTAATCCACGGTCGAAAGCCGTCTAATGCTTGCTTCGTCAGCTACGACATGTAACTTGTGAAAAAATTAATCGGAGATGACAAATTTCAACAGACAAGATCCGCACTGATATAAGCACCCTAGCATCCATTAACTCTCTATTCCAAAAGCACAGTACATCTAACATAAAAATTTACATCAATGGTCTCTCCCAAAACCCAACCACCTTGAACATTTGGCGCCATGTCAGGAGTTCTTTGTTGCAATCTAATCACGACAATGCTTTATTGGAATCTATCATGCACCCTTACAGAGAAGCCACAACATCCAATAACCATACTGCTGAAATTGATAGCAAAAATATTTGACTGAGTTTGGAAAATTAATGACATTGCTGGTAATTTATACTCTATATATCAAAGATCATACATCATAGCTATGACTGCTCCACTCTCAGCCTCTTACAATACAAAGGGTTTTCACTGCAGAGACTAACATATGATATGATTCTCCGTTGGTGATGAGGTCCACTTCCAATGACCCAAACAATACCACCCTAAAATTTGAAATCCTTTTTCTTTGATTTCCCCTCCTTTTCTTGCATCTTTCGCTTCCTTTTCTTCTCATTCTGCACCATCAAATAAAAGCTCATTATCATAATTATAGTGCCCATAAATCATTACTAAACAACTACCATGATCACTAAGATATCAGAACTGCTAATTATGGTCCACAACTGCTAAGAATCTTGGGAAACACATGGAATCAGAGAATCCGCAAGCCAGGACCCAAACATATGATGAGCATAACAAGAAAACATATGATGAGCATAACAAGAAAGCATATGATTTGCTATGCACCTCTGCAACCATGTCACTGAAATCCTCACGTTGGCTACGCAACTTCTCCTCCTCTCGTGCCTCCTCATACCTGTTGGATTCACCAAAGTTATAAGCTCACTTGATTGCAAGCCTTATGCAGATAACAAAACTACCAAGGAATTGCACTTACTTCCCAGGCAAAACTTCATCCATAGCATCCAATTCTTCAGGTTGCAGTGTAACATCAACTCTGTCTGTTTTCTGGCCTCGAAGAAGATCAACCTGCAAAAGATAAAGATGATTCTTAACAATCATATATCGGTACAAATTTTGATCTACAATTTACCTTAATACTTCTATGTGCAAGAAAAGAAATATTTAATTTGATTAAAAAAAAAAAAAAACTCCCGCAAATGTTTCCACCATAGATTTAAATACATAGTCACTCTGATTCTGGAACTCATGTTACTAAGTGTAAAACAACCAGATTCTAATATAAGAAGGAACAAAATAAGAAGCATGCTTCTTCTCACCCTTTTGGCTGCAGACTTATCTTGAGTACCAGTGCCAACCACATACCTGAAGGGGAAAACCAAGTTCTAGAATAAGGTCATATTAAAAGGAAAACTATACAAAAGAGAAAGATGTTTTTAAGGAAACAGATAATATACGTGTGAGTTGTTCCAAGCAAAGTCCCTGCAGAAATTGCCTCTGGTTTCTCTTCAAGAACCTTCAAAAATAAAGACAAATATATTAATGTCATGATTGAATTTAGAAACCAGTAGAGTTTCACATCATAATACTCACTTGATAAAGAGGCCTCTCAGGTTCCTTTCTCTGCTGTTTACGGAGATCAATGACATCTGGAGTCTCAACACCAGTTGGTGTGCTGAAAAAAAAAAAGATGAAAATTAGATAAACTAAATCTTCCAGCAATAAATAAGAAAATTAACCTTAGAAGCTATAACAAGGTGAGGAGGATGCTAAAAAGAATGAACAGCCACACAGCAAGGGCACACAATCAATAAATCATGACTAACAATCAACAGACAGCACAACAATGAATGACCAAACATTACATGATGCTAAGCCACAGATGACAGTTCTTTGCTTAACAGCCAATAGAACTCATGCTTGGATTCAAACATCAACATAAATGAGGAAAAATAAAAGGGGGAGAAACATATAGCAAGGAATTCAATTTCATACCTTGAAAGGCTATCCACAGATCGTATGCCATCCTCCAAATCATCATCCTCAGGTTCTTCTTCAACTTCCTCTTCTTCTTCCTCTTCCTCTTCTTCCAAGTCACCCCAGTGCTTAGTCTTATCAACTGGCTCTTCCTGAAAAGGTTGAGGAGCAAGAAAAATATGATTGAATACATTCAGAAAATACAAAATCATCCAATTGCAGAAAGTAGTAGTATAAAAAGAGTACCTCATAGTTGGGCTGTTCCTGTTGATGGACTCCAAAAACATCTCCATACAATGGGCGCCCATACTATTAGCCATACACACAAGTAATTAGTTACACAACTAGAATGGTTCTCCAATCCAGATGTATTAAAAAATTTCAGGTGGGGAAATAAAAACATTTTGAAGGATTATAGAAAGCTTCAAATAATTGAACACTAAAAGAACTTACTTCATCAACAGGAGGTTTACCCCAGCCACCAGGATGATAACCAAAGCTAGCTCCAGGTGGAATGGGAGCATTTAATCCAGGAACTTTCAGGTGTGGGTAAGACGGTGGAGGGCCATATCTCTGTGTGGAAAGTGCAGATACAAACAAATATAAGAAAGGAGAAGAAGGTCAAGAAAAGTTCTAATGGAAAATTTTTGCCAATCTAACCTGCATATTGATAAGCCATGGGGGAGGAGCACCCTCTGGCATACCAAGAGCTTCTTTAAGTTCTTGTGAAAGGGTACCTGGCTTCATCTCCCTAAGTTTCACCTGCAAAGCAGGAGAATTTGTCATAAGAAATAAGACTATTAATGCCATCTCATTTTGACTTCAAAGTTACGCATCACAATCTTGAGATTAAACTGTTAAGCTTATCCACAATTATTTGAATGTCAAATTCATTTGTCAAACAGATGTTAAGACACTTAAAAGAACATGCACTTGAATTTTAAATTTTAAACCAAGCAAAGTTCTCTTCACATAAGAGCAGAAAGCTATACAAGCATGTTTGGCACAATATTACTAGCCATATAGCACATGCAATCCGATGGCGCAAAAAAAAAATATATCACATGAAAGAAAACATACCTCAAATTCTTTTCCTTCATGGTAGAGGTCACCATGAGTAGTAAGTTTGGGCTTTGTTTGGTACTTAAAAAATGCATCATGAAGAACCTTAAAAGAGGAACCCAGTGTTAATCACACAAGAATAATAGAAGGAAAGTGCTGCAATATCCTTAAAAAAAAGGACTTGTGAGTTACTTGATAGTCAATATCCATTTTTCCCATCTTTGGCTGCATACGCTCACGTTGCTTCTGTTTCAACTTCTTACTGTCCTCTTTCTCAATATAAGCCTGGACAAAAGAAAAGAAATCAAATTATTCACCTCATTCAACAAGGAGGAGCATGAATAAAGTTGGGAATATAAATAACTTGTTTTAATTTGATTGCCAACTAATAACTCAAAGACTCCACAAAAACATGGGCACATGGCTGCAAGAAATCTCTTTTCAAGAAACATTTCTGGTTGCTGGTAGAACCCAGTCAATTGATCATGATGCTATGCAGTGATACTTCTTTTCATCAATGAGAAGCATGCATGCATGAAAAATCAGTGCATAATAATTAAAAAAAAAAAAAAGCAACAAATTCTCAACAACATAACTACCTGTCTGATTTTCTCGATTCCTGTTGCTGCAATGAAATCAGGAAGCTGAAAAGGTTGTTTCTCAATACCACGCTTTCCCTGCAAAACAAATCCAGAATGTGATTAGATGCAAGTAACTTCACAGGTAAATATGTAACCAGTATACTTGGGCAATCAACCAAGGTAACTTCACTTTAGAAGAATAAAACAAATGTTAAATATAGAAGAATCTAGCCCGGGCATTAAGCACAATGGAAAGACATCTGAAATTCAAAGCAGATGAATTAGCACTTCAACAATATGAAACATGCAAGGAAGTGATGATTGAAAAGCGCAAGAAAAACAAAGATATATTCCAACAAATGCATTGTTTAAATATCTAAATCCCCATCCACACTAGCAAATTATATCAAAAGAGAAATCAATCAAGGGTTCCCTTGCCAAACACATACAAGTCCAAGGCTCCATCATTGTCACAGCTGCTCTCCTGCAAGAACCACATGTATACGTATAAGACAAACCTTATGGACGTTATCTTCCCTCACCCTCTTCCCTAAATCTATCATGGTGCACCATACCAATCAATCATGCATATGTCAACCAACACTGTTATTTTTAACACAATATACCAACCTGCAAAAATTTCCTTTTCTGACACCAATGCCTTGGCACAGGAACAGTATTTCTGTATGATTTCAGAAACACAAGTAACTTCGGGTCTGCTGCAGTCGCATCCCACACCTGCATAGTACACAAACAGATGAATATACACAAATAAATAAACAAGCACAATCGTCAAAAAAAAATATCATAAAATTTCAAACATGCAACACCAATCACTACCTCAACGACATCAGGCCTTGAGCATATTTGTTTAAGTTCTGCAATCTTCATCCGCCGCAAAAGCTAAAAAATAAAGGAATATTAATTTTAGCACCATCAAAAACACATAATCACTTCAATAACAAAACAGTAATTAACGCACCTTTTTCTTTTTGTTTGATATACCACCTTTCTCCTTCTGCTGATTATCTTGTTCTTCCTCTTCCGAGTCTGAGTCTACCTTTTTCTTTGACTCAGCATTTTGTGCAGACTCATCTTTGGTACCATTTTCCTAATAAGATAGGATAATAACAAACAATTACAAAATAGCAATGGGTGATGCCAAAATATCAAAGAAATTAACCACTATATATACCTACCTCAGTATCAGTAGCTTCAAGAAAATTAAATTTCTCAAAAATCTTCCTGAATTCCTCATCCATTTCATCATCCAGCTCTGCCTTTTCAGGAACATACTCGACTACAACTTGTTCCATAACCTACAACATTGAAAACAATGGATCAGAACAACATATAACCCCAAATTCAGCAATAAATGCTGAACAGTATCAAACTAAGCTCCACCTTTTTCTTCATATAGAAATGTTTAGCACTACCTATTGAGGACTTCATATAGAAATGTTTAGCACTACCTATTAAGGACCAAACATAGGAATTCCAAATAGCAATTATCACCTAGACCTAACTAAACAACACCTTAAAACCCTAACTTCACCAAATAAATGCTATGCTATCAAATTAAACTACAAATTATTCAACGTATAGTAACGTTTATTCAAATTAAGCATAAATAAAACCCTAGAAAATCAATATTCACCTTCTGAGAATCAGAGTTGTCATTAGCATAACTACCGTTGGCGGCAGCAGAAGCTTCATCGTTGTCAGTTTCGTCAGCGTTAGCGTCGGAAACTTTGTTGTTCTTCTTCTGCTTGCGCCTCCGACGACGGCGTTCGCTCTCCTTAGATTTCTTGGCGGAGGCCTTATTGTTGTTATTATTAGGGTTTGTGGAGGACAGATCTCCATTAACGACACCGTTCTGGAACGGTTGCAGAACCTCTGCGGTCATGGCTACAACAAAGCTTCTCTGATATTCGCAGCAATAATAGGAAATCAAATCGATGAAACGAAGTTGATTTTAAGTGAGTTTTTGACGGTCCAAAATTTTTTTTTATGTCAATCTATCTATCTGTGAGTTTAATTCGACTCGAGGGAAATTTGGGATTTTTCTTCGCGTGATGCTAAGGTAGGGACTTAATGATGGGCATGCAGTATCTCGGTTTCCTACATAACTGGGCTCCCACTTGGGCTGAGATATCACCTTCATGAGCTTCAAACGTAGATATTGGATTGGGCTGGCCATACCGTGATACATTAGGCTATGCTCCATCGACGGGTCGGTCCGAAAAATTGTCTTTGTCCTGATAAAGTCAAGTTACCTAGTATTGATGTCTCTCGATGACATGGTGTTCTATGGTTGGCTAGTGAGTTAGAATAACGTTTTGACACTTTTTTTTTTTTTTTTGAGATTCTTGCTTCATTTTGTTTTTGTTGCTTGACGCGTCAAAAAAAGAAATAAAATAGACAACATAGGACCCATTTATCTAGGACCCAGAACATGTTTTAACCTCTAATCAGTTTCTTCAGTTTTTCCAAAGATAGGGACTTGAAAAACACCACCAAACCAAGCCAAAGCAATGTCTCAATTCAAGTAATTTCTGTTTCAGATTTGCATCCCAAAATTTATCCATTGTTTTTTGCTACAAGAAGAAGAATAAAGAGAGGCCCGTATCATATATACATTAAAAAGAAGAAGGAATTTGAAATGGGATTCCAAGAAAATGGGAATGTAAGTACCGAAGGATGAATTCTGATGCAGTACATTATGGTGAAAGCCAAGATGAGGGTATTTTAATTAATAGAAAAAATGATGTCAAGAAATATGTGCATGCTTGTGCCGTCTTTGCATTTCTTAATTCTGTGCCCATGGGCTATGGTTGGTATATTAACATGTCTCTTTCCTCTGTATTTTCAATTTTATTTCTTGCTTTTTTTTTCTGCCTTGCTTTTTTTTTTGTGGGACAAGAACTGTGTTGAAGTGTAGAAATGCAAAATTATTTGTTTAGGGAATTCTTATTCTATTGTATTGAGTTATAGGAAAAGAATTTTCCGTTACATAATCGGAGAGAGAGAACTCTCAGTTGGGCTAATATGTGATGATGATTTTTTAGTGAACTTAGTTTTTGAAGAAACTAGCCTTTTCACAAATGTCAGGTGAATGGTTCTCCAATCTTCCGGCTGTTAATTGCTAGCTCAGAGTACATATTGCTCATTTGGTTTAAGGTTATGATCCTGATTCACATATGTGCAAATGTGGTTAAAGAAGCTATATTCTTTGCAAAAAGTTAGGAAGATGTCTCTTTCAGGAAAACAAGCAAGACTGCATTACGGATTTTCTCTTTTTCTTTTGGCGCAACACTTGTTTTGTTTTTTACAGGTCCTTAGTTACATTTAAAGATTTTATAGTTGCTTATGCTAGAGTAGAAAATGTTCTTAAAATGTAAATCTCATTTTGTAGATGTAGGTGTTATGAGTGGAGCAATTATATTCATTCAGCAAGATCTCAAGTTGTCAGAGGTACAAGAAGAAGTACTTGTTGGAATTTTAAGCATAATTTCACTTTTGGGTAGTTTAGCTGGAGGAAAAACATCTGATGCAATTGGTTAAAAGTGGACGATAGCATTAGCCACCATTGTTTTCCAGACATGAGCAGCTATAATGGCGTTTGCCCCTTCCTTTGCAATACTAATGATAGGCAGACCGTTGGCTGGCATAGGAATAGGCTTCAAGGTCATGATTGCGTCGGTGTACATAGTAGAGATATCACCTACTGTTGCTAGAGGATTTATTACCTCATTCCCAGAAATTTTTATAAATCTTGGAATCCTTTTGGGATATATTTCTAACTAGGTTTTTTCAGGACTTCCGGTTCATATAAACTGGAGGGTGATGCTTGGTGTCGGAATCCTTCCCTCCATCTTTATGGGGTTGGCATTATTTGTGATTCCTGAATCACCAAGGTGGCTGGTGATGCAGAGTAGGAGTGATGAGGCAAGGTTGGTTCTGTTAAAGATAAATGAAAATAAAGTGGAGGAAAGATTGGCAGAGATTCAACTGGCTGCAGGCCTTGCTAGTGCAAAGAAGTATGAAGCAAAAGTTATGTGGCAGGAAATTTTAAATCAATCTTCAGCAGTTCGACGGATGTTGATCATAGGCTATGGAATTTAGTTTTTTCAATAAATCACAGGAATTGATGCAACAGTTTACTACAGCCCCATAATTTTTAAAGATACTGGGATCAAGGGTAACACTCAGCTCCTTGTTGCAATTGTTGCTGTTGGGTTCACTAAAACTATGTTCATTCTGGTTGCTATATTTCTTATAGACAAAGTAGGTAGAAGACCTTTGCTCTTTGTAAGCACAATTGGGATGACCACAAGCTTGCTTGTTTTGAGTCTTTCTTTAATTTTTATGGAAAATGGAAAATTTGGGATTAGATTGGCAATTCTAGCAGTTTATGGGAATGTAGCTTTCTTCTCTATAGGACTTGGTCCTATTTGTTGGGTAGTGTCATCTGAAATTTTTCCTTTAAGGCTTCAAGCTCAGGCATCTGCTCTTGGGGCAGTAGGCAGTAGAGTCAGTAGTGGTGTGGTTATAATGTCTTTTCTCTCAGTATCTCGAGCAATCACAGTTGGAGGAACCTTCTTTTTCTTTTCAGTGATTTCAGCTCTTTCTGTTGTGTTTGTCCACACATGTATTCCAGAAACAAAGGGCAAGTCTTTGGTGCAGATTGAAATGATGTTTCAAAATGAGGGAGAGCAGCAAGGAGGTGAGCTTGAATTGGGTGACATAGAACGACTAGTACAAAAGGAATTAACTAATCGCATTAGTGATTATAATCTACAAACTTGAAGTAGAAGGTTGTTACTAAATCCATGTAGGTGGTGGGTGATCTTCACACATCTTTGTATGCAGTTCAAAATTATTAAGGATTCTTTAAGAAAACACAACTCCATAGTTGATACATATACATTAAAAGAACCAAAAGCATCAAATTTTACATCAAACAGTTACAGTGGTGATGCCAGTAGAACAGCAGCTTCAAGTCATAAGAGCATAATTAATGTACATTTTCTCCTTATTTAGCATCTTGAAGATGGAGAATGAGCTTCATGTATTCATCCAATTTGCATGGATGAATTGCCTAGACTTCTTTTGGTCATGCAATTGTTTTCAAAAAGCTGCACTCGAAAATGGAATAAAATATATATGCATTAAACAATGAATTATTAAATCTGGCAGTTGTAACTCTTCAAACAAAATATTTTTTTTTTGGTTTGTCAATTCATATTGAAATAGGAATTCATCATTTATCAATCAGTAGTTTTAAGGTCTCTTTTTCTGTTTGTCTATTGGTTGCGAGATTCTTATATACGCTCCAAGTATTATACTTAATGATTTGAAAAATGACACATGTTTATCTGAACGTTTTACATTTGACCAATGAATATCTCTCTCTCTCTCTCTCACACACACACACACACACTTATATATATATATATATATATATTATGAATATTTTTTACAGATATAATATATACAAGAATTTCCCATATTGATTTATGCATGCACGGTTTAATGTAGTCCTAACGACTGAGGCAAGAGGAGTGCACTACCTAAATAATAGCTACTGAACACCCAAATTCCATCTTGCAATAGAATTTGCTTCAATTAATTTTGGAGAAATCAGAGTAGAGTACAACAAAGAAAAAATTGTGCTTAATTTGGGAGAATGTGAGCACAATACTATTACTAACTAACCACATAATAAATAAACTCAATACCTTATATTACTTCGATTGCTTAATGTATGAATAAAGAAACACCCCTTTGCCATTTTTTTATTCCCATTTCCTTTCACATATCTGATACACCATTGACAAAGCCCTCCCTATCCTTGATATCTCCTGAATGTCCGCCAGCAATACACAACCAAAAGAGGAGGAAGGAAAAAGATTACAATCCCATTTTAGTTCACATTTTTATGCACATAAAGATCAGAGACAGATATGGGGTACAGGAAAATAGCAGCGTGGTAAGGAGCAAGAGCAACTATAAGAGAGTAAAATCTAATTCTGAAGAGGAAGATAATGCTTTTTCATCTAATACACATCAGAACCAAGATGTTATGAAGAATAACCATACGCAGAAATATGCTACTGTTTGCACCATGTTTGTCTCCCTAACTTCAGTGCTTATTGGCTATGGTCAGTTTTGTTGCTTTCCACTATAAATTTAAGAATAAAACTGTATCAGAGTGTATCGGGAAGGGGCATTTTTTCCTTTAATTGAAATCAATGATTTTTATGCTCTAAACAAGTGACAAGTTAGAGATAACAATTGTTCCATTCTTTTGTATAATCTGTTTAAGACAAATGTTGGAGCTAAAAGTGCTTCTTGTTGATAATGATTTACTATTAGAAAGCTGTTTTGATAGGATTGTCCTGATTTGATTTAATTTGTTTGCATTTCTTTGTCAAGTCTTATCAATGTATCAACATGTAGAAATTTCGTAGGCTATTCAGCAAAGAAACTTTAGGAAATATAAATAAACTTCCCACTTAGAATTTACGTTAGATTGACATAAAGTTTGGATCTTTTCTTTTTCTTGGTTGCAAGTTTGAGCCAGTTAATGCACATCCTTATCGTAACTTCTGGTATGCGTTGTCTAGATGGGGGTGTCTTGAGCGGAGCACTTTTTTTCATACAGGAAGATCACAAGATATCAGAGGTACAACAAGAAGTTCTTATTGGAGCATTGAGCATAATTTCACTTTTGGGTAGTTTAGCAGGAGGAAGAACATCTGATGCCATTGGTCGGAAGTGGACAATAGCCTTTTTGGCCTTTATTTTCTAGTTAGGAACTACTATAATGGCTCTTTCCCCTTCATTTACAATACTCATGATAGGTAGACTCTTGACTAGCATTGGGATAGGCTTTGGGCTTATGATTGTGCCAGTGTACATCGTAGAGATATCACCTTCTATTTTGATAGGATTTCTTACCTCTTTTCCAGAAATCTTTAACAATCTTGGACTCTTACTTGGATATATCTCCAATTATGCATTTTCAGGACTACTTATGAATATAAATTGGAGGGTAATGCTTGGAGCGGGAATTGTTCCCATAATTTTTTTAGTGCTTGCACTGCTTATGATTCCTGAATCTTCAAGGTGGTTGGTGATGCAGAATAGAGTTGGCGAAGCAAGGCTGGTGCTCTCAAAAACCCATGATAGTGACACAGAAGTAGAGGCTAGATTAGTAAAAATACAACTTGCTGCTAGGCTTACTGACATGGGGAAACAAAAAGCAACAACAGTTTGGCGTGAAATATTCTGTCCTTCTCCTGTAGTTAGATAAATGTTGATTGCTGGCTGTGGAATTCAGTTCGCCCAACAAATATCAGGCACTAATACAACAGTGTACTATGGTCCAACTATTTTCAAGGCTGCTGGAATGAAGGGCAACAGTCAGCTTCTTGCTGCCATTGTTGGAATTGGATTTACTAAAATAATTTTCATCTTGATAGCTATAATTCTTATTGATAAAGTAGGAAGGAGATGCCTACTTTTTGTCAGCCTAACTGGAATGACCATAAGCCTACTCTGCCTGAGCCTTGCTCTATCATTTTTAGGGGATGGAGATTTTGGGATTGGGTTGTCAATACTATCAGTTTATGGGAATGTAGCTTTCTTCTCAATAGGACTTAGTCCTATTTGTTGGGTGGTGTCATCAAAAATCTTCCCACTAAGGCTCCGAGCTCAAGCATCAGCTACTGGAGTAGTAGCAGGTAGAATTAGTAGTGGCATGACCACTATGTCCTTCTTTACATTTTCTCACACAATTACAGTGGGAAGAACCTTCTTCGTCTATGCAGTTATTTTGTTTCTTTCCATCATTTTTGTTTACAAATGTATACCTAAAACAAAAGGGAAGTCTCTGGAAGAGATCGAAATGATGTTCCAAGATGAAGGATATTGGCTATGATGCACAAACTTCAATTTAGGAAGGTTTTCACATTTTGAAAATTTTTTGTATGGAAAACTTCAACAAATTCCTCCAAAACATTTTGGGGCTCTTTGTATATATTTGAAAAATTAAAAAATACATTTCCAAGGCCAAATGGTAATTCCTCTTTAAGAACACTTTGAAATGTAAAATTCAATTTCTATTACCATCGATTTAAAATGGTAAGACTACTATTTTATTGTGCAGTCTATTGATACCTAAGTCATATGACCTATCTATTAATTAAAAAAATATATTTCAATTAAAAAACTTCAACTTGAAAAATATTTTAAAATTTTTGAGAAAAAAAAATTGTTTAAAAAAATTTATATTTTTCTTAACTGAATAAAAGGAAAGAAGTCAAATAGAAATAAAACATACATTAACCAATAAATAAGTAGTTGTATGATATTTTTTAAAAAAATATATCTTAAATTATAAAATTTGGATTCAACTATTCTTAATTTAAAGACAAGAATTATCGCATATTATAAAGTTGATAAATACTTTAATAACTTTCTATTAAAAAAACATATGTTAATGCCTTGAACCTCCCACACATAACATTACTAAATTTTTGCAATAAAACATACAAGTGTATGAGGTTGTTTTTCTCATCAAATTTGACTTTGAAGGTATAACTAGAAAACAAAGGATCCATTATGTTCAAGAAAACATAGTATTTGGGAAATTTTGCATATTTTAAGATTAATTGTGCTTATTTTGAGAGAATATAAGCCCTATATATACTAACTAAGCACAAAATAAATAAACTCAATACATATTATATTACTTAGGTTGTTTTAATTTGTCTCTTTCATCGATATCCCATGAATAAAGAAAACCCCACTTGCCATTTTTTATTTCCATTTATTTTCACATGTATGGAACACCATTGATAAAGATCTGATTGCTATCTCTTGTATGACCGTCGGCAACACACAACTAAAAGAGCAGGAGGAGAAAGATCGCATGCCCATTTTAGTTTTTTATGCACATAAAGATCATATACAAATATGGGGTTGCAGGAAAATAGTAGTCTAGTAGTAAGAAGCAACAGCAACTATAGTAGACTAGAATATGAATCTGGAGAGGAAGATAATGCATCTTCATCCAATAGACATCAAAGCCAAAAGGATGTTATGATGAAGAACCATGCAAAGAAATATGCCATTGTTTGTACCATGTTTGTCTCCTTAACTTTAGTGCTTATAGGCTACGATCAATTTTGTTGCTTTCCACTATAACTTTAAGAATAAAGTTGTATCAGAGTGTGTCAGGAAGAAAATTTTGTATTTCAATTGAAATTGATGATTTTATGCTCTAAACAAGTGACAAGTTAACAAGTTAGATATAATAATTATTCTAGTCTTTTGTATCATCTATTTAAGATAAATGTTGGGCCTGAAGTTGCTTCTTATTGATAATGATTTAAGATTGGAAAGCAGTTTTGAATACGAGTTTTATGATTTGATTTAATTTATTTGCATATCTTTGTCTAGTCTTATTAATGCATCTACATGTAGATTTTGTTGGCTACTCAGCAAAGAAACTTTAGGAAATATAAACAAATTTCCTGCTTAGGGTTTAGGTTGAATTGACATGAAGTTTGAATCTTTTCTTTTCTTTGATTGCAAGTTTAAGTCAGTCAATGAACATCCTAATCATAACTTGTGCTATACATTCTATAGATAGGGGCATCTTGAGCAGAGCACTTCTATTTATACAGGAAGATCTCAAGATATCAGAAGTACAACAAGAGGTTCTTATTGGAACATTGAGCATAATTTCACTTTTGGGTAGTTTAGCAGGAGGAAGAACATCTGACGCCATTGGTTGGAAGTGGACAATAGCCTTTTCTACATTTATTTTCCAGTTAGGAGCTATTGTAATGGCTCTTTCCCCTTCATTTACTATACTTATGGTAGGTAGACGCTTGGCCGATATTGGGATGGGCTTTGGTATCATAATTGTGCCAGTGTACATTATAGAAATATCACCTTCTGTTTTTAAAGGATTTCTTACCTCTTTCCCTAAGATTTTTGGCAATTTTGGAATCTTGCTTGGATATATCTCCAATTATGCATTTTCTGGACTGCCTGTGAATATAAATTGGAGGGTAATGCTTGGAGCGGGAATTGTTCCCACGATCTTTCTAGTGCTTGCATTGCTTGTGATTCTTGAATCTCCAAGGTGGCTGGTGATACACAATAGAGTTGGAGAAGCAAGGCTGGTGCTCTCAAAGACTCATGAAAATGACACAAAAGTAGAGGCTAGATTAGTAGAGATCCACCTTGCTACTGGGCTTGCTGCCACTGAGAAACAGAAGGCAACAACAGTTTGGCTTGAAATATTTAATCCTTCTCCTGCAGTTAGATGGATGCTGATTGCTGGTTGTGGAATTCAGTTCTTCTAATAAATATCATGCATTGATGCAATAGTGTACTATAGTCCAACTATTTTCAAGCCTGCTGGGATCAAGGGCAACAATCAGCTTCTTGTTGCCACTATTGTTATTGGATTTACTAAAACAATGTTCATTTTAATAGCTATAATTCTTGTTGATAAAGTAGGAAGGAGATACTTACTTTTTGTCAACCTAACTGGAATAACCATAAGCTTTTTCTGCTTAAGCCTTGCTCTATCCTTTTTGGGTGATGAAAATTTTGGGATTGGATTGTCAATACTCTCAGTTTGTGGGAATGTAGCTTTCTTCTCGATAGGACTTAGTCCTGTTTATTGGGTGGTGTCATCAGAAATCTTCCCACTAAGGCTCCGAGCTCAGGCATCAGCTCTTGGAGCAGTAGGAGCTAGAGTAAGTAGTGGTGTGATCACTTTGTCCTTCTTTTTAGTTTCTTATGCAATCACAGAGGGAGGAACCTTCTTCATATTTGTAGTGATTTCACTTATTTCCATCATTTTTGTTCACAAATGTATACCTGAAACAAAAGGGAAATCTCTGGAAGAGATCGAAATGATGTTTCATGATGAAGGTTACCGGCAAAGAGGTGATAATGAACTGAAAGATGTAAAACAACTAGTATATAACGCATAAGTTGGGGTGGCTGATATTAGATCACAATAAGATTTTTCCAAGGTCTTTTGGTGTTAGTTTCAAAGATCCATTTAGTCAGATAGTACTTTCTGCATTATTTTTTAGGCACAAAAATCTACTCTCATGAGCCTTTGGTTTGGATTACAATCCTAAACTTTATATCAAATTGGTATGAAGTTTTGTTTTCTCATTTTACATGAATTGTTTCAAGCTTACATGCAAAAAGTTTATGTAATATCCCGTGTTTTTACATGTTTTTATACTGTATCGGGATATGCAGTATTAATAATTTTGAATATGTATATATACGATATTTTTATGAGTTGATATGTATTTTAAACCTATTTTAATTACTGTGTTTTATATACAGTATTTTACGTAAAATTTTCCCGGGACTTGCATTTTCGGGGAAATTTCCACGTAAACAATGTATTATTAATTATTTTAAATGTATTTACGGGTTTGCATGAACTCATACATATTTTTAAATTATTAAATAAAGTCTATGTGTGTATAATTATTTAATTAGGGTTTATTAATTCCCTAATATTTTATTAAGTATTTAATTGTTTTAATTGTTATTTAATTAATTTTATTTAGTATAAATTATTAAAATATTAATATTTTAATGTGTGTGGTGTATATTTGATGTGTGTAATTTAATATTATTTTAATATATAGTATAAAGTATATATATATACATATATTTGTCAAAATTACAAAAGTTTGCAAAATTACCATTTTGCCCCCAACAGTTTTTCTTCTTCTTCTTCTTCTCCGATCGTTCCCTCACCATTTCCGGTCACTGCCGTGCCGTTCCTTCACCGTGGGTGTGCCACCATCTTCCCCGACCAGTTTCGCCGCCTGTGGAGGCCGTTTCCGGCGTCGGGAGAGTGATTTTGGCCGGAGAAGCCGAAAATCAACTCACCGTCGATCACGTCGATTCCGGCCACCGTTTTCGACACCGCCGGTCTCTTTCTTCTCCTTGAGCTCCGGTGAGTGTTATTCTAGCTTTGGTTTGAGCTAAAATGGTCTAGAATTGCTTAGTTTTCGATTTGTCAAATTCGGCCTATTAGGGTTTTCGATTTTTTTCGAATTGTTCTTGATTGATTCATGCTTAATTCCTTTACAAATGTTGTTCCTAGTAGCTTAATCTACATGTATGAATTTTTGTAGAATTTTTGGAGGTTGTTTGGATTTTTGGGTATTTTTGAATATTTTAATATTATTTTCTAATTTTCGGAAATTAATTATTTAAATTATGAAATTGGAGTTTATGGTTAAATTGGGTGTTGAAATGAATTATAGGAATTTATTTGGAATTTTTATGAATTTCTAAGTATTTATTTTTAATTATTGAAGTTTAGGTGATTTTGGAAAATTAGGTTAATTGTGTTTTTATTTGAATTTAATGGGTTAATTGAGTTTAAATATTGATATTATTGATAAATATGTTGAGAAAATTAATTTTGGGTAATTGTATGATTTTTGGTGAATTTTTGAAGTAATTTAAGTATATTTATATATATAGGGGTATTTTGGTAATTTTACCCTAAATTGTCTAAAAATGTAATTTAATTGGTTTTAATATTTATTTAAGGTATAAAAATGATTTCTACAAAATATTTGGTATTTTTAACTAATTAAAACTATTTTTCGGGAATTATTTTCAATTATATATATAATATACGGTTTTTCAAATAAAATGAGTTTTAATCGATTTTTATAGTGTTTCAAGGTCAATTATGTAATTTCTACGTATGAAATGTATTTCTGTGATTTAAGGATATTTTCGGTATATCTGGAATATTGTTCTGTGTTTGTGGACCCCGATCGGTGGACTGTAGTTTGGAGTCCGACCGTGGGATTTTGATTGTGTTGAGCTCGTTTTTCGAAGTGTGTTTCTTTGCAGGGTCGGCTCTACTCTTTTGAGTAGAGAGATGTCCATTTTACAGGGGAGGTTCTGCCGGATTTTCGGTAGAATTCTCGTAAAACGTGATGTCCAGTCGAACCCTAATTCTGTTTCCGTATTTTAATACTCTAAATTGAATTCTAGGATTTCTATTAGGGTTTATTCTGATGTCAATTATTTATTTCTTGTTTAGTTGCGCCGAGACCGAGGGCTAGTGGACCAGGCCCGTCGGACCTGTCTCGTGGAGCGCATTAGGTGAGTTACTATATTATATATATATGCTTAGGATGCATGATTTAGAAAATGCATGTTTTATTTTTACTAAATATGCATAAATAATGTGATTTATATTCAAGTATATTTTTGGTATATTTTTGGTATATAATAAATTATATACATGTTTTGTTAATAAAATATATTTAAAATGTTTTTAAATATATTTTTAGCTTAATTTATAAATTGATTGAATTTATTTGACGTATATATACTCAAAATATACCTGGTTTACTTTTGGTATATTTCCGGTATATATATGGATTATATTGTTATTTCATTTACATTCATGCATCATTTATTTTTATGAATGAATGTTTTACATTATTAATGATGAAGGATATCAATAGAACGTGCTACCTAGTGGGCAGCACTAGGACCGAGTACGTACCGGTACGCCTATAGCTTTAGGCTATATTACTAACTATTTGTGGATATTGATTTGATATGATTATTTGATGTGTGAGATGTGGTTTGGGGTGTGATTGCTGGAGCTCGGTTGACCAAGTGTCTCGGGGCCAATCACACTGGCAGTTAGACTGCTGGAGCTCGGTTGACTTAGTGTCTCGGGGCCAGTCTACTGTCCAAATGGATTAAGTGGATATATTTGGAATAAGTGAGCCTGTATGGCCAGAGTGTTGTTTAACACTATTTTCTGAGGTTGCGATATTCTAGGGTTCTATGTGATCCTTCATAAATTAGGATTTTTCAGTAAAATATATAAAAATGATTTTTCTGCATTTGTGTGTATTTGCCTGTATATATATTAGATATATATATACTGTTGACTGTATGCATTATCACTTAGTGTGTATGTATATATATTATAGTAATTCACTCAGTGAGGTCTGACTCCCCTCCGTTGACTATTTTTCAGGAGAGTCAACTTCCTCAGACCTCAGTAGCAGGTCGATACGCCGGATTTCTTCCGCCCCGGCTTCTTTATGTAAATTGTCTACTTGAGTCTTATTTATTTTATCTAGACACTGCAGTAGTTGTAAATTAAAGTATTGGATTTTATGTACTTTATTTTAAAGAGATGTATTATGTTAAAACTGGATTGTATTAAAGTGATTTTATGTATGAGATAAGATTTTTATTTAAATCCAGTTGATATGGATGATATTGTGATATTTCAGATTTTTATTTCCGCTGCATATTATATTTTATTGTTATATTGGCATGCTTTATTTTATTTTTAGGCTTGCTACGGGTTCCGGATTCGAAAGAATTCCCGTTCCCTAGCGCCGGTCATGGCCCCTGTTTTGGGTCGTGACAAAGTTGGTATCAGAGCGAAGTTCGTATCAGAGTGGAGTTCTGTGTCAGGGCTTAGTTATGTGAGTTGTGGCCCTAGTTTTAAAGTTATGTTTTCTGTTGGACTACTGCAGTGTATTAGGTTCGAGTATGTCTTGATGAGTATTCCTTGCTGTAGTTTTCAGCGTTATTCCTCCGTTGTCTGTTTTGTCTGAATCTTTCCGTTTGTCTTTTCAGAATGAGGAGGCGAGCGCGTGTCGCTCCACCGGTCGTTGAGGCCAAGGATGATGAGTCTTTTCAGGATGAGGTTTTACCTCCTGAGCCGCCAGTTAGGCGTAGAGGTCGTGGCAGAGGTAGACCTCGAGGAGCGGCAGGTCGCCGTAGGCAGAGAGAGTTACAGGACGAGGAGCTTGTTGAGCCTGAGTTTGATGTTCCTGTTCCTCCAGTTGTTCAGCCTGTTCAGCCTGCCTATCAGCAGGGTATGTCTGACCCTGAGGCAGCTTTGTTCTATGCCAGAGTTGGCAGGATTGCTTTTGATGGTACTTCTGATCCTTTAGATTTTCTGCATGCGATTGAGACTAGGACTCGGACTGCTCATACCGAGTACCAGAGGATCATGATTGTTGAGTTGTCTGTTGAGGGACCAGCTTTAGATTGGTTCATTCGGATGATCCAGCCTTATATGATGACGATGACATGGGCTCAGTTTCGAGAGCGATTCATGAGGAGATTTTGTCCAGAGCCTCTTCGTTTGAGTTATCATCTCCGTTTGACTAGTATTTCTCGTGGAGATCGATCTGTAGAAGAGTATACCCGAGAGTTTCTTCGTCTGGGTAGATATGCTGAGGATCTGATGCGAGATCAGTATTTCGCTGTTACTACATATGTTACTGGTTTGGGTTCAACTTTTGCTGGTATGCCTACAGCAGGTCTTACTCTGGAGTCTGTGATTGAGCTAGCCAAGGAGATTGAGCTGAGGTTAGTTAGGCAGGGAGCGATGCCTGATTACTACCAGTTGGGAGTTCAGCCGAGTGGATCGCAGGCTACTCCATATTCGAGTTTTCATGTTGGTTCGAGTAGTCAGCAGCGAGGTTCGACTCAGCAGAGTCAGAGACAGCAGCAGCGAGTGCATCGGAGCATTAGACATGGCCGTGGAGGTCAGCGTAGATCGTTTAGATTTGGTTCAGGTGCTTCTAGCAGCAGCAGTGGTCGTAGTTCTGGATCAGCGGCCAGTGTTTGTCAGACTTGTGGTAGAGTCCATCAGGGACCGTGTTATCTGACACCACTGACATGTTTCAGATGCGAACAGACAGGACATTTTGCCAGATCATGTCCTTATTCTGGGTATCAGCAGTAGCAGATTCTACGATTCCCACAGCAGTCGATTGCTAGTGCAGCGCCCGTGCCATTTCAGTTACCACCAGCCCAGCATCAGAGTTCTACTCAGTTTGTTCCACAGCAGAGTCGTGGTAGAGGTACTAGAGGAGGTGCCAGAGGTGTTGGGCAGGCTTCTACCAGTCAACAGGGAGGTCGAGGTCAGGCCAGAGTCTTCCATCTGACTCAGCAGGATGCTCAGGCATCTAATGCAGTCGTGGCAGGTATTCTTTCTGTTTGTTACCTGGATGCTTTGGTTTTGTTTGATCCGGGTGCCACGCATTCGTTTGTTTCTCCTATTTTTGCTTCTAAATCTTGTTGGCAAGCTTCGAGGATGGCTTTTCCTTTGTCTGTTGCCACTCCTCTGAGCGATTCCTTGGACGTCGATATTGTTCTTTCTGGTTGTCCAGTTCTCATGGGAGATAGAGAATTATCCGCCGATTTGATTTTGTTGGATGTGATGGAGTTTGATGTTATTTTGGGAATGGATTGGTTGTCTCAGCACTTTGCCGTGGTAGATTGCAGGAATAAGGAGGTGATTTTTAGAATTCCTGGTGAAGTAGAATTTAAGTTTGTTGGTGATAGGAGTTCAACACCTCAGAATCTTATTTCTGCTATTTCAGCTAGGAAGTTGTTGAGGAAAGGTTGTCAGGGGTTTTTGGCATTGGTCAGGGATACGTCAGTAGAGAAGTTGTCACTCACAGATGTTCCTGTTGCTTGTGAGTTTCCTGATGTTTTTCCCGAGGAGTTGCCAGGGTTACCACCTCACAGAGAGATTGAGTTCTGTATAGATGTGGTTCCAGGTACTACTCCTATATCTATGCCACCTTATCGTATGGCTCCTGCAGAGTTGAGAGAGTTGAAGGAGCAGTTGCAAGAGTTGTTGGAGAAAGGTTTTATCAGACCTAGTGTTTCCCCTTGGGGTGCACCAGTCTTGTTTGTGAAGAAGAAGGATGGTACCCTGAGACTGTGCATTGACTACAGAGAGTTGAATAAGGTGACAGTGAAGAACAAGTATCCTCTCCCAAGGATAGATGATTTGTTTGATCAGTTACAAGGTGCACAGTTCTTTTCTAAGGTCGACTTGAGGTCTGGTTATCATCAGCTGCGGATTAGTGAAGCTGATATTCCTAAGACAGCGTTCCGCACTAGATATGACCATTATGAGTTTCTGGTGATGTCTTTTGGTTTGACTAATGCACCAGCAGCTTTTATGGACCTGATGAACAGAGTATTCAGACCGTATGTGGATCAGTTTGTAGTAGTCTTCATTGATGATATACTAGTATATTCGAGGAGTATGGAAGAGCATGTATATCACTTGAGGATTGTACTACAGACACTGAGAGATCATCAGCTTTATGCTAAATTCTCGAAGTGTGATTTCTGGATGGAGAGTGTTTCTTTTCTTGGACACGTAGTGTCTAAAGAAGGTATTCAGGTTGATCCACAGAAGGTTGAAGCAGTATCTGAATGGCCTAGACCTACTTCTGTTACAGAGATTCGGAGTTTTCTGGGTTTAGCCGGGTATTATAGGCGGTTTGTGCAGGATTTTTCCAGGATAGCAGCCCCTATGACTCGCTTGACTCAGAAGAATGTTAGATTTGAGTGGTCAGAAGCTTGTGAGAACAGTTTTCAGTTGTTGAAGGAGAAGCTGACCACAGCGCCAGTATTAGCTTTGCCTAATAGTGTGGATAAGTTCACAGTTTACTGTGATGCCTCTAGAATTGGTCTTGGTTGTGTGTTGATGCAGAATGGAAGGGTGATAGCCTATGCTTCGAGGCAGTTGAAGAAGCATGAGCAGAACTATCCCACACATGATCTGGAGATGGCTGCAGTGATCTTTGCTTTGAAGATTTGGAGACATTATTTGTACGGGGTGACTTGTGAGATATTTACTGATCACAAGAGCCTTAAGTACATTTTTCAGCAGAGAGATTTGAATTTGAGGCAGAGAAGATGGTTGGAACTGTTGAAGGACTATGATTGCGAGATTCTTTACCATCTGGGTAAAGCTAATGTGGTAGCAGATGCCTTGAGTAGGAAGTCCTCAGGTAGTCTTGCTCACATCAGTGTTGAGAGGAGACCATTGATCCAGGAATTGCATCTGATGGTGGATCAAGGTCTGATGATGAAGATCAGTAGATCAGGTGGACTGTTAGCTCAGTTTAAAGTACGATCTGTACTGAGGGATAGGATTAAAGCAGCTCAGAGCCGAGATCCTATTCTAGAAGAGCTTGCAGAGAATGTCAGAGCAGGGAAGTTCACTGATTTCACACTCGATGATGATGGTGTGTTGTGGATCAGTGGTAGATTGTGTGTTCCTGATGTGGATGACTTGAGAGAAGAGATTTTAGAGGAAGCACATTCTACAGCTTACAGCGTACATCCAGGTGTCACTAAGATGTACCACAGTATCAGAGATCTATACTGGTGGGATGGATTGAAGAAGGATGTTGCTGATTATGTTGCTAAGTGCTTGATGTGTCAGCAAGTGAAAGCCGAACATCAGAAGCCTTCTGGGAAGCTTCAGCCTCTTCCTATTCCCGAGTGGAAGTGGGAAAGGATAGCTATGGATTTTATGGTCGGTTTACCTCGTTCGAAGGATGGATACGATTCCATCTGGGTGATTGTAGACAGATTGATGAAGTCTGCACATTTCTTGCCTGTGAAAGCCACATATTCAGTTGCTAGATTGGTGAAGTTGTATGTGAACCATATTGTGTGCCTTCATGGAGTACCGGTGTCCATTGTGTCAGATAGAGGTTCGGTGTTTACTTCTCGTTTTTGGCAGAAGTTGCAGGAAGCGATGGGCACTAGATTGGATTTCAGTACTGCTTTTCATCCTCAAACAGATGGTCAGTCTGAGAGGATGATCCAGACACTGGAAGATATGTTGAGGATGTGTGTCTTGGATTTGGGAGGTAGCTGGGATGATCATTTGTCGCTTGTTGAGTTTGCATATAATAACAGCTACCATATCAGTATTGGCATGGCACCATATGAGGCGTTGTATGGAAGGAAGTGTAGATCCCCGTTGAGTTGGGATGAGATTGGTGAAAGAGCTTTGACTGGACCAGAGATGGTTCAGGATGCTGCAGAGAAAGTCGCCGTGATCAAGCGTAGATTAGAGACCGCAGTTAGTAGACAGAAGAGTTATGCGGATCCTAGGCACAGAGATGTGGAGTTTCAGGTTGGAGATTTCGTTTTTCTGAAAGTATCTCCGATGAAGGGTGTGATGAGATTTGGCAGGAAGGGTAAGTTAGCACCGAGATATATTGGACCGTTTGAGATTCTGGAGAGAGTTGGCACTGTTGCATATCGGTTGGATTTACCTCCGAGTATGTCACAGGTGCATCCAGTATTTCATATCTCGATGTTGAGGAAGTATATCTCGGATCCTTCACACGTGTTGCAGCCCGACAGTGTAGAAGTGAGTGAAAATTTGACGTTTGTGGAAGAACCTGTGGCGATCGTAGATTTTCAAGTTCGACAGTCGCGATCGAAGCAGATTCCGATGGTCAAGGTTTTGTGGCGTAGCGACAGAGTTGAAGAGCATACGTGGGAGACTGAAGCTGAGATGCGTGCTTCTTACCCGTATCTCTTTCCTTCTTGATCTTTTCTTTTTAGAATTCGGGGACGAATTCCTGTAAGGGGGGAAGACTGTAATATCCCGTGTTTTTACATGTTTTTATACTGTATTGGGATATGCAGTATTAATAATTTTGAATATGTATATATACGATATTTTTATGAGTTGATATGTATTTTAAACCTATTTTAATTACTGTGTTTTATATACAGTGTTTTACGTAAAATTTTCCCGGGACTTGCATTTTCGTGGAAATTTCCACGTAAACAATGTATTATTAATTATTTTAAATGTATTTACGGGTTTGCATGAACTCATACATATTTTTAAATTATTAAATAAAGTCTGTGTGTGTATAATTATTTAATTAGGGTTTATTAATTCCCTAATATTTTATTAAGTATTTAATTATTTTAATTGTTATTTAATTAATTTTATTTAGTATAAATTATTAAAATATTAATATTTTAATGTGTGTGGTGTATATTTGATGTGTGTAATTTAATATTATTTTAATATATAGTATAAAGTATATATATATACATATATTTGTCAAAATTACAAAAGTTTGCAAAATTACCATTTTGCCCCCAACAGTTTTTCTTCTTCTTCTTCTTCTCCAATCGTTCCCTCACCATTTCCGATCGCTGCCGTGCCGTTCCTTCACCGTGGGTGTGCCGTCCGGTGTGCCACCATCTTCCCCGACCAGTTTCGCCGCCTGTGGAGGCCGTTTCCGGCGTCGGGAGAGTGATTTTGGCCGGAGAAGCCGAAAATCAACTCACCGTCGATCACGTCGTTTCCGGCCACCGTTTTCGACACCGCCGGTCTCTTTCTTCTCCTTGAGCTCCGGTGAGTGTTATTCTAGCTTTGGTTTGAGCTAAAATGGTCTAGAATTGCTTAGTTTTCGATTTGTCAAATTCGGCCTATTAGGGTTTTCGATTTTTTTCGAATTGTTCTTGATTGATTCATGCTTAATTCCTTTACAAATGTTGTTCCTAGTAGCTTAATCTACATGTATGAATTTTTGTAGAATTTTTGGAGGTTGTTTGGATTTTTGGGTATTTTTGAATATTTTAATATTATTTTCTAATTTTCGGAAATTAATTATTTAAATTATGAAATTGGAGTTTATGGTTAAATTGGGTGTTGAAATGAATTATAGGAATTTATTTGGAATTTTTATGAATTTCTAAGTATTTATTTTTAATTATTGAAGTTTAGGTGATTTTGGAAAATTAGGTTAATTGTGTTTTTATTTGAATTTAATGGGTTAATTGAGTTTAAATATTGATATTATTGATAAATATGTTGAGAAAATTAATTTTGGGTAATTGTATGATTTTTGGTGAATTTTTGAAGTAATTTAAGTATATTTATATATATAGGGGTATTTTGGTAATTTTACCCTAAATTGTCTAAAAATGTAATTTAATTGGTTTTAATATTTATTTAAGGTATAAAAATGATTTCTACAAAATATTTGGTATTTTTAACTAATTAAAACTATTTTTCGGGAATTATTTTCAATTATATATATAATATACGGTTTTTCAAATAAAATGAGTTTTAATCGATTTTTATAGTGTTTCAAGGTCAATTATGTAATTTCTACGTATGAAATGTATTTCTGTGATTTAAGGATATTTTCGGTATATCTGGAATATTGTTCTGTGTTTGTGGACCCCGATCGGTGGACTGTAGTTTGGAGTCCGACCGTGGGATTTTGATTGTGTTGAGCTCGTTTTTCGAAGTGTGTTTCTTTGCAGGGTCGGCTCTACTCTTTTGAGTAGAGAGATGTCCATTTTACAGGGGAGGTTCTGCCGGATTTTCGGTAGAATTCTCGTAAAACGTGATGTCCAGTCGAACCCTAATTCTGTTTCCGTATTTTAATACTCTAAATTGAATTCTAGGATTTCTATTAGGGTTTATTCTGATGTCAATTATTTATTTCTTGTTTAGTTGCGCCGAGACCGAGGGCTAGTGGACCAGGCCCGTCGGACCTGTCTCGTGGAGCGCATTAGGTGAGTTACTATATTATATATATATGCTTAGGATGCATGATTTAGAAAATGCATGTTTTATTTTTACTAAATATGCATAAATAATGTGATTTATATTCAAGTATATTTTTGGTATATTTTTGGTATATAATAAATTATATACATGTTTTGTTAATAAAATATATTTAAAATGTTTTTAAATATATTTTTAGCTTAATTTATAAATTGATTGAATTTATTTGACGTATATATACTCAAAATATACCTGGTTTACTTTTGGTATATTTCCGGTATATATATGGATTATATTGTTATTTCATTTACATTCATGCATCATTTATTTTTATGAATGAATGTTTTACATTATTAATGATGAAGGATATCAATAGAACGTGCTACCTAGTGGGCAGCACTAGGACCGAGTACGTACCGGTACGCCTATAGCTTTAGGCTATATTACTAACTATTTGTGGATATTGATTTGATATGATTATTTGATGTGTGAGATGTGGTTTGGGGTGTGATTGCTGGAGCTCGGTTGACCAAGTGTCTCGGGGCCAATCACACTGGCAGTTAGACTGCTGGAGCTCGGTTGACTTAGTGTCTCGGGGCCAGTCTACTGTCCAAATGGATTAAGTGGATATATTTGGAATAAGTGAGCCTGTATGGCCAGAGTGTTGTTTAACACTATTTTCTGAGGTTGCGATATTCTAGGGTTCTATGTGATCCTTCATAAATTAGGATTTTTCAGTAAAATATATAAAAATGATTTTTCTGCATTTGTGTGTATTTGCCTGTATATATATTAGATATATATATACTGTTGACTGTATGCATTATCACTTAGTGTGTATGTATATATATTATAGTAATTCACTCAGTGAGGTCTGACTCCCCTCCGTTGACTATTTTTCAGGAGAGTCAACTTCCTCAGACCTCAGTAGCAGGTCGATACGCCGGATTTCTTCCGCCCCGGCTTCTTTATGTAAATTGTCTACTTGAGTCTTATTTATTTTATCTAGACACTGCAGTAGTTGTAAATTAAAGTATTGGATTTTATGTACTTTATTTTAAAGAGATGTATTATGTTAAAACTGGATTGTATTAAAGTGATTTTATGTATGAGATAAGATTTTTATTTAAATCCAGTTGATATGGATGATATTGTGATATTTCAGATTTTTATTTCCGCTGCATATTATATTTTATTGTTATATTGGCATGCTTTATTTTATTTTTAGGCTTGCTACGGGTTCCGGATTCGAAAGAATTCCCGTTCCCTAGCGCCGGTCATGGCCCCTGTTTTGGGTCGTGACAAAGTTGGTATCAGAGCGAAGTTCGTATCAGAGTGGAGTTCTGTGTCAGGGCTTAGTTATGTGAGTTGTGGCCCTAGTTTTAAAGTTATGTTTTCTGTTGGACTACTGCAGTGTATTAGGTTCGAGTATGTCTTGATGAGTATTCCTTGCTGTAGTTTTCAGCGTTATTCCTCCGTTGTCTGTTTTGTCTGAATCTTTCCGTTTGTCTTTTCAGAATGAGGAGGCGAGCGCGTGTCGCTCCACCGGTCGTTGAGGCCAAGGATGATGAGTCTTTTCAGGATGAGGTTTTACCTCCTGAGCCGCCAGTTAGGCGTAGAGGTCGTGGCAGAGGTAGACCTCGAGGAGCGGCAGGTCGCCGTAGGCAGAGAGAGTTACAGGACGAGGAGCTTGTTGAGCCTGAGTTTGATGTTCCTGTTCCTCCAGTTGTTCAGCCTGTTCAGCCTGCCTATCAGCAGGGTATGTCTGACCCTGAGGCAGCTTTGTTCTATGCCAGAGTTGGCAGGATTGCTTTTGATGGTACTTCTGATCCTTTAGATTTTCTGCATGCGATTGAGACTAGGACTCGGACTGCTCATACCGAGTACCAGAGGATCATGATTGTTGAGTTGTCTGTTGAGGGACCAGCTTTAGATTGGTTCATTCGGATGATCCAGCCTTATATGATGACGATGACATGGGCTCAGTTTCGAGAGCGATTCATGAGGAGATTTTGTCCAGAGCCTCTTCGTTTGAGTTATCATCTCCGTTTGACTAGTATTTCTCGTGGAGATCGATCTGTAGAAGAGTATACCCGAGAGTTTCTTCGTCTGGGTAGATATGCTGAGGATCTGATGCGAGATCAGTATTTCGCTGTTACTACATATGTTACTGGTTTGGGTTCAACTTTTGCTGGTATGCCTACAGCAGGTCTTACTCTGGAGTCTGTGATTGAGCTAGCCAAGGAGATTGAGCTGAGGTTAGTTAGGCAGGGAGCGATGCCTGATTACTACCAGTTGGGAGTTCAGCCGAGTGGATCGCAGGCTACTCCATATTCGAGTTTTCATGTTGGTTCGAGTAGTCAGCAGCGAGGTTCGACTCAGCAGAGTCAGAGACAGCAGCAGCGAGTGCATCGGAGCATTAGACATGGCCGTGGAGGTCAGCGTAGATCGTTTAGATTTGGTTCAGGTGCTTCTAGCAGCAGCAGTGGTCGTAGTTCTGGATCAGCGGCCAGTGTTTGTCAGACTTGTGGTAGAGTCCATCAGGGACCGTGTTATCTGACACCACTGACATGTTTCAGATGCGAACAGACAGGACATTTGCCAGATCATGTCCTTATTCTGGGTATCAGCAGTAGCAGATTCTACGATTCCCACAGCAGTCGATTGCTAGTGCAGCGCCCGTGCCATTTCAGTTACCACCAGCCCAGCATCAGAGTTCTACTCAGTTTGTTCCACAGCAGAGTCGTGGTAGAGGTACTAGAGGAGGTGCCAGAGGTGTTGGGCAGGCTTCTACCAGTCAACAGGGAGGTCGAGGTCAGGCCAGAGTCTTCCATCTGACTCAGCAGGATGCTCAGGCATCTAATGCAGTCGTGGCAGGTATTCTTTCTGTTTGTTACCTGGATGCTTTGGTTTTGTTTGATCCGGGTGCCACGCATTCGTTTGTTTCTCCTATTTTTGCTTCTAAATCTTGTTGGCAAGCTTCGAGGATGGCTTTTCCTTTGTCTGTTGCCACTCCTCTGAGCGATTCCTTGGACGTCGATATTGTTCTTTCTGGTTGTCCAGTTCTCATGGGAGATAGAGAATTATCCGCCGATTTGATTTTGTTGGATGTGATGGAGTTTGATGTTATTTTGGGAATGGATTGGTTGTCTCAGCACTTTGCCGTGGTAGATTGCAGGAATAAGGAGGTGATTTTTAGAATTCCTGGTGAAGTAGAATTTAAGTTTGTTGGTGATAGGAGTTCAACACCTCAGAATCTTATTTCTGCTATTTCAGCTAGGAAGTTGTTGAGGAAAGGTTGTCAGGGGTTTTTGGCATTGGTCAGGGATACGTCAGTAGAGAAGTTGTCACTCACAGATGTTCCTGTTGCTTGTGAGTTTCCTGATGTTTTTCCCGAGGAGTTGCCAGGGTTACCACCTCACAGAGAGATTGAGTTCTGTATAGATGTGGTTCCAGGTACTACTCCTATATCTATGCCACCTTATCGTATGGCTCCTGCAGAGTTGAGAGAGTTGAAGGAGCAGTTGCAAGAGTTGTTGGAGAAAGGTTTTATCAGACCTAGTGTTTCCCCTTGGGGTGCACCAGTCTTGTTTGTGAAGAAGAAGGATGGTACCCTGAGACTGTGCATTGACTACAGAGAGTTGAATAAGGTGACAGTGAAGAACAAGTATCCTCTCCCAAGGATAGATGATTTGTTTGATCAGTTACAAGGTGCACAGTTCTTTTCTAAGGTCGACTTGAGGTCTGGTTATCATCAGCTGCGGATTAGTGAAGCTGATATTCCTAAGACAGCGTTCCGCACTAGATATGACCATTATGAGTTTCTGGTGATGTCTTTTGGTTTGACTAATGCACCAGCAGCTTTTATGGACCTGATGAACAGAGTATTCAGACCGTATGTGGAT
>CANTUR010001172.1:0-390514 GCA_947683625.1 Mallotus nudiflorus
CCAGACTATCACTCTTATGTGACAGATAATATGTACACCAAGTGTCCATACTGCAATGATTATATGAATAGAGAAATGAAGTTCATAAAGAGTGCTTCACGACCTGATTCTAGCATTGAAGGAGGTTATGTGAAGGGCTTGGTTACATATATGGTTACTGATGATTTAACCGTGTCAACAATGTCCATGATATCTGGTGTTAGCCTATTAAACAAGTTCAATGTTAAGGATTTTTCTGCTCTTCAGGAAATGGTGGTTGAGTTTGGAATTGATGAGGTACCTCTTGCTTCACCCTCAAAACTTCTGTTGTAGATTACTCACATTTTCCTTGGCTTTTTTTTTTTTTTAATTTCTATTTCACTGTTGCTGTGGCCATCTTTTAGGGTCTGGAATTGTTGAGGGCTTCTTTGCAGTCAAAGGCAACTCTTACAAGCGTCTTCCTTTTAAAGAAGGTCAAGGATAATGCAACATCAAACTGAAGGATTATTGAAGTGGTGTAAACTTTTCTGGAGGATGTTTTGTTACTCATCTACTGTAATTGCTCCTCTTCTATTATCGATCAAATATGCAATTTTTGTTTCACTTCAGAACGATAAACAAGGGAGTCCTTTGTTTTTTCAAATTTTTAAAACGTAATGAGAAGGCAATGGAAGAGGTAACATTACATTTTAGACTCAGATTCTGAAATCTTAAAAGTCTCAAATTCAATCCTCCGCGGTGTCACAAATGCTTTGCCTAGTCAAATGCTTGAGATCTAAAAGCCAAAATGTTTGCATTTCAACAAGTAATCCTCATGCACCATATGAGACAATGCTTGTAAAGACAGTCAGCTTAACTCTCGGAACCAACAAAAGTCTTTGCCTTTTCTATTGGCACAAGCAATATGGCAGCTTACCCCAACAAAAATTGCTACTTAGCACGAGCTGTCCAAAATCTAGCTTTTCTTCCCTCTGCAAATTTGCCTCTTTTGCTGCTATATATGGGGAATAATTCAACAAAAATGTTCTATCTTCCACATGTACCCCGATCTTTCTTCTTAAACACTCGTATATAAACAAACAATGCAGGGAATGGAAGGACTTAAAGCACGGTGCATGTAGCGTTGACTTCCCTGGATTCACATGTTTTTGCTGCTTGGATTGTTCTATTAGTCTTCAATTTGAAATTAAGTCATCCTTATAAATAGCCCAAAGTGATAAAAATTGTGGACATCGAGACCCTGGAGAGTAGGTTTTGACCCCTCCACCCTTCCTTACTCTCCCCATTACTTTAACCAGTTAAAACAAATTTGAGATCAAGTCAGTGATTATGATGTTTTCTTTGGATAACATGTTGGTTCGATTTTATTTCTAACTTTTTGAAGATTTATGTCATAAGAAATCACCCTTAAACGATAACTTTCTCCTCAGCAAAATATAAAATCCCATTGATCCTAATTAACAATGTAGTATAATAAAATCACAATAATTGAATAAAAAAAGAAAAATAAAAGAACTTGAACTTTGAACAACATCTGATCAACTCTGCCTCTGCTTATCTTCGAATTTGCTTCTACCTTCAATGGGTTGTTGGGTCCCCCTACAAAGTGCAAATTTGCCAGGTTTCTTTTAATCCAACTATTTGAATATGGCAGATGGTTTCAGCAGTTGGGTCCCATAGGATGAGTGGTTCATACCAAGTAGCCAAAACCAGCTCCCCATTTCTCAAAAATCCCAATGGTCGCTCTACTTGCCGTTGTATTCCTGCAGTGAACAATTTAGTCCATGATGCTTTGACACCATATTCAAGCATTACCCATAAATCAATGGTATCATCCTCCGAAGTATGACTTCTACGGAGGATAATCAGAGCAAGATACTTATCATGCAAACAGAAAATTGTTGGGTAATCATGTCAAGAATCCTTAGCATCTGGTAGAGGTGCGGTTCGGAATACCTCAGTGGTCAAGCCAAAAGAAACAATTTTCTCACTATCTTTATCCTTGGTCCACCAATAAAATGCACTGTTTGCACTTGTGGGATGAGCGCTCGTAGTGTAAGTGTGATGTGTGCCATCAGACCAACGTTTACAAGGCAAAACAGCATCAACCTTTCTCCACTAATCATTCCTCTGGCTATATACCTCAACACAATACTGAGATGATTGGTCAGAGTATAATCGACCCAAAATGTCTTGAGTATTTTGCAATCATTAGTTGTCCTGTCAAATCCGAATTCAACTAGGTCCAACCTACAAATATAACTATCTGGAGGACGCGAAGTATTAGACTGTGGTGTAATAGACTGCCGAATGATGTTAGTTTCAGAAGTTAAGGGGTTCCATAAAATCACATCACTATCACTTGCAATAGATGAATTATAATCATCATTAATATCAATATCAGATAAATCACGAAGACAAATCAGGCCATTACAACAAGAACCCACAATTAATACATCTGCCAGCTCTCTAGTAATCTGTTCATGAGGGAATGGTATCTCTTGAGGGGCAGACAATTCAAACGTGTCTGGATAGAATAGAGAGAGAACAAACTTCCTCCTAGGGTTTTCTTCTTCCACCCCGCGTTTAATGACAACTGGATAATGATGATAAGGAGGAAGATGATCGTCACCATCAAAAGGAGTTTTTTATACAAAAATTTTGGATCAGAAAGAAGAGTACAACAAGATTTGCAAACGCACCTGAATCGAATGAAACATATGATCGGCAATCTTAGCAAAATTTTGATGACCATATCTTCGGGAAAATACTCCACCATGGTAACACCTAGCTGTACCTGTACTGTAGACAGTCTGCGTGTGTGATTTTAATTTTAATTTTGAAAAATCCCTGAAGCATTTTATTCCACATACACAGCATAGCATATCAGTGAGGCGCCCACTGTAATTTTTGGATTTTGTGTTCCTACAAGGAAATAATATTAAACAAATGTGGACTCTTACCAACTCCAGTATATATATAAGAGCATTGATGTACACAGCGGACCCTTACATCAACAGTGCGTAGCGGGCGTCATTTTGTAGAATTTCTTTTAAAAATGATACTGCTCCTAGGACAATATCATTTGTGTGAATGTGTATTTTAAGAATTTTAAGGTCTGTTTCGTATAATGGTCCGTTACATAAATCTTTTCCATATATATAAAATATATATTTTTGTGCTTTTCTTCACACACACACTCTCATATATATATATATATATATATATATATATATATATAATTAATGAATAACTTATTAGTTATATTACACAGAAATTACTATTTTTATAAAAACTCATTTTATTCTTTCTTTATTTAATATATATTTTAATCTTATTTATTTCTAACGAGAAGGGGTTTGTGAAAGGCGCCGTTACATATATGGTAAGGGATAATTCAGATGTGACTCCAAGGACCGCCATATCAGGCATCAGTTTGTTCAGTACTTCAACATTCAAGAATTGAGTTCAGTTGACGAAAGGGTGAATTATTTATTTAGGGATGCCTCAGGTAATAATGTTTCTTATTTTTTTTAAATCTGCAGCAATTTACCTTTCAAGTTGCTTTTCCATTTATAATTTAGCTATGCAAATGCTAAACTGAAATATTTTTTTGATGTTTTTGTTTGGTTATGCTTTGAAGATACTGAAGGAATCATTGCAATCACAACCTGTTCTAACCGGTGTCATCCTTGGTACCAACAAGCTGAAATCATGAGGTTGCTGATGAGTTTTTTGTGATCTTGTTCTTGGCATGTGAAACAGAAATGGGTTATGAGCTGTTTATGTTGTATGTTGTTGTGCTTTCTGTTGTTACTTTCAGTATTGAGCCTTTGATTTTACCTGCTGCAATTGATAAAATGTTTGCAGCTGTAGCATGTAGGCAACTGAATTGAATTAATTTTGGAAGTATTTGCCTTAATGTTATTATTATTATTTTTTAAATTTTTTTTAGATGATATGCTCTTAGCATTAATGAACTATATAATAGGGGGCAACTCTCCCCTTTTAAATCGACGGCAATAGTATTCAAACTGTGCCCCTTAAAGAGAAATTACCATTTGACTACTCCCTCACTGACTATAATGTGTATTACTAATTCTATAATGTTCATTCACTTGTAATTAATTATCAAATTAAATCACCATTGAAAGGGAAAGAATAATCAAGTGGTAACTCTCTTTAGAAGGTACTTTAAAATGCAAAGTTTGATTCTTGTCGTCGTCAATTTAAAAAGAGAGGGCTATCATCAATACTTAGATTATATCAACTTTTTATTTACCAAAAAAAATTTTCAAATTAAATCTAGTGAACATTGAAAATGGCAACATGTTGATGCACAATATAGGCTATGTTTAGAAATTATTAATTATTTAATAATTTAAATTATATTTATTTAATATAAATTTTCATATTAAAATTAGTTTATATAAAAATTGTATAATTTCATTGTTAATATGTAAATAAATTTATTTGCAAAATGGTTCATGAACTTACAAACTAATATATCTGTGAATTTAAATGAATTGAATTTAAAGAAATTCATATCCAACTTATTTAATTTATGAGTCTTAAAATAAAATTTTAATTTGACTTATTTATCTTAAAAAAAAATTTCAAATAAATTTTTCTCGAGCTGAGCTCCAATTTGATTACATCCCTAATGCCTCCTTTGAGTCCTTGTACATTTGTTAGGTATAGAAACTAAACCCATGTGCAGCAATTGTTATTTCATAGATCTTTGGTTCATATTACACTTGTGTGAATAAAATACACTTTTTTTTTTTTTACTATCTTCTTTCGGCTCCGCTTTTTATTGGTTTCTACTTTAGAGTCTAGACGAACACTAATTAAATTCTTTTCTTTTTAATTGTCAAGGGGTTATGAAAGCTGCCCTTGCTTTTAAAGAAAAACTTTTTTTAATCTTATATTGCAAATTATTTTGGTACTTGTCATTTCCTTGTTGAGTTTCACTGTTCATATGTCCTGTTAAAAATGAAAAGTGATATAAGAACATAAAGGAAAATCATTAACTTATGGTGCAGATTCGAGCAGAACTCGCTGCCTGTGGAGCACCATTAATGGGTGACTCAATGTACATGCCTGCTGCAATTGCAAAATGGAAAGTCCTGGACTTAACCCATTTGGCAAGCACAAAAAACAGCATACCACTAAGAATGATGAATCAATGGCAATTGCTGAGTGGGTTGTACGACACGGAAGGGAACCAAATGTTGCTATTGGTCTTCAGGCTTGTGAAATTCCATGGGATGATGGCAAGCACATTTACAAGGCTGGATGTCCCTGGTGGAGATTATGAATTGCTTAGAGTAAGTGTTGATGACTTCAAATAAATTTACCAGATTGAGGTTTTTTCCTTCAGGTGCATCAATCACATAGCTGCTGATCAACTGATGTCCTCTTTACTGTTGATAAATAGATGGACATGATATGCAGGCATGAGTTGCCAAAAGGCAGGATTCAATTAAAAGGACAAGAAGTTGAGCAGCTGGTGTTATGTTGCAAAAAAGCAACCTAAGGCAAAATACAGTTTTGAACTGAAGCAAAGACACATGTTGTCATTGACCTTCACATAAATTCATTAATTTTTACTTATTGATTCATTAATTTCACCTACTGGTTCATTAGCCTCCACTAGTAGATTTATTGGCCTTTTTGAACCTATAAATTTAATAATATTTATCTACATATTAATTGATCTTCATTTGCATATTCATCGACTTTTACCTGCATATTCATTAATTTTTTTTTAGTTTTAATAGAAATGAAAAAAAGTAGTTTTTATTTATCAAAAAATTATTTTTTATTTTATTAATTAAAATCTTTGAATTTAATTTTTTATTCATAATCTTAGTCAAAATGAATTTTTATTCATTAAAAAATTGTTTAACTATTTATTTTTTAATTATAATAAATAGAGTTTTATTTGTATTTTTATTTTAGTTAAATATTGTAGTTCATTATTTAAATAATGCAGGTTAATAAGATAAAATATATAGGTTTCATTACTTTAATAATGCAAATTCATTAACCTTCACTTACATATTCATTAACCTTCACTTACAGATTCTTTGACCTTTACTTGCAGATTCTTTGATCTTTACCTACAAGTTTTTTTTTTATATTCACCTGTTGATTCAATAGTCAAATACTACAGCTTCATTACTTTAAATCATGGAAGTCCATTAGTTATCTACTAGATTCAACACTTTTTTTTCTTAATATATATAACTCATAATTATAATTATTATTTTAGAATTTATTTTGATTTTTTTAGTTAAATATTATTATAATTATCTATAAATAAAAATTATTTATTAAAATATTTAATTTGGAACGTTACATTCCAATATTTTATTTATTTAACAAATTTATAATTAATTAAGTTTCAGTTATAAATAAATATTAAAAAAATTCTTAAGGAAATAGGTAACTTCTATTAATTAAACTTCAATTTTGAAAAAAAAAATCAATTTTGATTTATAGAAAGAATTTGAAAAACTAAAGGAAAAAAAAGAAAGAAAAGAAAACAATACACGTTTTTTATTAAAAAAAAAAAAACATTGGCATGTGTGTGTAATGACCCTTGATCCATTTTACAAGATGGACATGAGTCTATAATATAATTTGCGCATGTGGAGTGGGTGGGCTTGCCAAAGGAAAGGCCTGGGTGGTGTGATGAGGCATTGGAGAATTAACAAACATGCACTACAACTGGAGCCAAATATATCTCGTGTAAACAAGCATTTTAAGTTCAGTGAGACTTGAACAGCTGACTAAGGTATCCGCAGTTGATTCATCAAGCTTTCATTTGATAGGTATGAAATTACTCTCTATTTCATTTTTTATTCGTACACGGGCACCAAATTTAGGTTGATGCAAATGTAAGGACAAAAGTTTGATTGTATGCACAAAATAAATAGAACCTGAAGGTTGTGTAGCCGAATCTTATAACCTTCTTTTACAGTTTTCATGATATGTTAATACTTATTATGAAACCCTTTTTAATTGATGGTGAATGGGCATATCTTCCTTATTATATTGTAACATTATTGACATGCAAAAGTCACATAACCAACAAGAAAATATTTTATTAAAAAAGTAATACATAAACAGGTCGATGGAGTAATGACATTACAATATCTAGAGTCAAAAACTATCATAATGGACCATGTGAAAAGAGAATAATGTGTTCAACTTTGCTTTCAAACTTGGAGTTTATATAATCTAGAAAATAAGAACGAAAAATAAATAAAGTAGCTTGCTTTGAACCTAAACAGTAGTAAAAAAATTTTGGGTTCGTCTCTGTTCACTACAATAGTTTCTAATGATAGTACCATAAAACTTTTATTTCAATGCAATGAAAGGCCAAAAGTTGGGCAATCAATACTAGAAAGAAAAACACTTGTGTGTTAAGATATAAGGACGACTCAGTGGTGGAGGTGGAAAGAAGAAACACTGCATAACTAAATCATAAAAAGCATTAATCTTTTTAACAAAACTAAAAACTTAATCATCATTCATGTTTCTAAGAACCCTAGTATCACCCATCATAGACCTCACATGCCTAACTGCTTCAATAAAATTACCTGTCCAGCTCTTTCACGAATCCTTCGTAATGCTTTACTTAAATTACAACACCCACAAATAAAAGGGATACAGAAGTTATGTTTATTAATATGATTTTCTTCGTTTGTGGGGGTAAGCACTTCACTTTCATCAACGTAGTCAATACCCAAAGTTTATAGGATTTGGGCTTCAATGAAATGGCCAATATGGGCTTTGGCCATGATAGAGATTATGACTGCCTGTTTGATTTCTTTTATCAACTGCGGGTTGCTCATACGAGTCATGCGCAAGGAGCGAGAGATGCCACCTTACGCATGAATATCGGCTGGGACATATTCTAAAGTCATAACAGCATTCGCACTGGCTTCTTCTGCTATGCTGGTTTATTTGGCATTGATGACGTCCCATGGCTAGTTTTTGTTGATGTGGTTCAGTGATTGAAGGAGATGGAAAGCAAAAACATGATTTTTGTTGTCTACGTGGCGCACTTTAAGGGCATGTAACGATGCTACTGGAGAGGGAAGAAGATGGCGTTAAAAGAAGGGATACAACCTGAATTTTTAGTTTAATTGAGCCAAAATTTAGTTAAGGTGCTTAAGTGTGTCTCAGGGTATATTTTAGGAGCCACCTTATCATTACTATAAATTGATATATATTGTAATTCCATCATAAATTGATGATTTTTTAAAAATTCACTATAAATTGATGAAATTTTTAACTTTTTGCATAAGCAAAAAACCCTCCTTACTCTCCCTTTAGGCATTGTCATTGAGACATGTTTAAGGCAAGGCTTGGACATACGCTAGTCTATGAGTTGTAAACTGTCAAACTTCAGTAGACACCTGCCATAATGTCATGGTCATGGAGATTAATTCAAGGAAAATTAATTCGCTTATGGTCTGATGGCCGATTGGGGCTCAAAACCGATCAAATATGGAATTGGATCTGCATTGGCTTAAAATTGGAAAAGGCCGGTTCATAATCGGTTTAAAAAAATTTAAATCATGAACCGATACTTCTAGTTCCGAACAGCCAGTTCACACTTCTGCTAATATTATTATTATTATTTCTTTAATTTTTTTTAAATTTTTTTATTTTTCTCTATAAATATAGTATTTTCATAAAATCAAATGGTAAGTTCAAGCGGAAGAAGAAGAAGTCAATTTGAGGATCAATCACAACCATCTATTATTGATTTAGACAATATGATGCATAATTTAGAAAAAGAAGAATTAAAATTAATTTTTGGTAAGAAAATTAAGTTCAAATCCTTAATTTTTTCTATTATTTTAATTGTTAATTTTAATTCATTTATGATTTAAAATTTATCTCCTTTAATTTTTAATTACATTAATATTTTTGACTTAATTTAAATTATTTTAAATTAACCATGGAATCCGAACCGGGCCGGTTCTGAACCATGGCCAAGATTTCCAACAATTGTTTTCTCTTCCCTTGGCGTCCCCAACTATTCTTCTTCCTATTCTACTATAGTTATCTTTAGGGTAAATTACTATTTGCCCTCCGTGGTGAATTGTATTAAGTGGTCCCTTACTTTTAAAAATTATATTTATTCATCCCCCAAGTTTAATGAAATAAATTAAATAGTTCTTCTATGAAGTATATTGTCAAATTGCTGTTAAGTACATATGAAATGATAAAAAAACCATATGTTTGCTTTTTGCATGTAAAGGGGGGGGGGGGGGGGGGAAATTGAAAATCACTTCGCAATATTACTTTCTAAAAGTAACAACAATGGCGAAAAATAAAAAAATCAAAACAAAAAAATGGAAAACTATCATCATCAATTTGGAATCTGTAAGAGCTTGTATCTATATTATTTTTTCTTTTCTTGAACCTTGTTTATTATTCTTGAGGTGTGTTTATGTTGAGAAATGTCAAGGAATCAAGCTATACACCGAAGTTAGAGCTACATTCGATAAAAGTGATGGTAATCTTTCAATAGATTTTAGTTTTTCTTTATGTTAAGTTAGTTTCATTCTTGAAACACGTGATTTTGGGAATTTTGTGTTCTTCTTCAAATTAGACATGCAGAGAAAAAAATAATTTCTTTTTACTAAAGATTATGTTTATATTAGTGAAAAAATTGGGAATTTTTTAATGTTCTTGTATGAATATGAATTTTATAATCCTTCATTGTTTACTTGAAATGTGTGATTTCAATAATCCTAATTTTTTAAATTAGGGTTTTATTTTTTTATAGAAAATGTATATGGTCGAAATGTGTCTTCTTGCTAATGAATGAAATTTTTGATTTTATGTAGATATTGTTGCCTGAATCTTATTCAATTGAAGTACAATATGAAGATGAGAGAAAAATCATGGATAATGTCAATCCTGATAGGTATTCTTCCTTGTGTTTATTACAGGATGTGTACAGGATGTTTCCTGAGATAAAATATGATTTTCCATTTTTTGTTCTTAAGAGTGGGATGCATGTAGAGACTGATGAGGATATACTTGAAATGTCCAGGAAGTACAAGGATAATCCTCACATTTCCATTACAGTTTATGAGAGAATAGATCCTTTAAAAATAATGAAGCCTAATGAAAACAAATGCACATGAAACACATGAAACACCTACACCTCCACTTAAACCAAAAACACTTGAAGCTCCATCTGTACCTAAAAAAGAAAAAACACCAGCGCTTGCACCTGAACTAAAAAAAAATGCTCCACTTGAAGCTCTACCTGGAATTCTTGAAACTAAAATACATGAACCTGTGATTCTGTCACCTCTAATTCCTGAACCTAAAATACATAAACCAAATGTACTTGAACCTAAAATGCATAAATGAAAAGTACCTGAACCTGAAATTTCTGAACTTGTCAGAGGAGGGGGAAGATGAAGGGGAAGAGGGAGGGGAAGGGAAAATGGAAGAGGCAAAATTAATATTTTTTTTAAAAGATTAAGAATGATAATGTGAGAATGATAGTGCAATGCCAAAGTGAAAACTACAAATGGAGGATTCATGCTTTTGTGCTACATGATCAGAAGAAATTTATGATGAAAACACTTCATCCAACTCATTCATGCATTAGGGCAGACTGTATTGAAAATCCTAATGCCAAAACTGAGTGGGTCACTCATAAGTTAAATGAGTTGTTGGAAGCTGACCCTAATATGAGCTATGAATTAATGTAAGGTGAAATTAAAAACAAATGGGGAGTAGAAGTTCCTATATGGGCAACTATATAGGAGCAAGAGGTGTTGGTAGAGCTTCTATCAAAGGGTCGCATAAGGAGAGCTACAAACAATTGAAGAAGTACATTGACCACTTAAGGGAAATCAATCCTGACACTTTTGTTAATATGGAATTTTAGCCAAGAAACTATCTTGATGAACCAACAATTTTTAAGCATTTATTCATATGTTTTGATGCTTATAAAAAAGGATTTTTAGGAGGTTGTAGGCCTATTATTGGGGGTTAATGGGTGCTTTTTGAAGGGGCCTTATGGTGGGTGTTTATTGTCAGCTGTGTTACTTAATGGAAATAGAGGTGTTTTACCTCTTGTAATTGTAGTGGTAGACTCTAAGTGCACTACCAGTTGGAGGTTTTTTATGGATTGCCTTTTTTTAGTGCATTGGTAGTGATAACAAGGGCATACCATGGACTTTGATATCAGACCGACAAAAGGTATATCATATATTCATTTTTATCATTTTTCTTTAAATGAAAGCTGAATTTATTATTAATGCAATTAAATCATTTTGTGTGTTTGGCCTACAGGGATTGACAAATGCTATTGAAGCATGGTTTCCTTTAGCCATTAAAAGATTTTACTGCAAATATATATTTAGTAATTTCAAGAAGAATTTTTCCTGGAGTGCGATTAAAGAAGGAGTTTTAGGCAGCAGTAGTGACAACAATAGGCTATGAATTTTGGCAACAAATGAATATCATTAAGTAGGTGGGTGAAGGAAAGCCCTGCTGAATGATTGCTTGCAATTCCATTTGCACAATGGGTAAGGCATGCTTTCATAAAAGATGCAAAGACTAATAATATCACAAACAATATGACAGAGTCATTCAACTAATGGGTTGACAAAATTAAATGACTTCTTATTGTGAAGATGTTGGATAACATTTGAGAAAAAGTCATGGTGAGGTTGCATAGGCGATATGCTAAGACTTCCACTTAGGAAGGGGATTTGACACCCAATTGTATATAAAAAGTTAAATGACATCATGAAGGAATTAAGGAAGTGCTCTTTATTGCCTGGAAACAACAATGAGTTTGAAGTGAAGGATGGTAAAGTAAGGTATGTAGTGAAGCTTAAAGAAAATAAATGCAGCTGTAGGTATTGGAAAATTAGTGGAATGGCCTATAAACATGTTGCATTGCGTATTAGTTACGACAGAGGTAGAATTTAAAAATTCTACCATAAGTGTTATTGTATTAAGACTTAGTAGAAAATTTATAGTGGTGTCATTCATCCACTTCCAGAAGCTTACTACACTGAAGATGATCCTTCACATAAAATTTTACCTCTCCTTTTGAAGAGACATCCAGGTAGGCCATGAAAGGAAAGAGTGTATGAAATAGATGAAGAGGATCTTCTGCACTCAGAAAACCCTCATGTACTATGAGATGCAAAACATGCAAGAAAATTGGGCATAACAAAAGATCCTATCATTGAGCTCTAGTTACATCAAAGGTAAAATTTATTATTACTCATTTTAATTTCAACTAATTATGAACTTTAGTTTTTTGTAACCTTTTGGCTTTTGTTATATTAGAGGAGGGTTGAAAATGGAGGAGGTGGAGTCAGAAGTTCAAACTCACATAATTGCGAGTGGTTTTAACTCAACCTTCTCGGACTAGTGGATGACCTACAAAATTGAATGCATTTAGGGGATGATCCATAAGTAGAAGTGAGGCTGCATCAACCTAAATTTGACTTACCATAAAATGTATAAGGGCCACTTCAATTAGAAAACTTTTTGGGGAAGTGAATATATTAGATCTGTTAGGGTACTTTTTAGGAATTTCTTTAGTTTTGGTATAACATTAGTGGGTTATTTTGGTTGGCATTTATTTTAGGTGGATATAAAGAATAGAGTTGATTGAATCTCTTTAAGCAATTGCTAATGTATTAATGATCAATGTACTTGATCATTAGGTGTCAAGTGACTAATGTTCATGTGCACTGATCACTATTACATGAATCAAATCCAATATTTAGACATTTAACAGTTTAATGTTACAAGTTTTTTATTTACATGTTCACTATTAATGTTCATGTTGCAAGTAGGTATAGTGTGAGAGTTATAAGTTTTTGATTCATGGCCACAAGTTTACCATTGACATATTTCATTTCAATGCTTATATTATATGTTATAGAAGGTGTTTAAAGTGACTAATTTTCATGGACACTGTAAATTAGTCTGCACAAACCCAATTAGATAAAAAAATAACTAATGAACACAACAATGCACAAAGTTTCTAGAATTTAACTGCATTTAACATTACTTTCATTAAGCTACTAAACTTTACATATGATTCACATTGCTTAACCTACTAAAAATTGAGTGATCACCACACAAACAAAGCTAAATCTTCTTAATAGCTATAAAAATAAGGAAGATGAATACATTAATACTGATAGTCATTTACATTCCCAATGCAGTCCTAGTATAACCCAAAGCAAGTTCTACACCTTTCATTTTTCAACCATAATCATATTTTTCATTTTCAACACTTCAATTTCATCTTTTAACAATTGCAGTTCCTCATTTCTAGCCCTCTCCCTTAACCTCATCCCTAATTCCACATTACCATTGCTAAAGTTGCTGCAGGATGTTGTTGCAGGTAGACACCATCCAATAAATAAGCCACACCTTCCTTCTTTATAATAATAATATAATATGTTCTTATTATCTTTAGATTTAGAGATTGAAAGAGTCCTAGAGGGTGAATAGGACTATCAAACAATAATAAGAAATTAAAAGGTTTGAACAAGAATTAAAAGAATTATTAAGAAGCAAGAGTGAAGAACACAATGATTTAAGGAGTTGGATTCAATAATAATCCTATGTCTCCACCTAACTTATCCCCAAGTTAGGATTTTTAATCACCCATAATCTTATTCACAAGATTGAGATTACATAAGAGTTTTATAGCTCACTTTTACAACTTTATAACTTGAGTTTTCTAGAGTTACTAAGAGACCAAATTACAAGAGTTTTCAAGGCTCACACTAAAAATCGAATTCTCAAGTGTTTTAATGGCTAAACACTTAAACCAATTCCTTTAGAATAATATCTCACTTCCCTTTTTCTAATCCCAAAAAATAAAAGAACAAGAATATCTATTCTAACACTCACCAACTCTCACAAGAGTATATAACAATAAAATAAATTTTAAAGAAGTTTAGAGAGCTTAATTGAATGCTTGAAAGTATAGAATGAATAAAAAAGTTTCTTAACATCAAAATAATCTTTAAAGGTCATATTTATACTTGAGAAATCCAATTATAGCTGTTGGAAGAAATAATTTTATTCCCAATAAAAACAAAGTCCATTTGAATGAAATTTGCACTTTTGAGCTGTATTTTGTTAGGTTTTTGGTCAAGATATTGTTTGTTCCAGTTAGGAAAAGCATTGAATAGCCATTAAGAGTTGTTGCATTTAAAAAATTGTTGTAATCCCAATCAGGATATCAATGTCCCGGTCAGGACTACCTTGTTCCAAGCAGTGTCTCGATCGAGAGATTGGATTAGGATGGGTTTTGCCATTTTTCAGAAATTGGTCTCCCTTGGTCCTGGTCGGGACTATGATACAAATTGAAAATTTTTGTACAATTTAGTCCTTATGATGAGTCCCGTCAAGATAATATTTGTGATAACTTTCTAGAATGATTTTTCTTTGATAGTTCATAATTATTTTGACTTCCAAATTACTCCTAAATTATACACACTTGAAGCAAACATATTAGTTGCTCAAAATTAAGTTTGTTAAGATCAAAATCAAGATTAATAACTTGCAAAGTTCAATAATCTCCCCTTTTTGATTTTGATAAACTTATTTTGAGTTGACAAAAAAAATATAATGTAAAGAGTGTGATTGATAACAATTGTGATAATAATGAAGATACTGAAATGAGATTAAATATATTTGTTTATTTCTCCCCTTATGAATGATAAGAAATATAAATTTTTATTCTAAATATATCATGATAAAAACTATGGTCTTCTAATGTGTTAAAAGCATAAAAAGAATGTTCAACAATGTGAAGGAAATAATTTCAAACATATATAATGCATCACAAAATAGTACATACTTGATCATATAGAGCTTAGTTAGTTAATTAATCATGTGGCTGTTAGCATATTACAATCATGAACATTAAGCACAAATATCATATTGCTTTTTCTCCCCTTTGTTAAAAAATAGAGGAAACAAAAAAACCATAAACCAAAACAATTGAAAAGCAAAGATTCACAAAATCTTTGTGAAATAATATGTTATTTAAGCAATTTTCTCCCCCTACTTTTAATGAATAAAAAATTGCTATTAAGGACACACTATTATATAGTTATGTCACTTACATAAAGACATCTTTAAAAATTATTTTAAAAGAAATTAACTAAGTATACATGCAAACTAATTATTTCTACCTTTTGTTAAAAACAAAGATCAAAACAATTTCTAAGAGGAATTTTTACATGAATGAATTTTGCATGTATAAACACAAAAAAATAAATGCATAATAATAATTAATAAGTTAAACACACTATTAAACTCAAATATTTCTCCCCCTTTGTCAAAAATCAAAAAGAATAAACTCAAATAAACACGGCCAATTGAAAAGGAAAAAATTCATTAATAATAAAAATGGATTCAGTAAAAAAATAAGATACTAAAAATAAATGGAAAATAAACTAAGAATAAACAAGGATATAATGAGCTTAAAAATAAACTAACAACCAGAGGCTTGTATACAAAAAATAAACCAATTATAAACTGAAAATAAAACAAACGAAAAATACATATAAGATTTATCTTGAGGGGGGAATGAAGGAGGAGGATAGGTGCAAGTGTAGCCTTATTGCTCATAAATATGATGAACATCATGTTGAAATTGAGCAATTTTGCCATTGGTTTAATTGAAACACTCATTGAAATTGGATTCAACTTCATTAAAGTGAGAAATGAAGTTGGATTTCATTAAAGACGTGCGTTCAAATATTTGGCTTAGCCAAGAAGGTTCATCATCTTGAGCCTGAGCACTTTGACTTGATGTACCTTCACTTCTCATTATTTTTTCTTGGAGGGGTAACATGAGGTTGAGGTTCTTATTCTTCTTCCCCTTGACCTTCTTGTTATTCCAATTCTTGAAACATTGCTTCAATGTTTTGACTAGATCCAAGGTCATGTTTCCAAACCCAAACTCTATAAAGGTGAATTGTTTGGAATTTCGAATAAAGGAAGCATCAAGAAATAAAGGTTTGGTAGAGGGTAGAGAGTCAAGATTAATATTATAGAATTTAGCTAATTTCGTGACAATTCCACCAATATAAATTGCATAGGTGTGATTATCACTAATAAGCCAAATTCTCCAATGTAAAAATCTTCCTAAAGCAATATTCTGATTATGATGAAGACAATAAAGAATAAAAAGGTCATCAAGAGAAAGTGCTTCATTAGAGAGAGCTCTACCATTAATAGAGTAGGTAATGAAATGATGAACATACTAAAGTGCTTTAGATTTGATGAATGAGGCTTTTGAATGTTTGAGGGAGAATAGAGGAGAATTAATGAGCATTAGGAGCTTTTGATTTCATCCTAATAGTAAGAAGCAAGCCAATGAGGGTTAACTTGAATGTGTCCCTCTTAAGAGAAGCTAAAAAGAGTGTCTAACTCTTAATAGGTTATGAAATGATCTCTCCCTCATAATTTGAATCTCATTGAGAAGTAAGGATTGTCATTATTAAATTTAATAGAACAAAGAGAATAAAAAGAAAGAAATTGAATAATGAGAGAAGGATAAGATGGAAAAGTGAGAAAGCAAAATCATAAATCCCACCTTTGAGGAGAAGATCTTGTACTTTATCATAGCATCCAATTGCTTTGAGAGTAGGTTCATGGATGAACCTTAAGGGAATGAATGCTCTTTTTTGAAATTGAGACATTCTTTTCTTAATTTCTTAAGAGGAGTTAGGAGAATGGAGAATGAGTTCTCTTAGGCTTATCCTTTTTAGAATGAGGAGGTTAAGAAGATAAAGGAGCCTTGCTTTGTTTCTTAAGAGCCATTAGGAGAGAATAATTGTAGAATGTGTTGAGAAAAGAAAAAACTTGAATGAGGTGAAAAAGCTATTAGGAATAGAGTGGTATTTATAAGCAAGAGGCTAGGGTTGGAAATAGTGTAGAATTTGAATTTAAACTAAATAGGAACCTAAAAAATCATTCCTAATTTTGATTGGAGAGTCAAAAAGTTGAAATTTTTGAAATTCTAATGCTATCAGGAGCTATGTCCCGGTCGAGACATGCTTCTATCCTGATCAAGACATGATGTCCTGAGCGATATCCGATCGGGATATCTATTTGAGATGAGTTATGTGTAAAAAAAAAAATGGCAGATCATGTCCCGATCGAGATATAATCTAGTCCTAGGCGGGACCAGGGTCCTGGTACAAAAAGTTTGAGAAAAAATTGCAATTAAGTCCAAAATGTCTTACAATTAAGTCCTTGTTAATTTAATTAGCATTATTGGAATTAATTGAGGATTTTTGGAAGAAATAAAAGAGTAAATGAAATAGACTTATTTATGGAAGGATATATTTTGCTAATAATGAAAATAATTAATTTAATGAATGTTTCATAAATTAATTATTAATTTTTCAAAATAAGAAGAATAATAAAAAATCAAATGAGCATGTATCATTTACCAAAATAAACATAGAAGAAACTCAAAGCTCTATCAAATTCAAGACAAACTAAAACCATTGATCATGCCAAGTTCATGTTTAATGAAATTCAATCTCTCTTCATTAAGAGGTTTGGTGAAGACATCAGCAAGTTGATTAATTGTATCAAAAAAATCAAGTGAGATATCCCTAAATTGAATATGATCATGCAAAAATAATGTCGAATGTCTATATACTTAGTTCTAGAATGTTGAATAGGATTATTGCTAAGGTTAATAACACTTGTATTGTCATATTTGATAGGAACGTGATAAAGTTTTATACCATAGTCCATCAATTATTGTTTTTGCCATAAGACTTGTGAACAACAAAGACTTACGACAATGTATTCAACTTCATCAATGGACAAGGCAGCCAAAACTTATTTCTTGCAAAACTAAAAAGCTAAACATTGTCCTAAAAATTGACAAGTTCCAAAAGTGCTTTTTCTATATAGTAAACTATTGACAAAGTCTGTATCAGAATAACTAGTTAAGTTAAAAGAGGTACTCCTGGGATACCAAAGTCTTAAATGCATTGTGCCATAAAGATATTTGAAAATTCTTTTGATAGCATTCAAATGAGATTCTTTAGGACTAGATTGAAATCTAGCACATAAGTAAGTAGTAAACATGATATCAGGTCTACTAGCGGTTAAATAAAAAGGGATATGATCACAACTCTATATTGCTTTTCATTAACTGGTTTACCATTCTCATCCTTGTTGAGTTTGGTTGTGGAGTTCATTGGATTTTTGCTTTTCTTAGCTCCATCCATGCCAAACTTCTTGAGAATGTCTCTTGTATATTTGGTTTGATTGATGAAAATCTCATCTTTACATTACTTAATTTGAAGACCAAAAAAGAACTTGAGTTCTCCCATCATACTCATCTCAAATTCTCCTTGCATTAATTTTGAGAATTCCTCACACAAGTAATGGTTAGTAGCACCGAAAATAATATCATCAACATATATTTGCACAATTAATAAATCATGTTTGGATTTCTTTATAAAAAGAGTTGTGTTAACCTTTCCTTTAGAGACACCTTTCACTAGTAAAAAGTTATTAAATCTTTCATACCAAGCTCTTGGAACTTGTTTCAATTCATATAATGCTTTTGCAAGTTTAAACACATGATTTGGAAAATCAAAATTTTCAAAACTAGGAGGTTTTTTGACATACATCTCTTTTCAATAAAAACCATTTAGAAATGTACTTTTAACATCCATTTAATAAAGTTTAAAATCCATGAATAATGCAAATGCAAGTAGAATTCTAATAGCTTCCAACCTTGCAACGGGGCAAAGCTTTCATCATAATTAATGCCTTCCTCTTGATTATAACCCTTAGCTACTAGTCTAGCTTTGTTCCTAGTTATGATACCTTATTTATTCATCTTATTTCTACACACCCATTTAGTACCTATGATAGGATGATGTTTTGGTTTAGGAACAAAGGTCTAAACCTTGTTTATCTCAAATTGATTTAACTCTTCTTATATAGTAAGGACCCAAAATACATCACTCAATGCATCATTAACATTTTTGGGCTCAATTTGAGAAATGAAGGCTAATTTAGCAATAGACTTAAGTTTAGATCTAGTAGTTACGCCTTTTGTAGTGTCACCTATGATGATGTCTTGAGGATGAGCTTTCTTGAATTGCCAATCCTTTGGAAGTTTAATCTTCAAGGTAGGTTGAGATATATCCTCATTGTCCTCTTTACTTAGACCTTCAAGTTCCAAAGGCTTACTAGCATTTTCTTCTTGAGTATCCATAATTTCATTTTTACCTATAAGATCATCAACACTACAAACGTACTTTCTAGGATGAGTGAGTTTGATTCATAAAAAATAATATGCATTGATTCTTTAATTACTAGAGTTCTTTTATTAAATAGTTTATATACTTTGCTAGAAATAGAATAACTTAGGAAAATTCCTTCATCGGCTTTAGAATCAAATTTTTCAAGATTATCCTTGGTGTTCAATATAAAGAACTTGAATCTGAATACTTTTAGACATGAGATTTTGGGTTTTCTATTGTTCCATAGCTTATAAAAAATCTTTTGAAAACCCGATTTGAAATGTAACAAGATGTGTTAACGGCTTTCGTCCAAAAGTATAGAGGTAAATTATACTCATGAAGCATTATTCTAGCCATTTCCATAAGAGTTCTATTTTTCCTTTCAACTACCCCCATTTTGTTAAGGAGTTCTAGAAGAAGAAAATGTTTGTGAAATACCATTTTTATTATAAAAGGTTTTGAAGAATTCATTTTCAAATTTGATTCTATGATCACTTCTTATGGATGAAATACAAAATCCTTTTTTCTTTTTGAACTCTTTTAGCAAAATTTTCAAAAGCTTTAAATGCATCATTCTTATAAGCAAGAAAACACACTTAAGTAAATATAAAGTTGTCATTAACCAATACATATGTATAGTGCATTCTATTGAGACTAGCAACTTTAGTTGGTCCAAATAAATCAATATGTATAAGTTTAAGTGGCCTGGAGGTGGACACTCCATTTTTGAGCTTAAATGAAGACTTGGTTTATTTTCCCTTTTGGCAAGCATCACAAGGTTTATCCTTGGTAAATTCAAGTTTAGGTAAACCAATTATAAGTTCATGTTTACAAAGATCATTTAAAAGCTCAACATTTTTCATGTCCATATGTCATTAGAAATAGGCATTAAGCATTTTATGTCTTTATTATCAATTTTATTCAAATCAATGACATAAATAGTAATATCCCGTGTTTTTAAATATTTTAATATTGCATAAGGATATGCAGTGTTAATAATTTTTAAATATAATATTGATATTTAATAAGCTTTTATTTAATTTAAATTGATTTTTAATTGTTTATCAGTATTTTAAGTGCTTTACGTAAAATTTTCCCGGGATTTACATTTTCGGAGAAATTTTCACATAAATAATTTACTACCAATTATATTAAATATATTTACGGACTTGCATGAACTCATACGTATTTTTAAATTACTAAACAAAGCCTATGTGTGTATATATTTATTTAATAGGGTTTAATTTATTACCCTAATATTTTATTATTCGTTTATTAATTTTATTTTTATTTAATTATTTTATTTATTATTAAATTGTAAATTATTATAATAATGTGTGGTGTGAGATTTTTCCTAAATATTTTATTTAAAATTATTTTTTTATTTTATTTTTCTTTTTTTCTTTTTCTTTTCTTTTCTTTTCTTTTCTTTTCCTTTCTTTTTCATTTCTTTTCTTTTCTTTTTCTTTTCTTTTCTTCTTCCCTTCTCTTCTTCCTTCCCGTGCCCAATCACTAACCACCGCTGCAACTGCTGTTCCCCTATCGTCGGTGTGTCACCAGCAGCTCCGCCTTCCCCAGCCAGCTGCTCCACCGCCCCAAGCTCCTTCCCCGGCGCCGGCTAACCCCATTTTCCCCATTTTGGCCGAAACTTCCTCTCCTCGCCGTTGACCATGATTCCGACCACCGTTTTCGACACCGACGGTCTGTTTCTTCTCCTTGAGCTCTGGTGAGTGTAATTCTAGCTTTGGTTTGAGCTGAATTGGTCTTGATTTGCTTAGGTTTTGAATTTTCAATTTTGGCCATATTAGGGTTTTTGATTTTTTTGAGCTTCGAATTGCTTGATTCATGAAAACTCCCTTCACAAATGTTGATCCTAGTAGCTTAATCTACTTTTATGAATTTTTGTAGAATTTTTGGAGATTATTTGGATTTTTGGGTATTTTTAAATATTTTAATATTATTTTCTAATTTTCGGAAATTAATTAAATAAATTATGAAATTGTGTTTTATGGTTAAATTAGGTGTTGAAATGAATTATAGGAAATTATTTGGAATTTTTATGAATTTCTATGTATTTATTTTGAATTATTTAGGTTTATGTAATTTTGGAAAATTAGGGTTAATTGTGTTTTAAATTGAAATTAATTGGTTAATTGAGTTTAATTATTAATATTATTGATAAATATGTTGAGAAAATTAATTTTGGATAATTATACTATTTTTGGTGAATTTTTGAAGTAATTATAGTATATTTATATATATAGGGGTATTTTGGTAATTTTACAAAAATTGGCTAAAAATGTAATTTAATTGGTTTTAATAGTTATTTAAGGTATAAAAATGATTTCTATAAATTATTGAGTATTTTTAACTAATTAAAACTATTTTTCGTGAATTATTTTCAATTATATATATAATATACGGTTTTTCTAATAAAATGAGTTTTTATCGATTTTTATAGTGTTTTAAGGTTAATTATGTAATTTCTACTTATAAAATGAATTTCTATGTTATAAGGATATTTTTGGTATTTCTGAAATTATTCTGTGTTTGTGGACCTCGGTCGGTAGACTGTAGTTTGGAGTCCGACCGAGAGATTTTGGTTGTGTGTTGAGCTTGTTTTTCGAAGTGTGTTTCTTTGCAGGGTCGGCTTTACTCTTTGAGTAGAGAGATGTCCGTTTTACAGGGGAGGTTCTACCGAGTTTTCGGTAGAATTCTCGTAAAACGTGATATCCGGTCGGACCCTAATCTCGATTCTGTGTTTAATACTCTAGATCGAATTCTAGGATTTTCGATTAGATTTATTCTAATATCAGTTATTTATTGTTTGTTTAGTTGCGCCGAGACCGAGGGCTAGTGGACCAGGCCCGTCGGACCCATCTCGTGGAGCGCATTAGGGTGAGTTACTATTTTATATATATATGCTTAGGGTGCATGATTTTAGAAATATATGTTTTATTTTGAGTAAAATGCATAAATAATGTGATTTATATTTAAGTATATCTTTAGTTTATTTTTGGTTTATATTAAATTATATGCATGTTTTGTTAATAAATTATATTTAAAATATTTTTAAATATATTTCTAGCTTAATTTATAATTTAATTGGATTCATTTGACATATATATACTCGAAATATACCTGGTTTACTTTTGGTATATTTCCGGTATGTATATGGTTTATATTGTTATTTTATTTAAATTCATGCATCATGTATTTGTGAATGGATGTTTTATATTTATTGATGAAGGATATCGATAGAACGTGCTACCTAGTGGGTAGCACTAGGACCGAGTACGTACCGGTGCACTTATAGCATTTAGGCTATATTACTAACCTATTTGTGGATATTGATTGGTTATGAATATTCGATGTGTGTGATGTGATTTGGGTGTGATTGCTGGAGCTCGGTTGACCAAGTGTCTCAGGGCCAATCACACTGACAGTCAGACTGCTGGAGCTCGGTTGACTTAGTGTCTCGGGGCCAGTCTACTGTCCAAATGGATTAAGTGGATATATTTGGATTAAGTGAGCCTGTATGGCTAGAGTGTTGTCTAACACTGTTTGAGGTTTCGCTATCATAGGGTTCTATTTGATCCTTCATAAAAGATGATTTTCAATGAAATATATATATAAAATGATTTTATTGCATCTGTGTGTATTTGCCTGTATATATACATATTAGATATATACTGTTGATTGTATGCATTATCATTTAGTATGCATGTATATATATTATAGTAATTCACTCAGTGAGGTCTGACTCCCCTCCGTTGATTATTTTTCAGGAGAGTCAACATCTTCAGACCTCAGTAGCAGGCCTATACGCCGGATTTCTTCCGCCCCGGCTTCTTTGTGTAAACTGCTTACTTGAGTCTTATTTTTATAATCTAGACACTGCAGTAGTTGTAAATTAAATTGTGGGATTTTATGTATTTTATTTATGTGAGATATTGTATTATGTGAACTGGATTTGTATAAAAAGATTTATATATGAGATGAGATTTAACTTAAATCCAGTTGGTGAAAATACTATTGTGATAGTTATGATAATTATGATTTTTATTTCTGCTGCATTTAATATTGTTATTATTATTATTGCATGTTTATTTTTTTTTTAGGCTTGCTACGGGTTCCGGATTCGAAAGAATTCTCATTCCCTAGCGCCGGTCATGGCCCCTGTTTTGGGTCGTGACATAAATATTGTCTAATCTTTCACCACTAAAAATTACTTTATCTTCATCAAGACAACTTATGTAATGACCCGATATTTTAAATAATATAAAATTATTTTGAGATATGCAGTGTTAATAAAATTTTAAATTTTATTTATATATTATCATGAGTTGTGTATATTATCCATTTATTTTATTCTAAATATTTTATTTACGTAAAATGATTAATTTGTGAGATTTATTATTTAAAGTATTTAAAATCATTTTTATTACTAATATTTTTAATAGTATTATTATTAATATTTTTAATAATAATAATAATAATAATAATAATAATAATAATAATAATAATAATAATAATAATAATAATAATAATAATAATAATAATAATAATAATAATAATAATAATAATATTATTATTATTATTATTATTATTATTATTATTATTATTATTATTATTATTATTATTATTATTATTATTATTATTATTATTAATAGTATTATTTCATACATGTGTTATTATTATTATTGTTATTTTTATGATTATTGCTATTATAATAATAATTATTAATATTATTTGTGATTATTGTTAGTATTGTACTATTATTATTATTGTTATTTTAATTAGGGTCATCATTACTAATATGGTTATTGTTATTATTATTATGTGTGTTGTGTGTTTATTGGTTATGTATATGTATATGTATATATATATGTTAGTTAGTGTACATATATATAAAGAAGTAAGGGCATCAGGACAAACTTTTACAGGTACTCTCCTTTTTTTTTTTTTCTTTCTTTTCCTTTTCTTTCCATTTGCTTTCTTCTTCCTTTCACTGTCCTTCACTCGACGAACCAGCAACCATCACACCCACGCCGGAGCTGCCACTGTGCCACTATCACCTCCAGCCGTCGACTGCCACTAGCTGAACCACCAGGAGCCACTAGAAGCTGCTGGAAAATCGCCTGAACCGTGAGCTTGCTACAGTACTTCACCAGATTTTTTGTCAATTTAGCTCGAGTTCTTGGGCTCATTAGATTCCTCTTGATGCGTACTTATTGATTCTCAAGTCAGTTTAAGTTTACGACGTCCGGATTGTAAGTTTTTTTTCAAATTTATTTTATGTCATTTAGAGTTTTTATTTTTTTTAGACTTGAGTTTGATTGATTCATGAATTTTCCTTTTGGAAATATTGATTTGTGAATCTTAAGCTACGTAAATATATTTTTTGTATATTTTTTTGAATTAATTTGAATAATGGGTATTTTGAATATTTTAATATTAAAAAATGAATTTTTTGATAATTATGTTATTTAATTATTTTGGATAGCAATTTGATTAAATTAGTGTTATTAATTTAAGTTAGTAATTTTAGTATTGATAAAATATTTTTTAGTGATTTTCTATAATTTTTGGGAATATTTTAGTATTATGTGATTTTTGGATATATAGGTTAATTGTGTGTTTTTATTGAAATTATAGTTAAATAATATATTTTAAATAATTTTGAAATAATAATTTCTATTAAAATAATTTTTACAAATTATTTACTATTTTTAACTAATTAATACTAATTTTTGAAAATTATATTCAAATAATAAATTATTTACTATTTTTGTGATTAAATGAGTTTTTAACTATTTTTATTATATATTTAAACTATATGATTAATTAAATGTGAATATTACTATTTTACGTTGAATATTTGAATATTTGGATTTTTATTAATATTATATAATTATTTGAGATTTTTATTTTATTAATGTGAAAATAAGTATATTTAGTGTTTTGATGAAATTATATTGTGATTTATTATTTATTTTATGGATTTCTAATGATTTTAATGTGTTATTATTTAATATTTATTTTATTTTGAATTGTGAACCTCGGTTGGGGATTTGAGTAGTTGGGGGTCCCAAATCGAGGTGTTGTGCAATATGTGTTATAGAAGTGTATTTTTCTTATAGGATTGACTCTACTATCAGTAGAGAGATGTCCATTTTAGAGAGAAGGTTCTGTCGATTTTTAATAGAATTCTCATAAAACGGGACGTCGGGTTGATCTTGAGTTCCTGTGTTTTGATTGAGTTTTAATTGTTAGATCGAGTCTTTCTTTAAAATTCTTAGAAGTATGAGTTAGAATATTATTATGATAATATTATATTTATTTTCTAGTTGCGTCGAGATCGAGGCCTATCGGATTAGGCCCGTCGAGTTTGTCTCGAGGAGTGCAAACTTGTGAGTTATTGTTTTATATATACAATGCATGTAGATGCATGATTATGAGTTTTCATATTTTAATATGAGTTTAAACATGAATTATTTTATTAAATGAATAAGTATATTTTTGGTATATGTGACATTTTACTTAATTTGTTTTAGTATATAATTTGTATATATGTGACATATCATTAGCATGTTTTAGTATATATAATTAGTATATTTGACATATAGTCAACATATACATTTAGTATATTTTTGGTATATTTACGGTATATGTTTAGTATATAAATGTTATATCCTTTTTAAATGATTGTCATTATATTTAAATTGTGCAATTTATTTTTTTCCATTAAATATGATTTATTGAGGGATATCAATAGAACGTGCTACCTAGTGGGTTGCACTAGGACTGTTATGCAATGGTTCGTTAGAATTAGGTTGAAATTCTGATGTCTGATTATGAATGAGAATATGGAGATGATTGGTTATTGGAAAGGGATGACTGTGGATCCTCGGTTGACCTAGTGTACTCGAGGCCAGTCATGCCTGTAGTGAGATTGTGAATCCTCGATTGACCTAGTGTACTAGGGGCTAGTCTACTACCTTGAGTTGGATAAATGAATACTTGGAGTTTTGGATAAGCCAGTTGGCTATTGATTTTATGATTAAGGTTGCGAATATGTTAGGGTTCTATTTAATCCTTTGCTTAAATAAACATTTTTCAGCATTTATTATATATAAAAACGGATTTCAACATCTGTGTGAATTGCCTGTATATATATAAATAAATATATATTAAATACTAATGCTTAATTGCATATGACATTAGGAGGTGCGTGTATATATATTATAATAATTCACTCAGTGAGGTCTAACTCCCTCTCAACCATTTTTTTCGAGAGATTCTTCTTCTTCAGACCTTAGTAGTAGTACTTTACGCTGGTTTTCTTCTACCCCGGCTATTTTATGTAAATATTGTATCTGACTCCTATTGTATTCTAGAAAACTGCAGTAGTAGTATTATTATATTAGTAGTGTGTTGTTTCAGTTTGAGATTTATGTATTCAGAATATTGTATGAGATATTTTATTATGAAATGACGTTTATGTATTTATTTTTATATCGATTTAAATTTTAATTTTGACACATTTTATTTATTTATTGTATGTGTTTTTTTATTTTTAAGGCTTGCTATGAGTTCCGAATTCGAAAGAATTCCTTTTCCTTAGCGCCGGTCATGACTCTTATTTTGGGTCATGACAATGTTGGTATCAAAGCCCTAGGTTATTAGTGTTGTGGACCTAGGTTGTCAGAGTCATGTTTTCTTTGAAACTACTATAGTAAAGTAGGTTCGACTATGTCTTTGAAAAGTCTTTATTGCTTTTTGAAATTTTGTGTTACCATTTTGGTGTTTGTTTATTATTTGTTTACAATCTGTGATTGTTTGAATTGTCTATTTTGCTTTTGTTCTTTTCCATTTGTGGCTAGCACATGTCGCTCCATCGGTTGATGAGACCAATAACGGAGAGTTTTTTAAGGATAAGGTTCTACCCCATGTGCAGTCAGCTTGGCATAGGGGTAGAGGTGAATCTAGAGAGCCAGATGGTTGTCATAGATAGCGGGAATAATAGAATAAGGAGTTTATGGCTTAGGATTTTGATGATGCTGCTCATGCACCAGGAGTTCCGTACGGTGCAGTACCGATACCTTTAGTCGTACAACATATGCAACCTCTATTTTAGCAGAGAACTCAGGATATGTCAATTCTACGTATATTCCATGTTTTGAATCTTGTTGATTTCCATGTCTTTTCAAATGAGGTGAATGCAAACTACTTCTACCACAGAGACAATATATATTGCCAAAAAGTCTTTTCAAGTTAAAGGTGTGATTCCAATTTTAGCCCCTACTACACCTATCTAGTATAAGGTTAGAGGCAGTTGTAACTCAAAGGCCAAAGCTACTATTGTAACAGGTACAGGTAGCCTTTGCACTCAAACTTGCAACAATTATGGCTAGGATAACCAAATTTAATGAGGGATTTATAGAACTTAACCAATCATGAAAATTTTTTTGAATATGCTTTGATGAAGGAATCAGAAGATGTTTAATGCAGACTCAACACTTTTGTACTCCTAATGGTGTAGTTGTCAGTTTTGACTGCAGTGTCAGATTGGTGCATGCAATCAAATTAGTTTTATATGACTATTGTGATGTGATTAGAGTTTAAAGAGTGATTTCTAAGATACTTCCATCCACCTTCAACGAGGGATAATTACATGTGGTAGTATTGCACAAAGTAAGAGAAGAGCGATTAGTTAAGAAGAATACCCGTGCACTCTTCAATTTGTCGCATCATGCTGTAGACATGATACTATATAAGAGGAGACTAGTAGAACTGTATGTTGCAGGATGAAGTTCAATATATTAGCATCTGAGCTGAGAACTGAAATTTAGAGAGTTATTCGCGCATTTAGTCCTTTTGGAGTAATTAATTTTGATGTGATTTTGGAATGGATGGGTTGTCTCAGTACTATGCCATAGTTGATTATCAGAGTAAAGAGGTGATTTTTAGAATTCAGAATGATGAAGAATTTAAGTTTGTGGGTGACAATAATTCTACACCTTAGAATCTTATCTTTGCTATCACAGCTAGGAAGACGTTAAGGAAGGGTTGTTTGGGATATTTAGCAGCTGTTAGAGACACTATAGTGGAGAAGAATTTTATTTCAGATGTCCTTGTAGCTTGTGAGTTTCCAGGTTTACCACCTCACAAAGAAACAAATTCTATATAGATGTGGTTCCAGGCGCAATTCCTATTTTTATGTTGTCTTACTTAATGGCTCATGGAGAGTTAAAGGAGTTGAAGGAGCAGTTGTAGGATTTACTAGACAAGGGTTTTGTTAAACCTAGTGTTTCTCTTTAGGGTGCACCATTTTTGTTTGTGAAGAAGAAGGATGGTACACTGAAATTGTGCATTGATTACAGAGAATTGAATAAGGTGACAATGAAGAACAAGTATCCTCTTATGAGGATAGATGATATGTTTGATCAGCTTCAGGGTGCACAATTCTTTTCTAAGTTTGACTTGAGGTCGAGCTATGATTAGTTACGGATCAGTGAAGCCAATGTTCCTAAAACGACATTCTGCACTCGATATGGACATTATGAGTTTCTAGTGATGTCCTTCGGGTTGACTAATTCACCAGCTGCTTTTATGGATCCGATGAACAAGATATTTAGATCGTTTATGGATCAGTTTGTAGTAGTCTTCATTGATGATATACTGGTATATTCAAAGAGTATGGAGGAGCATGTATATCACTTAAGGACTGTACTCCAAACACTAAGAAAACATTAGCTTTATGCTAAATTCTTGAAGTGTAATTTATGGTTAGAAAGTGTTGCATTCCTTGGACATGCAGTGTCTAAAAATGATATTCAGGTTGATCCACAAAAGATTAAGGTAGTATCTGAGTGGCCCAGACCGACGACAGTTACAGAGATTCAGAGTTTTCTAGGTTTAGCTGGGTATTATAGGAGATTTGTGTAGGATTTCTCGAGAATTGCAGCTCCTATGACTTGCCTAACTCAGAAGAATATGAAGTTTGTGTGGTTAGATACTTGTGAGAATAATTTTTAGTTGCTGAAGGAGAAGTTGACCACAGCTCCAATTTTGACCTTACCTAATGGAGAAGTTAAATTCGTTGTGTATTGTGATGCCTCCATAGTTGGCCTAGGTTGTGTGTTGATGCAGAATGGTAAGGTGATAGCTTATGCTCTGAGGCAAGTGAAAAAGCATGAATAAAATTATCCTACTCATGACCTAAAGATAGTTGCAGTGATCTTTGCTCTCAAGATTTGGAGACACTATCTGTACGAGGTGACTTGTGAGATTTTCACAGATCATAAGAGCCTTAAGTACATTTTCTAGTAGAGAGACTTGAACTTGAGGCAGAGAAGATGGTTAGAACTTCTAAAGGACAATGATTGTGAGATTTTTTATCATCCAGGCAAGGCTAATATGATAGCAACTGCCTTGAGTAGGAAGTCTTCAGGTAGTCTTGCTCACATTAGTATGGAGAGGAGACCTTTGATCCAAGAGTTGCATGAGTTGGTGGATCAGGGTCTAATGATGAAGATAAATAGATTAGGTGGACTGTTAGCTCAATTCAAGGTTCGATAAGTGTTAAGAGATAGGATTAAGGTAGCTCAAGGCTGAGATCCTATTCTAAAAGAGTTTGAGGAGAATGTTCGTGCAGGGAAGCTAACTGATTTCACACTCGATGATAAAGGTGTTTTGTGGATTAGTGGTATATTGTGCATTCTTGATATGGAGAATTTGAGAGAAGAGATCCTTGAGGAAGTGCATTCTACACCCTACAACATACATCCAGGTGTTACTAAGATGTACCACAGTATCAAAGATTTGTACTGGTGGGATGGATTGAAGAAGGATGTAGCTGATTATATTGCTAAGTGTTTGACTTGTTAGCAAATGAAAGCTGAACATTAGAAGCCTTATGGGATGCTTTAGCCTTTTCCTATTCCTGAGTGGAAGTGGAGAGAATTGCTATGGATTTTGTGGTAGGGTTACCTTGTTCGAAGGATGGATACGATTCCATCTGGGTGATTATGGACAGGTTAACCAAGTCTGCTTATTTCTTGCCTATAAAATCCACTTATTCTATAAGTAAGTTGGTGAAGCTATATGTTAAGCATATTGTGTGCCTTTATGGAGTACCCATGTCCATTGTATCTGATAGAGGTTCAGTGTTTACCTCTCGATTTTGGCAGAAGTTGCAAAAAGCAATGGGCACCAAGCTTGAATTCAATATTGCTTTTTACCCTTAGACAGATGGTCAAACTATGAGGACAATCCATACATTGGAGGATATGTTGAGGATGTGTGTATTGGATCTTGGAGGTAGTTGGGATGATCATTTACTGCTTATGGAGTTTGCATATAATAATAGCTACCATAGCAGTATTAAGATGGCACTATGTGAGGCTTTGTACAGAAGGAAGTGTAGATCTCCTTTGTGTTGGGATGAGATTGGAGACAGAGTATTGATTGGACCTGAGATTGTCCAGGATGCAGCTGAGAAAGTTACTGTGATTAGAAGAAGATTAGAGACTGCATATAGCAGATAAAAAAGCTATACAAATCGAAAGCGTAAGGATGTGGAATTTGAAGTTGGAGACTATGTGTTTTTGAAGGTGTCTCCAATGAAAGGTGTGATGAGATTTGGTAAGAAGGGGAAACTAGCATCGAGATATATTGGACCATTTGAGATTTTGGAGAGAGTGGGCATGGTTGCATATCGGTTGACTTTGCCTTCGAATTTGTCTCAAGTGCATTTAGTATTCTATATCTCGACGCTGAGGAAGTATATTCTGGACCCTTCGCACGTGTTGCAGCCTAATACTGTTGAAGTGAATGAAGATCTGACGTTCGAGGAGGACCATCAAGTTTGACAGTTGCGCTCAAAGTAGATTCCAATGGTCAAGGTGTTATGGCAAAGCAACAACGTGGAGGAGCACACTTGGGAGACTGAAGCTGAGATGCGAGTTGCCTATCCCTACCTCTTTCCTCAATAAATTCTTATTTCTATTCCTTTCTTTGCATTCGAGGACGAATTCTTATAAGGAGAAAAGATTGTAATGATCCGATATTTTAAATAATATAAAATTATTTTGGGATATGCAGTGTTAATAAAATTTTAAATTTTATTTATATATTATCATGAGTTGTGTATATTATCCATTTATTTTATTCTAAATATTTTATTTACGTAAAATGATTAATTTATGAGATTTATTATTTAAAGTATTTAAAATAATTTTTATTACTAATATTTTTAATAGTATTATTATTATTATTATTTGTGATTATTGTTAGTATTATACTATTATTAGTATTGTTATTTTAATTAGGGTCATCATTACTAATATGGTTATTGTTATTATTATTATGTGTGTTGTGTGTTTATTGGTTGTGTATATGTATATGTATATATATATGTAAGTTAGTGTGTGTGTGTATATATATATATATATATATATATAAAGAAGTAAGGGCATCAGGACAAACTTTTACAGGTACTCTCCTTCTCTTTTTTTTTCTTTTCCTTTTCTTTCCATTTGCTTTCTTCTTCCTTTCATTGTCCTTCACCCGACGAACTAGCAACCACCACACCCATGTTAGAGCTGCCACCATACCCATGTCAGAGCTGCCACTGTGCCACCATTACCTCCAGCCATTGACTGCCACTAGTTGAACCACCAGGAGCCACTAGAAGCCGCCAAAAAACTACTTAAACAATGAGCTTGCCACAGTACTCTGTCGGATTTTTTCTCAATTTGGCTTAAGTTCTTAGGCTTGTTAGACTCCTCTCGATGCGTACTTCTCAATTCTTAAATCAGTTTAAGTTTACGATGTCCGGATTGTAAGTTTTTTTCAAATTTAGTTTATGTCATTTAGAGTTTTTATTTTTTTAGACTTGAGTTTGATTGATTCATGAATTTTCCTTATGGAAATACTGATATGTGAATCTTATGCTACCTAAATATATTTTTTTTGTATATTTTTTGAATTAATTTGAATAATGGGTATTTTTGAATATTTTAATATTAAAAAAGGGATTTTTTGATAATTATGTTATTTAATTATTTTGGATAGCAATTTGGTTAAATTAGTGTTGTTAATTTAAGTTACTAATTTTAGTATTGATAAAATAATTTTTAGTGATTTTATATAATTTTTGGGAATATTTTAGTATTATGTGATTTTTGGATATATAGGTTAATTGTGTGTTTTTATTGAAATTATAGTTAAATAATATGTTTTAAATAATTTTTGAATAATAATTGGTATCAAAATAATTTTTACAAGTTATTTACTATTTTTAACTAATTAATACTAATTTTCAAAAATTATATTCAAATAATAAATTATTTACTATTTTTGTGATTAAATGGGTTTTTAATTATTTTTATTATATATTTAAACTATTTGAGTAATTAATTGTGAATATTACTATTTTACATTGAATATTTGAAAATTAGGATTTTTATTAATATTATATAATTATTTGAGATTTTTATTTTATTAATGTGAAAATAAGTGTATTTAGTGTTTTGATGAAATTATATTGTGATTTATTATTGATATTATGGATTTTTAATGATTTTAATATATTATTATTTAATATTTATTTTATTGTGAATTATAAACCTCGGTTGGGGATTTGAGTAATTCGAGGTCTCAACCCGAGGTGTTGTGCAATCTGTGTTATAGAAGTGTGTTTTCCTTACAGGATTGGCTTTACTATTAGTAGAGAGATGTCCGTTTTATAGAGAAGGTTCTGCCATTTTTTTGGTAGAATTCTCGTAAAACATGACATCAGGTCGATCCTGAGTTCTTGTGTTTTGACTGAGTTTTGATTGTTAGATTGAGTCTTTCTTTAAAATTCTTAGAAGTATGAGTTAGAATATTATTATGATAATATTATATTTATTTTCTAGTTGCATTGAGACCGAGACCTATCGGACCAGACCCATCGCATTTGTCTCGAGGAGCGCAAACCTGTGAGTTATTATTTTATATATACATTGCATGTAGATGCATGATTATGAGTTTTCATATTTTAATATGAGTTTAAACATGAATTAATTTATTAAATGAATAAGTATGTTTTTGGTATATGTGACATTTTACTTAGTTTGTTTTAGTATATAATTTGTGTATATGTGACATATCAATATTAGCATGTTTTGGTATATATAATTAGTATATTTGACATATATTCAATATATGCATTTAGTGTATTTTTGGTATATTTACAGTATATATTTAGTATATAAATGTTATATCCTTTTTAAATGATTGTCATTATATTTAAATTGTGCAATTTATTATTTTCCATTAAATATGATTTATTGAGGGATATCAATAGAACGTGCTACCTAGTGGGTTGCACTAGGACTATTGCGCAACGGTTCATTAGAATTATGTTGAAATTCTGATGTATGATTATAAATGAGAATATAGAGATGACTGGTTATTGGAAAAGGATGACTGTGGATCCTTGGTTGACCTAGTGTACTTGGCTAGCTAGTCGTGCCTATAGTGAGATTGTGAATCCTCGGTTGACCTAGTGTACTTGGGGCTAGTCTACTACCTTGAGTTGGATAAATGAATACTTGGAGTTTTGGATAAGCCAATTGACTATTGATTTTATGATTGAGGTTGCGAATATGTTAGGGTTCTATTTGATCTTTCACTTAAATAAACATTTTTCAGCATTTAGTATATATAAAAGCGGATTTCAGCATCTGTGTGAATTGCCTGTATATATATATATATATATATATATATATATATATATATATATATATATATATATATATATATATAATGTTAATGCTTGATTGCATATGACATTAGGAGGTGCGTGCATATATATTATAATAATTCACTCAGTGAGATTTAACCTCCTCTCAACCATTTTTTTCAGGAGATTTTTCTTCTTCAGACCTCAAAAGTAGTATTTTACGCTAGTCTTCTTCTGCCCCAGCTATTTTATGTAAATTTTGTATCTGACTCCTATTATATTCTAGAAAACTGCAGTAGTAATATTATTATGTTAGTAGTGTGTTGTTTCAGTTTGAGATTTCTGTATTCAGAATATTGTATGAGATATTTTATTATAAAATGACGTTTACGTATTTATTTTTATATCGATTTAAATTTTAATTTTGGCATATTTTATTTATTATTGTATGCATTTTTTAAGGCCTGTTATGGGTTTCGGATTCAAAAAATTCCCGTTCCCTAGTGTCGATCATAACTCCCGGTTTGGGTCGTGACAACTAACAAAGCAATTTCTAGGATAAAAGGTCACTTTGTTTCCCATGTCACATAATTGATTTATACTAAGTAAATTATGCTTAAGACCATTAAAAAGCAATATATGATGTGTAGATAAGGATTGATGATTACCAATTTCTCTAATACCTATAATTTTTACTTTGACATTGTCTCCAAATGTGACATGTGCTCCATCCTTAGCATCAAACTTGTTGAATTGCTCATGTGTCTCCTATTGTGTGCCTTGAACATCTACTATCAATAAATCACTTATTTTTTTTATTTTTATGGATTTCAAGCACACATACACAAAACAATTTAAGTGTTATTTTGAACCTAAGCCTTTCTTGGTCTAATTGGTTAGTTTTAACATAATCCAAAGGAAGAAAATTCATGTGTAGTCTTCTATAGAAGCACACATTATTGGTGTGTCTTTTGATCATGCAATATGAACTTATGACATTTTCAAATTTATTTTTCCTAAGATAATATGCTTTCCTAGTGTGAGAAGCATGTTTTTCATATTGTGTTGGTGTGTGCATCTTATAACTCTTTTGAGTCATAATATGAGACATACATTGATAATGACAATGTGTATTTTGATAGGTTTATGCAACATGTTTTTGTGCATTATGTTGTGTAGCATACCTAATATGATTATGTCTAGTGTACATATGAACATGCTTGGGTTGAGGTGCCCTAGTTTGAGCCTTACCTCTTTGTCTCAATAAAGGATGAGTTTTATGAGATTTTCCCTTGTTATTTAACACATAAGATCTTTTAGCTTTGAAAGCTTGAGTCTCATTTGGTTTTGAAGTAGATGCAATAGAATTGCATGATGCTTTAATAAATTTAATATATGATAATGATGAAGATGAGGCCATTCCATTAGTATATCCAATTCCATGAGTATTTTCATGAAATTTTTTAGAGTCAAGTAAATATCTAGAATTTTTTAGCTTAATTACTTCATTAGAAAGTTTATGATTTTCAGCACTATCTTTCTTGAGTTGCTCTTCTAAGGAATTAGAAGATTTTAAATCACTAGCAAGTTTATCATTTGATTTAACAAGACTAGAGAATTCAATTTTTAACTTCTTAAAATCCTTGGTTAAGCTATTTAACTTATACTTATAGTGCTTCTTTTTAGATAATAAACTTTTTCATTTAAGTAAGAGTTTGCTCACAATAGAGCTCTCAACATCATCATCATCATATTCATCATAATCACAATAATCATCACAAGTGGAGTTAGAAGTATATGGCACCTCTTTTGCATTTCAAGAGCCATGAAGCAAAGATTGGTCACTTCTTATTGTTTCTCTTCCTCTTCGGATTTGAAGAAATCATCCTAAGTAGCTTTGAAGGCCTTCTTTTTATCCTTTGCTCCTTTGTTCTTGAATTTGAGTTTGGGGCACTCATTTCAGATGTGTCCCGATTTTTTTTGGATTCATAGCAAGTAACTTCTTTAGTTCTCTTCTTACCATCTAATGTGGATGAGGCTGCATTGTCATTTATGGATGGATTTGACAAAGTGGGCGTGCATACTTAGGCTTCAAATGGATGGTCGTGGCGACCCTGATTGAACCACAGGGCCCATAATATATCAAATCAAAGCTGACTCAGAGCCTTATAATGGGTGCTATAACTTTTTCTGTAGCAACCCATCTTTGGGCCCAAATTCCTTTGTCTAGGCCCTTAAATTTGGCTTAAAAGTTTATGTTCCTTTTTGGGATTTTTTAGTCTTTTCTTCCTTTTTTTGTTTTTAGGGTTTTTCCCTAAACTCTATTTATTTTTCTCTTTGGGATTGTTTGATGATGACTTTTATTGAATTAATAAATTAAATTTATATTTTCCAATATTCGGTATTCCTTTATGTAAATCAACGATTATTAATGCCTATTTCCTAGCATTTGTGCACAAATCAATAGGTTATAGAAGATTATTAGACGGTAATCATGCGCGATTCAATGTCGAGCAATATTTATCCAGTTTCCTAGGCTTTCACTACGTCACCATCTCTTTTAAAATTCTTGTTGAAGTCCCTTATTCTTGAGAAATGTTTCTTTTTAAAATTTCTTGAAGTTCCTAGTGAGCATGGCAATATCACCATCCTTATCATTAGAATCTTTAATGCTTTCCTCTTCACTATTTTCTTAAAGTGCTTTTAATGCTATGCTTATTTTCTTTTCTTCATTTTCTTCTTGCTCTTCACCTTCTTTTTTGATTGTTAGCTTATATGGTAGAAGCTTTCCAATAAGCACATTGGTTGAGGGAATAGAGAGGTCTTGAGCTTTCTCAATTGAAGAAACTTGAGATTCCCAATCCTTTTTAGGTAGGATTTTTAGAATCTTGTTGTTTACCTCTTCCTTGGTGAAATATTTACTAAGTTTCTTGAGGGTTATGAGAAGAGAATTGAGTCAATTTATCATCTCTGTGATTGACTCTTAAGTCTTCATTTTGAAGAGTTCATATTCATACATGTGAAGTTGAACTTTCTTGCTTCTAACTTGCACATTGCCTTCATAATGATTTTCTAAGGTCTCCTACATTTCCTTGGCTAAAATGCAATGTTGAAGCTTGCCTCCTTCTTCTCTTATCATGGAAGAGACTGGAGTAATCACAACTTTTTTATTTTATAATTTTCTTGCTTTTGTTTAATGTTCCATTGGCTTTTTACAAGAGTAGTTACCACACCATCAATGGTAGTTATAGGTGGTTCCTAACCTTTTAGGAAAATATCCCAAATTTTGATGGAATCACAATCAAGATATAGCTCCATTTTGAACTTCTAATGAGAATAGTCACTGCCATTGAAGAATGGTCTAAGTGAAAATTTTTTTTGTGATTCACTCCTCATAATCTTGTATTCTAGTAATGAAGTTCCTAAAATTCAAGCTCTGATACCAATTGGAAGAGTCCTAGAGGGGGGGGTGAATATGATTATCAAAAAATATTAAGAAATTAAAAGGTTTCAACAAGAATTAAAAGAATTGTTAAGAAGGAAGAGTGAAGAACACAATAATTTAAGGAGTTGAGATTCAATAACAATCCTACGTGTCCACCTATCTTATCCTGAAGTTAGGATTTTGAATCACTTATAATCTTATTCTCAAGATTAAGATTACATAAGAGTTTAATGGTTCACTCTTACAACCTTACAACTTGAGTTTTCTAGGCTTACTCAAAAACCAAATTATAAGTGTTTTCAAGGCTCACACTAAAAACTGAATTTCTAAGTGTTTTAATGGCTAAACACTTAAAAAAATTCCTTTAGAATAGAATCTCACTTCCCTTTTTCTAATCCTAGAAATAGAAGAATAAGAATATCTATTGTAACACTCACTAACTCTCACAAAAGTATATAACAATAAAATGAATTTTAAAGGAGTTTAGAGAGCCTAATTGAATGCTTAAAAGTATAGAATGAATAAATAAGTTTCTTAACATCAGAATAATCTTCAGAGGTCATATTTATACTTGAGCAATCTAATTATAGTTGTTAGAAGCAATAATTTTGTTCCCAATAAAAATAAAGTCCATTTGAATGAAATTTGGACTTTTTAGATCCATTTTGTTAGGTCCCAGTCGGGACTAGCATTGAATAGCTATTAAATTTGAAAAATTACTTTGATCTCGATTGGGATATCAATGTCCCAATCGGGACTACCTTGTCCTGAGCAATTTCCTGATCGAGACATTGGATCAGGATGGGTTCTGCTATTTTTGAGAAATTGATCTTCCTTGGTCTCGATTAGGACTATGACAAAAATTATAACTTTTTGTGCAATTTAGTCCCTGTGATGAGTCCGGTCGAAATAGTACTTGTGATGACTTTCTAGAATGATTTTTCTTTAATAGTTCATTATTATTTTGACTTTGAAATTGCTCCTAACTTATACACACTTAAAACAAACATATTAGTTGCTTAAAATTAAGTTTTTTAAGATCAAAATCAAGATTGATAACTTGCTAAGTTCAACAAAGATTCTAATGCTTACTCATTTTCCACACTTGAAATTTTTTTAAATAACGTCCTTCCATTCCATTACTATTACTTGATTCAGCCCCAAAAATGTCGATTGAAAAATTTGTAAAACCTTAATTTTTAGTTTGAGTATTAAAAGAAGATAAGTAGCAAAGAAGAAGAGAAGAAGAAGTTAAACACCATATACATTTAAATGGTCATCACATCAAAGGGTATTTATAACTTTTTCATTTATTCTTTTCTATTTTACATTTATTTTCCTTATTTTTATCAATAAAATATTGAAAATATTGACAGAAGGATTATTTAGTGTAATAGAATTAAATTAGGGGGATGAATAAATATAATTTTTAGAAGTGGGGGACCACTTAATAGAATACACCAAACCTTAGGGGACAAATAGTAATAGACCCTTATCTTTATTTACAATTACAATGTACAACATATAGCTCCAACTATTTAAATCACTAAGAAATTTCAGTGTGAACTTTAATACATCCATCATCTATGGAAGATTATGAAACCAAATCTTAAAGCTTATTATTGATTCAAAGGCTAATAAAGTCCTCTTCACCGAGGCTGGAAAGATTTTGTTGATTTCTTGTTCAGCCTCCTTTGTTTGCCTTTGGCTTATGTTATTAATGTACTATAAGATGCACCTCTACTTCGCTGCATAGAAAATCTTCACCATAGCTTGAAAAACCTCTGTGAAGATTTCATGGAGCTGATTCATAGAAATAAGGATTTGTTCTTGAACCAACATTTACTAATTCATGCTTTGGATATTCCTCTTTTGCTTCCTGATACTGTTCCAAAATGACTAGTAACAAGTAGTTCTATTTCATTATAGAAATACTAGATTTATTTATGGGAAGCCTATGGTGAAGCAACAAAACACATTATGTCCCTATGGATATCTTATGGATCACCCTGTGCCAGTCATTAGCATGAAAGATTGTAAAGTTAATGCCAACACTAGTAATCAAATAGGTTATATAAAAGGAGGTATTGCTAGATACATAGTGATGGAAGATTTAAACGTCTCACTAATATTGTCAGCAACATCTATTGTTGATGTATTAAAAAAGTTTAGTATTATAGATGTTGGTGAACTTCAAGAATAGGTTATTGATATTGGGGTTAAAGAGGTAAGGTTTTAATTTATGATTTTTTTCTATACTTCCAACTAAGGTCTGCATTCAAGATCTTTTTTTTTATTTGATTTTAACCCATTCTTTTTTATGTTTCCTATACCTTGTTTTTCAGGGTCTAGCATTGTTGAGGGCTTGTTTATAGTCAGAGGCAATCCTTATAAATAAGTTCCTATTAAAGCAGTAGTAATAGGATTATGAAGGTCAGGGTTCATATTTGGTTTCTAACTTTTATTCACAATTTTTTTCTTTACACTATGTGTAGGTGGCAGTTTTGATCATTCGCCCAAGTGTTGGCGACCATGACATTGTGCGAGCTCGGGGCTCACTAGGAAATATATAGTGGGTTTGGGGCCCAAAATATAGATGGAGTCACCACCCAGATAAAAATCAGGGCACACTGTACATCATTTGGATTCCACAGAGGTTCCCAGATGCCGTCATCAGATGTCAGGTTCAGAAACTGGGTATGGGCTTTTGGAATGCCCACCCAACCTTGAGGTTGGCCTCCATGTGTTTTTTGTATTTTATTACCTTTGATTATTAAATTATTTCCTTATTAACATGCAAATCGTGGTTGATTTCTAAATTTATATTTTATTCCAAGTTTGCACATTAGTCCCATTTTATGCTTAAATCCTCGACATTCAATCACAAATAAAATAAAACAAATAAAAATAATTTAAAACCATTCATTCTAAATAAAAAGGGGGAAGGGATTAAGGATGAAATTTTTTTTGGTGTAAATAAGCATAAAAATACAAAAAATAAACCATACATAAAGTAAAAATAAACTAATTAATTATACAAATTAATACTCTAAAAAATAAATAAAACAAATGCCTAGTGATTAAAAATCACCAAATAATCCTTGCAACACATACAAGTTAATTCCATACAATAACAATAATAATATTTACAAATCATTAACAAATAGTATGCACAAAAATAAATGATAACTAACTCATAAAATAGTCCACTAAATATTACAAAAAGGGAAATAACATGGGAATAATATCAATCAATGTAGGAATAATGTATAATTTCATGAAATATAACAAATTAAACATGAAAATCATGTTAAACATGTAAAATACTAATTGAAGATCAAGGCATAAAAAGACAGAGTTCTATCAAAGAGGCATCGCCTCCTGACCAAGATGCGATGCCTCCGTTGCCTTATCGTGAAGGGGCAACGCTTCTATGAAGATACATCACCTTTTTAGCAGAGCAGGAACACTCTACATTTCTTAAATCCCAACAAATGCAATAATCAAGCACATAAATGAGAAACAGATGCAAATATATAAGTATCAACAATCAATATTTAATATTTCATGCAACCATGCTTCTCTATAACTTCAAATAAGTAATTTGGCTCAAGAAAACACATAAAATAATAATAAATCAAAGCTTTTAATGAAGATAAAAACTTAAAGTTTAAAAATAAAGAGACTTACTGACTTGGACGTGCTTGGTGCTCATAACTAAGCCCTCAAAGCTTAGTTGATAGAGGAGTGGCTTTGAATGCAAGTAGGCTCCCTTTTCTTCTCAAGAATCAAGTCCCTTAATCTTCAAAGTCTCCTCCCTTCTTCTTCGTTTCTTTATGTTTTTTTTTTTCTTCTTCGTTTCCTTCGTTTTTTTCTTTCTTTTTCTCTATGTTTTTTTCTTTCAGGCATTTCATCTTTTTCAAATATCAAATTCTAGCAATTAGCCAACCTCTTCTTCTTTTGCCTCCCACATTCCCTTTTAAAGCCCCTCCTATTTTCTCCTTTTTCAAGTTCCCAAAAAACCCTCCCATTGCTTTTTCTTCATTTCTTAGGCTCTTTCCTACCTTTTTTTCTTTTTTTCTTTTTTCCTTTACGTCCAAAAATGACCAAATCCTCAGCAGGTGGACTTCAAACTACAGTCATTAATGGCATTTAATGTTGTAGAGAGTGGGTGTGATGAGGTACTGCATCTTTGATGAGGCGTCGACTCATCGATACCTGGGGTGAAGAGGCGATGCCTTTTCGTTGAGGTGATTGCCTCTTCTCCTGGGCTAGGTCAAGGCTTGTGGGTTAAGAGGCGATGGGCTTAAGCTTTGGCTTAGTGTTTAGGCTTAGCTTAGTATTTGGGCTTGGATATGGTTTTTTTTTGGGCTTGGCTTAGTGTTTGGGCTTTCAAAGTCAATTTTAGAGAAGTTTCGGGCTCCCTTTGCATTAAAAACTCAAACTTTCTCATCATCGGGCTTTCATTGCGGGCCTATCAAACTGACAGTGTCCATAGTTTGCCCTCTTGATTTTTTAAAAAATCAAAATTTTTTTGAAAATAACTTTTTGAAAAAGCAACATGCACATCAAATATAGAGTAAGAATGACATACCTGACTTGCGAGCTTTGCTTGGGCCGTCAGCCTCAGGAACTCAAACCCAATAGGTTAAACTTCATCTTTGAAACGTGACCATGATCCTCAAGTTTTCCTGGCCCAATCAGTCACTCATTAATAAATTTTTTCATGAATCTCGAGTGTGGCCCAATCTTCACTCAGTAGAGATAAAAGAGAAACATAGTCGTGATCCTCGGGTTAAGCTAACTCAATAAGCTACTCATTATAAATTTGGCGTGATTCCAAAGTTTTCCTGGCATGAGAAGTCACTCATTAGAAGAGATGAAACGTAATCGTGTTACTTGGATTTTCCTAGCCCGATCAGTTACTCATTATAGTTTGGCGTGAATCTTGAGCATGGCCCAACCTCCACTCAGTAAAAGTGTTCCTCGGGTTTTCCTGGCTCGATCAGTTACTCATTATAGTTTGGTGTGAATCTTGAGCATGGCCTAACCTCTACTCAGTAAAAAGAGATGAAACGTAACTGTGTTCCTCGGGTTTTCCTGGCTGAATTAGCTACTTATAATAGTTTGGCATGAATCTTGAGCATGGCCCAACCTCTACTCAGTAAAAAGAGATGAAACATAACCGTGTTCCTCGGGTTGCCTGGCCCATTTAGTTACTCATTATAGTTTGGCATGAAACCCGAGTTTTTATGGCCTGAGAATTACTCATTAAAAGAAGAATGCACTTTGGGGATTCAAACCTGACCAGACACCTCATAAGACACGCACTTTAGGGATTCAAACTCGACCAAACCCTTATTCTTAGCGCACTTCGGGAATTCAAACCCGACCAGATGCCTCCTGAGATGTGCACTTTAAGAATTCAAACCTGACCAGATGCTTGTTCTTCTGCGCACTTCAGGGATTCAAACTTGACTAGATGCTTGTTCCTTATGTTGCTTTAATCAAATCATTCTTGTCCAAAGATCAATTTTGGGGTACACTCGAGCAATAATGCGAAAATTCTCATTTTTTATGGGCCCTAGGCCATTCGGTGCTTTATTTCATCAAGTGGGCCTCACCCTCTTCTTTTCATCTTCCTTTCTCTAAATTTTCCTCTCTCGCCCTAATCATATAAATTCTCACTTTTCTTCTCCAAGGATCACTTTCACCTTTTCAATTCTTTCTCTTGTCTCTTTTCCTCCCTTTCCTTTTTCTCTCTTAATCTCTGTATTCTTTGATGTGGACACTGTACACACTCCAAATTTTCCCATATGGGACCCAGTGACACCTACAGTGCACCCTTCTTATTGTTTTGGGCTTAATATCAAAGATAAGGTCCCCCTGTTTATAGACGTGTGATCCCATATCTGTGGCTTGACCACCGGAGAGGTTAGTACAAATTTCTTTAATTTTTCTGATAAATTTCATCAAATAGTATTAGGTTACTATTCATATACATATATTTATGAATTTAACTGAAAGAAATCAAATTTTCTTGATCAAAAATTAAAATTTCAAATCATTATGTTAAATTGCCGACATGAAAAGGCATCGCCTCTTCGATGAGGCGATCGCTTCTTCGTGAAGAGGCATTCACCTCTTCGAGTCAGGCCTACTCTTAAAGAGGTGAATCGCCTTTATGTAAAGTGGCGTTGCCTTATCACTAAGGCGGTCGCCTCTTCGATAGAGGTGTCACCTCAGCGATAGGATCCAGCAAAAATTTTGAATTTTGATTATGTAAAATGATGATTTTCCTCCTTGTTTTACTCCCTTAGCTTAATGCCCACACCCTCAAAGGTGCTAGGAACTTTAGTGGTGCATGGATCTGGTATGATGAGCTTCCTGAGGCCATATAGACTCAGATTCATGACACCGGGTTCTCTAATTTTATCTTGGCACTCCTAGCAAAGTAGGGGTGTACAAATTACCAACCCTTGCATGCCCTGATGGAGAGGTGGTCTAACACCACCCACACCTTTCATCTTCCTTTTAGGGAGTTCACCCTGGATTTGGTGGCCTTCATTACAGTTACTGGCATTGCTTGTGCTAGAGATTCTATTCCCTTCGATGCCAGACTTCATTAGTTATCTCTTGACCATCTCACTTTCATTGAGTGTCTACTTGGGATGGTCCCAGACATGAAGGGGCCCCACACAGTAAAGCTTAAGTTGATCAGGAGCTTCTACACCTGTACTAGAGTTAAGGCGGCCACTACACCCCTATAGATTGATTAGGTGGTGCGTGTTTTGCTTATTTATTTATTGGGTATTACTCTCTTCATAGATACAACTAGCTCTATGGAGTTGAGCTTCCTGATGCCTCTAAGGGAGCTATACTTGGTGGCAACCTACGATTGGGGCAACTGTGCCTTAGCTTATCTTTACAGGAGCATGGATGAGCTGGTGCGCATAGCTAAATGACTCTGCAATTTTTGGCAAGCCATACTGGTATTTTATTTTCTCTTTTCTCTCTTCATATTCCATTCCAACTATCACTGCTCGATCTTACTAACAATCTCTTATTTCTTTCATAGGACTAGACTTTAGAGTTGGAGCTGATAGTGGGGATCACCTGTCTCGTCCTGTAACTCTCTCTGCCTATGGCGACCTGCCGCTCCTTGAGGTCTACCTCTGCCACGACCTCTACGTCTAACTGGCTGCTCAAGAGGTAAAACCTCATCCTGAAAAGACTCATCATCCTCGGCCTCAACGACCGGTGGAGTGACACGCGCTCGCCTCCTCATTCTAAAAAGACAAACGGAAAGATTCAGACAAAACAGACAATGGAGGATTAACGCAGAAAACTAAAACAAGGAATACTTATCAAGATATACTCAAACCTCATTCACTGCAGTAGTTCAACAGAAAACACAACTTGAAAACTAGGGCCACGACTCACATAACTAAGCCCTGACACAGAACTCCGCTCTGATACCAACTTTGTCACAACCCAAAACAGGGGCCATGACCGGCGCTAGGGAATGGGAATTCTTTCGAATCCGGAACCTATAGCAAGCCTAAATAATAATAACAAAATTAAATAAAATATTATGCAGCGGAATAAAATCGTAAATATCAAAATAATATTTCCGTCAAACGAAATTAAATCGAATTCTCATCTCATATATAAATAAATCCTTTAATACAAGTTTCAGTTCAAATTCTTAAAATACATAACTCACACAAATATAATACAATATCTTTTAACAATTTTACAACTACTGCAGTGTCTAGATCATAAAATAAAACTCAAGCGAGCAGTTTACATAAAGAAGCCGGGGCGGAAGAAATCCGGCGTACAGGCCTACTACTGAGGTCTGAAGACGATGACTCTCCTGAAAAATAGTCAACGGAGGGGAGTCAGACCTCACTGAGTGAATTACTATAATATATATACATGCATACTAAATGACAATGCATACAGTCAACAGTATATATATAATATGTATGTATATAAGCAATTACACACAGATGCAATAAAATCATTTTATATATTTATTGAAAATCACTGTTTATGAAGGATCAAATAGAACCCTAGAAAATCACAACCTCATACAGTGTTAGACAATACTCTAGCCATATAGGCTCACTTATTCCATTTGGACAGTAGACTGGCCCCGAGACATTAAGTCAACCGAGCTCCAGCAGTTTGACTGTCAGTGTGATTGGCCCCAAGACACTTGGTCAACCGAGCTCCATTAATCAGACTCCCAAATCATATCACACATCAAATAATCATATCCAATCAATATCCACAAATGGTTAGTAATATAGCCTAAATGCTATAAGCGTACCGGTACAATCAATCCCCACTAGGTAGCACGTTCTATCCAATCAATGCCCACTAGGTAGCACGTTCTATCGATATCCTTCATTAAAATATAAAGCATACATTCATAAATAAATGATGCATGAATTTGAAATAAGTAGCAACATAAACCATATATATACTAGAAATATACCAAAAGTAAACCAGGTATATTTCGAGTATATATACGTCAAATAAATCCAATATAATCGTAAAATAATTTAAATATATGTTTAAAAACATTTTAAATGTAAATGTTTAATAAAGCATGCATATAATTTAAGATATACCAAAATAAACCAAAGATAAACCAAAAATAAACTAAAAATAAACTTAAATACTAATTGAATTATTTATGCATATTTAATCAAAATAACACATACATTTCTAAATCACGCACCCTAAACATATATATATAAAATAGTAACTCACACTTAGTGCGCTCCTCGAGATGGGTCCGACAGGCCTGGTCCACTAGGCCTCGATCTCGGTTCAACTAAACAAACAATAATAATAGACATCAGAATAAACCTAACAGAAAATCCTAGAAACTCGATCTAGAGTATTAGACACAGAATCAGAATTAGGGTTTGACCGGATATCACGTTTTACGAGAATTCTACCAAAAATTCGGCAGAACCTCCCCTGTAAAACAGACATCTCTCTACTCAAAGAGTAGAGCCGGCCCTGCAAAGAAACACACTTCAAAAAATAGACACAAAACACAACCACAACCCCTCTATCGGACTCCAAACTACAGTTTACCGATCGGGGTCCACAATTCATAGAACAATATAAAAATATCGAAAATACCCTTATATCATAGAAATATATTTTATAAGTATAAATTACATAATTAACCCTAAAACACATTAAAAACCAATAAAAACTCATTTATTTTAAAAAAATCGTATATTATATATATAATTTGAAAATAATTTACGAAAAATAGTTTTAATTAGTTAAAAATACTAAATAATTTGTAGAAATCATTTTTATACCCTAAATAACTATTAAAACCAATTTAATTACATTTTTAGCCAATTTAGGGCAAAATTACCAAAATACCCCTATATATATAAATATACTAAAATAAATCCAAAAATTCACCAAAAATAATATAATTGCACAAAATTAATTTTCTCAACATATTTATCAATAATATCAATAATTAAACTCAATTAACTAATTAATTTCAATTAAAAACACAATAAACCTTATTTTTCCAAAATTACATAAACTAATTAAATTCAAAATAAATACATAGAAATTCATAAAAATTCCAAATAAATTTCTATAATTCAATTAAACACCTATATTTATCATAAAACACAATTTCATAATTTAATTAATTAATTTTCAAAAATTAGAAAATAATAATAAAATATTCAAAAATACCCAAAAATAAAAATAATTTCCAAAAATTCTACAAAAATTCACACATGTAGATTAATCTAAAGGGAACAACATTTGTGAAGGAATTTTTCATGAATCAATCAATTCAAAGGTGAAAAAAATCAAGAAGTTGAAATGGCCGAATTGAAGATTTAGCTCAAACCTCAACAACCACTTGTTTTCCGGCCAAAAGGAGCTTAGAATAGGGACCATCGGAGCTCAATGAGTCGATGAAGACCGGCGGTGCAAGAGATGGTGGTCGGAATCGTGATCGACGGCGAAGAGCTTCACTTGCTGCCACCGCAAATTTCGGGCGTTCCAGCGAGCTTCTGGTGACCTGATCACGTCGGAGAGGAAGAGGAAGGAAGGGGGAGGAGGTTGGCGGTAGATAATGGCAGCGAAGGGCGGTCCGGCGTGCAAGAACGGGAGGCACAGTGAGGGTAGGGCGTCGGGGAGAGAAGAAGGAGGGAGGGGCAGAATTGTAATTTGCCAAATCTTGATTTTTTGATAAATATTGCATATGTATAGGTATGTATCTATATATATACTTTATATTATTTTAATATATAATATGATATAGACAATAAATATTCACCACACACATAATTTAATATTTTAATAATTTATACACTAAAAATAATTTATAATATTAAAACTAATAAATAAATAAATAAATAAATAATAAAAAAATTAGGGTAATTAGTTAAACCCTAGTTTAAATAATAAATACACATATACACTTTATTTAGTGCTTCAAAAATATATATGAGTTCATGCAAATGTGTAAAATTGTTTAAAATAATTAATATTAAATTATTTACGTATCAATTTTCCCAAAAATGCAAGTCCCGGGAAAATTTTACGTAAAGTACTTAAAATAATATAAAAAAATTAAAATTAGCTTTAATTAAATAACAAACTCATAAAATATTAACATTATATACGAAAATTATTAACAATGCATATCCCGATGCAGTATAAAAATATTTAAAATTACGAGATATTACATCACCAGAGTCATTGACACTCCCTTCCTTGCAATGGCGAGGTGGGGTCCCAGACGGGCTTAGAGGAGGCCTGTGGCTTATGTTCATATCCACCATGAGTTGCTAAACATGCTCACTTATGATGAGGTATTCACCTATAAATGTAACTAAGATTAGCAATAAACTCATTAATCGAATTCACTTACTCACTTGTTTATTCTTGCAACTATGCCTGGACTTGTAGGCCCCTCAGGCTGGGTGGATGCAGGCCATGGTTTACTACATCCCACTGTCCAAGAAGAGGGTTCTTCTTAGAGGCCCTGATTGTAGAGTTTGGTTCCTCGGGGAGAGGATACATCAGTGGCGGTCAGGTGTGCAAGTGAGGCATCCACCTCTTGCTCCTCCTCGGCATATCTTCTAGGCACATGAGTTAAAAGGAGATAAGCTCGATCATGCTCTACAGGGAGAGGATGTTGTAGACTATTGCGAGAGGAGGAAGTCTCACTATGTGGACTTTACAAGAGCTTATCTTTTGCAGTGAGTGCCCTTTCCTGAGCCTGCACTCTAGGTAAGTATGCAATGTTTTATTTTATTTTATATTTACTTATAGATGCTATTCTTTGACTTATTTTTCATCTTTCAGGCAGCTATTAGGGCACTTGCTCCTTGTCCTAGGCCCTCTATATAGGAGAGGCCTCATCAGTGCCCACGCATCATTCCCAGTGGTGAGAATTCTTCTTCTAGGGTGCCATCCTCGATTGACCCCTCCAGCTCTCGATCCCAAGTAGTGGCTAGCAAACTCACTGCTACTCTTGATATGTTGACTCATTGCTAGATGCCTTATGGTGAGATCTCTCGTTAGTTTCTGATGCTAGATATGACTTTGGAGCCAACATTCTTCCCAGAGGCTACTACCCATATAAGTTTCCTTCTCTAGCAATTATGTTATCAAGTCTTATAACACATGGTTAATTTTGACATTATCAATGGAACAAATACCTTAAGATCAGGGAGAGTACATGTACCTGGTGGTTAAGGCCCATAAGGACTTCTTGATGCAAGTGATGCAGCAGTGGAATGCATGCTTTCATGATTTCTTACCTCTTATTGTGCTTCAATAGGGTCAAGATGAGGCCAACTAGGCTAGGATCACTGCCTTGGAGCACCAGCTCACCGCTCTTCAGGTTGAGGGTGATGAGGAGGAGGGGGCAGCTGAAGAAGAGTATGAGGATAACAGCGAGGATAACAGGACCGATCCTACTAATGCTTCTGCAGACGAGCCAACTAATAAGGAGGCTAATGAGTCTGATAGTGATGAGTAGGGAGAGGACCCTCTGTAGGTTTTTTTTTGTTAGCATAGGGGTGTCTTTATCTAGAAACATTGGAGATCTTACATTGTAACATTGGAGATCTTACATTGTTGCCCTTTATCTATTTGAATTGATTTTTATTTGATTGACTTTTTTATGCCTTTATATTTTGCACTAATAATTTTTAGAGGAATTTTGAATGACTGAAGGCCTTTTTATCTATGAAACACCCTGCTCTGACTCTTCATATTCAACTTAGAAAATTCCTAGGAATGTAAAGATCTACCCTGCCTATCATGAAGGTGTCACCTCTTTGAAGGGGCATCGCCTCTATATGAAGAGGTGGCATGTGATTCGCCTCTTTTTATAGAGGTGTCGCCTGATCATAGAGGCAAATGCCTTTACATGCCTACCCTATAGCTATAAAAACCCCCAAATCTTCTTTAAAATCCTTAATCTCTTCATCTCGCTGCTTCCCCTTATTCTTCTTTCCTAGGTAGCATTCTGGCCCCCAATCATGACTGAGAGAAGCTTGAAATAGCTATAACCAATTCTAAAAAGTCTAGATGGCAGGTCATGGGCTAGAATTGAGCCATTTCACCTATCTGCCTTTCTATCTTTGCATGTTAGGAAGATCAACTTCTCATTTCTCCATGTTCTTGCTCAATTTTGGGATCCTCAAAAATATGTTTTCCAGTTCAACAAAGTGGAGATCTACCCCCTACCAGAGGAGTTTGAAGCTATCCTAGGCTCTCATATAGATTCTGCTTGATAGATTGTTATTCCTTTAGTTGTAACCCCGAATTTGCACACTATCCAATACCAAATGGCAAGATTGCTTAATATGTCCCCTCAATCCTCTCTTTATCATATTTTCGGTGATGAAATCCCGCTTAGCCCTTTTGTAGAGATGGTAGCAACTATAGACAGTAGTGAGGTTCCCTGGCCTCGAATGATGGCACTTTGCCTATATGCTCAGTTCTTATTGGTCTCCCCTTCTGGTAATTATGACTCGAAGATCCTGCATGTTTTGGACTAAGTGGAGAGTGGACTGAACCCTTTCCCTCTTATTCTGGCTGAGACTATTATCGGACTTGATAACTTTTCTAAGACTAAGAGATTCTCTGGGAGTCCATTTCTACTGGAGGTGAGTCTCTTCTTCCTCTTACCACTTTCTGCTTTCCATCATTCTTATCCATTCTTCACTCCTGTAGGCTTGGTTATAAGAGAAGCTGAGGTTGCTCGAACCACCCAGGGACATTACTCACTACATGTCACACTAGGAGACTTCATCCTATCACAGAGGATACCCACAGTTGGTTATCTACATTTCCCTAATACTCTAATTCAATGGATGTGCCTATGGTAGAGACTGCAGTATATGACCCTCCAGTCCTATACTTATTATGTTCCCTTAGCCGGCCTCATTTTCTCCACCTTCTACAATCCAGCTCGACTTTGTAGACAATATGGAAAGAAACAGCGAATTGTGCAACTCATACATGAGTTTGAACCGGGGGCTCTTTCTCATAATTTTTTGGACAACCTGGTTGCAACTTAGCCTCGGAGGATTATTTAGAGGTTCATTGACTACAATGGAGATCAGTCTATCGATGACCAGTTTAGGGCATGGATTTAACTACAATAAGTAGAAAAGGATGAATTTATAAGAAATAGAAGGACAATGGCATTATAGGCATTGAGTGCCCAAGGGACAAGAGAAGCAGATGATATTTGATCAATTTTCTGGTACAATTGAGAGTGATACATAGCCTTCAATCTCTTTTCATCCAACAAAGTTAGATGTGCTAATCAACTTTCTACCCACTGGTACTCAGGGATTTTAGACTCTAGGAGAACCTTTAGTGATTGAATTTTGACCTCAACTGGTAATACAACTTCATATCCATATACTACAAAATACAGAGTGGCTCTTATTGACATTTTGGCAGTGGTTCTGTATCCCTATAATGCAAACTATAGATAACTTTCCCAGTCTTTGTAATGTTCCAGTATCTTGGCCAAAATTCTTTTCACATTCTTGTTTACTGCCTCTATAACCTCGTTAGCCTGTGGTATGTAAGGAGATGATCTATGATGCTCAATCTTGTATTCTTCCAATAAAGTGGTCATTTCTGCCCTAAACTGAACACTATTATCAATGATGACTTGATGAGGCAACCCATACTGGCAAATTATATTCTTCTTTATAAACCTAACCATTTGTTTCACCCCTACAGTGGTGAATGATTCTGCTTCTACCCATTTAGAGAAATAGTTAATCGCCACTATGATATAACGATGTTTGTTAGATGCTTTCAGCCTTATCTCTCCAATAATGTCAATTCCCCAGACTGTAAATGGCCAAGGAGAGGTTAATCCTTGAAGTTCCATAAAAGGCAGGTGGCTCATGTCACCATAAACTTGGTAGCTGTTGCATTTCTTTACATACTTCATGTAATTTGCCTCCATGGTTAGCCAGAAGTACCCTTGACAAGTTATTTTTTTAGCGAGGACTATTCCATTCGTATGCAGCCCACATACACCCTCATGAATTGCCTCTATGATTTTCTGTGCCTTACCCTTATTGACACACCTTAGGTGTACTCCAGTTGGAATCCTTTTATATAATATCCCATTATGGCTAATAAACTGTCGTGATAACATCCTCAATGACATCCTTTTTTTTTCTATTGGCTTCCTCAAGAAATTGCCCTGTCTCAAGATATTTTAGTAGATCATAAAACCAAGGCTTCTCTGCTAGGTTGATTGATATTATTATGATTTCCTCATAGTAGGGAATTCAAGCCTGTACTAAGATAAAAGGCTTTATTTTTGCTTGTCTGCCTCCTTCCCATGTCAAAGCTAAGGTAGCTAATGCATATGCGATATGATTCTCCTCTCAGGGCAAGTGTATGAATCTGAATTGCATAAAGGACAATAGGATCATGGCTGAATAATCCTAATACGAGTTTAGCTTATCTTCCCTCACTTCCTATTCCTTGGCGATCTACTTTACTACCAGCATCAAATCCCCATACACAGTCACCTCTTGTGCCCCCATATTCCTAAGTGCTTCCAAATAAAAAATGCAGGCTTTGTATTCAGCTTGGTTGTTAGTGACCTCGAATTCCAGCCTCTTTGCCATCGAGATTACTTCTCCTTCCGGTGAGACCAAAATCATGCCAATGCCTACCCCTCTACTATTCACTGCTCCATCAAAGTACATTGTCCAGGTCTAGATTTCTATTGCCCCAAGTGTTCATCCGAAAATTCTAACTCCCATTCTTGTTCTTTATCTACTAGATTTTGGGCCAAGAATTCTGCCACAACTCTTCCTTTTATCACCTTTTTAGTAACATAGTCTATATTGAATTTAGTGAGTAGGACTAACCATTTGGCTAATTTCCCTGTCAGTGATGGAGTCTGCTGGAGATATCTAAGGGGATCATGCTTAGAAACAGCTTGAATCTTGTAGGACTAGAAGTAATGTTGTAGCTTCTTTGTTGCCCAAATTACAGCTAAACAGGTTCTTTCTACTAGACTATAATTGGTTTCATAGGGTAGAAGCTTCTTACTCAAATAATATACGACATGCTCAACTCTCCTTTCTCCTTATTGAGCTAACATTACACCAATCGCTTCTTTTTCTATAGCCAAGTAGAGAATTAAAGATTTCCCCGGTCTTAGTGGCTGTAAAACTGGAGGATTCATCAAATACTACTTAGTAGTTTTAAAGCCTTACTGACACTTGTCATCCTAGATAATCGGCTGATTCTTCTTTAAGAGCTTAAAGATTGGCTCACACATGGTAGTCAGTTTAGCTATGAACCTGCTGATGTATTGTAGCCTTCCTATAAACCCTCTAACTTCTTTCTCATTCTTTGGTGCAAGCATTTCTCTAATTGCTTTGACTTTATCTGGATCCACCTCTATACCTTTTTGACTGACAATGTATCCCAATAGTTTCCTAGACGTCACCCTAAAAATAAATTTCTTTGGATTTAGTATGAGGTTGTACTTTTCAGCTCTTGCCAAGAACATGTCTAAGGCTTCAAAATGCCCTTCTTTGGTCAAAGACTTCACCATCATGTCATCTACATACACTTCTATCTCTTTGTGGATTAGGTAATGTAACAGCATAGTAGCCATTTGTTGGTAAGTAGCCCCTGCATTTTTTAATTTGAATGGCATAACTGTGTAACAGTAAACACCCCACTTAGTAATGAAAGAAGTCTTCAACTTATCAATCACTGGCATCATGATATGATTATATCTTGAGAAGCCATCCATAAAGGAGTACATGGCGTTGGAAGTTACACTATTGAACAAGGTGTCAATGTGCGGTAAGGGAAAATCATCCTTAGGACAGCCACTGGGTGCCGTCTACCACTTCTAGGAACTTTGCTTTCAGTTGCTTTTCTACTTCTTCTTTTACTGAGAGAGCCTATTCTGGCCTTAGTCTTCTCTTTTCTATTTTATTGGTGGGATGTGAGAATACGTGGGAATCCTGTGTTTTGCAATCTCTCTATCGATTCCAGGCATATCTTCATAGCCCCAAGCAAATACTTTATGTCTTCTTTTAAGAGTTTCTTTCATTTTTTCTCTCTCATTAGGAGTTAAGTCAAAAGCAATAAGTATATTTTTAGGGTTATCACTTGTGCCTAGATTAAATGATTCAATTTTCACTGAATTAATGTCAAACATATGCATGAAATGATCATCACACACAACATAACCCTTAGGAAACACATCACACAAGTAAGCATAATCAGACTTTATCACATTAACTTTAGAAAGAAAAATTTCATCAGTCTCAAATAAATTAGAAACAGGAAGGTCAATGTCATCATAGAAAACATCTATAATAGAATTAAGGATAAAAGTTTTGAAGTTGAATTCCTCTTCTTGGTCAGCACCATCCTTCAGCTCCATTGCAGGAATGCCCTCCTCTGATGCTGGAGTCAGTACTAGCTCTTCTAGCATAGGCTCTTTAACAATAGATTCTCTAATCCCATCCACATATTTAGCAAAGATTTCAAACCCAGGGACTAGCTTCTCAGCAATCATCAGGGGTTCAGGAGCTCCTTGGTAGAGGTAATTGGCACCTTCCTCCTTAAATGTTTCCTAAAGCGTCTTCTTCTTCAATTTAGCCCTAATTCTACTTTTTCTAGACTTACCCTTATTTTCTTTCTTCTTATTAGACTCATCCTCCCTTGAATATCTTAACCCATGCTTCAGAATCGGTACCTTGGGTTCAATGAATTCCGGTGGGCCCTGCTGATTCTTTTCGAGTCCCATCCCAGGCATGAACTGCATGCTCCTTATCATATTGACAATCTTTGGGTTTAACTTATCTTTATAAATCATGCATACTTCAAAACTCAGGTTATTCAGGATCTCAGTAGGAGCTAGTTTCAATGCAGCAACTGCAACCTTTGTCTCAGCCATTATAGCAACCACCCTCCCCTCATATGGAAATTTGATCTTTTGATGAACGGTAGATGGCACTCCCCCCAAAGGATGGAACCATGGTCTCCCTAAAAGAATAGCGAAGGTGACTGGAATATCTATCATATGAAGGTTAACCCAAACTTCAATAGGTCCAACCTTCACCAAAGCCCGAAAAGTTCCTTCAACTGGCCTTTTCATATCATTATAAACCTTTATAACTACATCGGAGGGCTTCAAATTAGCTATTGTTAGGCCCAACTTCGATAGAATCTTCAAAGGGCATTCATTGATGGCTGACCCATTATCGACCATAACATAACATGTCAATTTGCCTTTCACTTTGACTTTAATGAATAGGGCTTTGCTATGATCCATTCCTTCTAAGGGCAAGTCATCATCTGTGAACACAATTGCCCCTTGAGGACTTTCAGTTAGTGAGTTCACCATTTACTCTAGAGTGTGCGTTAAAGGTATCTTCTTATGATCGAGAGCTAAAACCAGTGCTTTCCAATGGGCTCGGGAGTTCATAAGTAACTCCTAAATACTGGCAAGAATTTTCTTGTCTCTTTTAGCCTCAATAATCTCCTCAGCTTTCTCACCTTTCTTTCATCCCTTTTTTGAGTAATCCCCTCTTTCTCTACCTCTGCCTCAGCCTTCTTCACTCCTTCCTTCCCCTCCTTCAACTTCTCAGTGGATTGTGCTATTCTCCTCTAATTATTCTTCCACAGATCAATTGCTTGTCCCTCTTCGTCATAAGAACTCTAGATATTAAGCACATTTACACAAGACTCAATGTCCTGCTACCTCAGATTTAGGTTTTTTGGTTGTGGTTTTGATGGGGTAGGTGTGACATTAACAAAGGAATTAATAACTTGTTCCTTTGTTAGGCCCGTGTTGATCATCAAGATACGGGGATTTGGTGGTGGTACATTTTGGTAGTTGGGTAAAGGGTTATTTTAGGTATTTGGTTTTATGGTTTATGGGTCAGTTATTTTTCCTGAATCGCTTAAATCTTGAATCTTGTGTTTTAGGTGAGTGCAGCTTTCTGTATCATGCTTGATGTTCTGGTGGTACAAACAGTATAGCTTCGGGTCGACATTTGGGAAAGGAGGTCATTTAGGTAAGGGTTGTAGAAGGTTATTCTCAATCAGCTTTTCCAAGATTTTGGAAATGGGTCTTCCTAAATTAGAAAACTTTTAGGACTACCTAACTGTATGGATATATACATTACTGCTTGACCCAACTTTGCTGCTAAATCCAAATCCTTCTCTATTTGCGGATCTTCCATTGAAGAACTTCTTTTCTTACATAAGGTCTGATTCTTTTTGTACTTCAAACTTGTACAACTCTTAAAAGTTCTGAATCCCTAAATCCTTTAGTTTCTTAGAGAGAGGGAGTACACATCCTTCTATAGCTATTACTAGATGATCAGATTCCACAGGTCATTGCTTCATCTGTGTTAATTTGGCTCTTAACCTGATCAAATAATCCGTAAAAGATTCAATGTATTTTTACTTCAGGTTCTACAAGTCTCTCAGGGAAGCCTCCATCTGCATGGTAAGACCATACTACTTGATGAATGCAGTATATAGTTCCTCCCAATCAACTTGAACACAGGATTCTAGTGCATAATACCATTTGATGGGTGCTCCTTCCAAAGATAGTGAGAATTGCTTTACAATCTACATTTTAGTTAGTTCAATTTTCTTCATGTGGGTCACATACTGCTTTAAACAGAGGTGGGGATCCTCTATGTCGGTGAATATCTTTATGTTAGGAAACTTGAACTTCTGTGGTGAGGGATTATCATCCTTATCCAGGCTCAGCTTGAAATAGCTCATTAGGGCATCGATCCCTTTTTCCTTTATCATCAGCTGCATTTAAGCCATAGACTTAACAAGGTCTTTAACCCAATCTGGCATCTCCATATTTCCCTAGGCATCCTCTTTCTGATGGATAATAGGTTCTGCCAATACTGTCTACTGATCATCTTCTACCTCTTACCTTTCAGGAACCTTGGCATCTAGATCAAAAGGTTGAGGTTGAGGTACTAGTGGTTAGGGTATTAGCAGCTGTGGTGTTGGCGGTTCCCCTCTAGTTGTACCCATCATTTCCCTTATAATTTCTCTCATGATTTCCCTAGTTTGTTAAGCCATTTCAACTTTTAACTATTCCTTAAAGGCTTCAGCATCAAATTCTATCATCTTGATCCCTCTACAGATTCTAACTAGATGGCTTGTGTCAGATCACTTCCAACTGGCAGACTGCTATGGATTTATATTTGCAACCATTGAGGGTCAGAAACATGCATGGCATTTATGCATGAAATGTAAGCCTACTGGTAAGAAGGAAAAGAAAAGAAAACATATATGCACATATCAGATGACAAAAAAAAAGCTTTCTAACAATATCTCCACACTTATTTCTCCCACACACGTGTTCAATGGTGAGTTCTTTGTCCTAGGATTTTTGTTTCAAGTTTTGATTATCAACAGGGGATAATAAAATCGATGGATGTAAGATAACTTTTAAGATGATGCAAACAAGTGGCACTTCCTCCAAATAATTCCAAAGTCCATTTTAAATGGGCCAAGAATGATATCAAAGGCCTACTTTGTCAAAATCTCTTTGAAATGGGCTAATAATAGGCATGAAAGGCCCATCTTATCAAGGCTTATTTTGTAATGGGCTTGGTCTTTATTTAAAGGATTATCATATGGCATAAAACACATGCATTTGGAAAAAAGAACCTAGTGGAAATTGCTAGGTCATTACATGAGCTGAGTCTTAGGTAATAAGCTTCAGCTCCTACAACTATATACATTCATTACATCTCCCCACTCAAGGGTCCGTGCAACGTGGATAGGTATGTGATATGAGTGAAAATAATCAAATACTTCACCACCAGGTTTGAATGAAACATAGGCAGCAAAGCAAAGATTATTGTCAGTTTATTTGGGACTTGGAGTGCATTGTGTGGAAACGTGTAATGAATGAAAAATTTGCAAAGGAAATAAAGAAATAATCAAAGATGATAAATTACAAAACACTTGGAATAAGTTTCTCCATCCCTAGTGGACTTGCCACTGTAGGCGATGATTTTGGTTGTGCGCCAAAGTGTTGGCGACATGGCACTATACGAGCTCAGGGCTCACTAGGAAATACATAGTGGGCTTACGGCCCAAAATGGAGATGGAGTTGCCACTCAGATAAAAATTGGGACACAATGTACAATAACTAGATTCCACGAAGGTTCCCAGAAGCCGTCATCAGAGATCAGGTTCAAAAATTGGGTATGGGCTTTTAGAATGCCCACCCAACCTTGTGGTTACCCTCCGTGTGTTTTTTTTGTATTTTATTACCTTTGATTATTAAATTATTTTCTTATTAACATGCAAATCACGGTTGATTTTCAAATTTATATTTTATTCCAAATTTGCACATTAGTCCCATTTTATGCTTAAATCCTCGACATTCAATCACAAATAAAATAAAAAAAATAAAAATAATTTACAACCATTCATTCTAAATAAAAGGGGGAAGAGATTAAGGATTGCAACTTTTTTGGTGTAAATAAGCATAAAAATACTAAAAAAAACCATACATAAACTAAAAATAATCTAATTAATTATACAAATCAATACCCTAAAAAATAAATAAAACAAATGTCTAGTGATTAAAAATCACGAAATAATTCCTGTAACACATACAAGTTAATTCCATATAATAACAATAATAATATTTACAAATCATTAACAAAATAGTATGCACAAAAATAAATGATAATAAACTCATAAAATAGTCCACTAAATATCACAAAAAGGGAAATAACATAGAAACAATATCAATCAATGTATGAATCATGCATAATTTCAAGAAATATAACAAATTAAACACAAAAATCATGTTAAACATGCAAAATACTAATTGAAGATCAAGGCATAAAAGACAGAGTTCTGTCAAAGAGGTATCACCTCCTGACTAAGAGGCGATGCCTCCATCGCCTCATCGTGAAGGGGTGACACCTTTATGAAGTGACATTGCCTCTTCAGCTGAGGTAGGAACACTCTACATTTCTTAAATCCTAAGAAACATGATAACCAAGCATGTAAATGAAAAACATATGCAAATATACAAGTATCAACAATCAATATTCAATATTTCATGCAACCATGCTTTTTTATAACTTCAAATAAGTAATTTGGCTTAAGAAAACACATAAAATAACAACGAATCAAAGCTTTTAATGTAGATAAAAACTTAAAGTTTAAAAATAATGAGACTCACTGGCTTGGATATACTTAGTGCTCATAACTAAGCCCTCAGAGCTTGGTTGATGGAGGAGTGGCTTTGAATGCAAGTAGGATCCCTCTTCTTCTCAAGAATCAAGTCCCTTAATCTTCAAAGTCTCCTCCCTTGTTCTTCCTTTCTTTTTTTTCTTTTTTCTTTCTCTTTCTCTATTTTTTTTCTTTCAGGCATTTCTTTCTAATAATTAGCCAACCTCTTCTTCTTTTGTCTCCCAAATTCCCTTTTAATGCCCCTCCTATTTTCTTCCTTTTTAAGTTCCCAAAAAACCCATTCTTACCCTCTCCCATTGCCTTTTTTCATTTCCTAGGCTCTTTCCTGCCTTTTTTTCTTTTTTCCTTTACATTAAAAAATGACCAAATCCTTAGCAGGTGGGCTTCCAACTACTGTTATTAATGGCATTTAATGTTGTAGAGAGTGGGTGTGATGAGGCGTTGCCTCATCGATGCCTAGGGTGAAGAGGCGACGCCTCTTCGTTGAGGTGATCGTCTCTTCACCCGGGCCAGGTCAGGGTCCGTGGGTTAAGAGGCAATGGGTTTGGGCTTTGGCTTAGTGTTTGGGCTTGGCTTAGTATTTGGATTTGGATATGGTTTTTTTTTTGTGGGCTTGGCTTAGTGTTTAGGCTTTCAAAGTCAAATTTCGAGAAGTTTCAGGCTCCCTTTGCATTTAAAACTCGAACTTTCTCATTATCGGGCTTTTGTTGTGAGCTGATCAAACTGACAGTGTCCACACTATGCATGAATGAAGGAGAAAGTAATGGGAAGGGAAGGGAAGGGAAGGGAGTATAAGGGGAATCAATTTTCATCTTCTTTGGCTATTGAAAATCTTTAGGAAGGGAAGAGAATTGGAGGAGAATTATTCCCCAATTTAGGGTGAAAAAATTTGAACTCCTAAAATACATTATAATTTAAAATTCTATTTCTTTTTCTAAGATTTCCCTTTCTCTTCCCTTTATTAATTATTTTTAAGTTACCAAACACAACATCTATAATTTTTAATCCCTTCCCTTCCTTTCCCTTCCTTCTATGGTTGCCATGTATATTGTTAGTTTACAATTACATTTCTTACACTTTTTTTTTAAGAGTATTGAAGAAGTTATGCATGTTTTTCATTTTCAATTAGAGAGATAAAACTATAATCATAAGCATTAATTCAAATATATCATGTTTAAAACAATCAAAGGTGAAGCCTTGAACCTGACACAACAATCTTCTAACAAAATCTTCAATATAATTCCAATAAAAGATTGAGTATTGGATGTTCTTAGGCTCTGTATGCATGTTCACATTAAAATTAAGATAATGAACAATACATGGTTTTTGAAGTGTAAAAATGTCAAATCTTTTTTTCAATTATTCTACAAGTGGTTGACATAAACAATACATGACTACCAACATGTTAAAATAGTGAATATTTAGGATATAATAAGACAAAAAAATAGTTAAAATATGTTTACATTCTTAGACATTATCAAATATATATTTTATAAGATAAATAAATTTAATCTTGTTTTGTAATATAGTTAAAATATCACATTATTTTAAATTATTGGAGGAAGTTAAACATGAGACAAATTCTAACCTTTAATAATAGGTTAATTTGGCTATGCAGATGTGTAATTCTATCTAATTGTCATAAAAATATGCAGAGAGTATATCAATGTTGAGTTTTTTTTTTATCTAAGTTGATTTGAGTAAATTGAATAAATTCAATAAATTGAGTATAAAATTAGCAAATTAACTTGAATTCAAGAACTTTGCTGATATACGATGTATTTTGAATCCCAACTATATATGTATATTGAATTCTAATTCTAAAAAAATTATAAAATGAAGAACTACTAGAATTTTTTCCAATGTTGAGTACATTATAACATCATTGAAATGAGTAAAATTCAGCTACATTTTTCAATTACTTAACTTCCGAATTGCTTGCAAGTTTGTTAATTCTTTGTTTAACTAGATTTAGCTCCATTAGAATTATTGTTGCATTTTAATTGCATGTAGCGAAAGGTGATTTAGTGAGACATGCAAAATAGATTTTTACAATTGAGGCCATTTTTTTTAGTGAATTAATGGGTGTGAGAAAAATTGTTGCATAAATTCTCAAACTATTATGTAGAGCATTTAATTTTATTTAAATTGAAAATATCAATCAAATTACAAACATAAAGTTTGCTGATATTTCAAACAACACCAGAAAGAAAACAATGTAACATCGTTCAAGAGAAGTTTTATTTATAGCCCCATTTTATATTTTGATTTTAGTATTCATAGAGAAAAAAGTGTCCTTGAATTTGAAAATTTAAATTCTTTTGCTCGCTATCATCTATGTTCAAACACTTTCTTCTGTTCTTATTTATGTTTTTTTTTTCTTTATTATCTCTTTCTTTCATTTCAAATAAACAATTGAAACATCCATTCCCTTCACATCTCATAATTATGAACCTCCATCATGCATGGTCGAAACCAGTCCATAGAACTTCTCTCATTCTCCATGACATGGCCACAATTTAAAGTGGGTTTTTGTTATGTGGTTTTGTTTTTGTTTTGTTTTGTTATGTTTTATTAGGTTTTGTGTGGTGGTTCTTGTTGTTAATTTGTGTAACTTTATCTGTTGCTTGTAGATTCTATACATATAATAGAGAGATTTTTTTAACTTTTCTTTTCCCCTTTTTTTCTTCTCATCTCAATTCAATTCACTTATATATATATTTCTATTGTTTCCTTTCATTGTAAAAAGTGCATGATCCTCGCTCCTCACCTTCTGTTTTATAGTTTATATGGAGGAGGATTTCTCGAAACTAGAATTCTTTAACTTAGATGCTAAGAGATCATCCATTAGAAATTTTTAGGCTGGTCAGATTTGGTCATTTTACAATGGAGAAGATGGCTTACCGAAGTATTATAGTCAGATCACAGAGGTTGCTTCTAAACAAGTTTCAATAATCGACTCAAATTGCTAACTTTATGTTCAATGCCTAAGGATGTGATTTAATGAAATGATAAAGATGTGCCCATTAGTTGTGGAAAAATTAAGATTAAGTGGGGTGAATAACTTCTATCCTATACAGATGTGAGGTACTTTTTGCATCAAATTAATGTAGAATCTAATGATAAGAAAAATGAATATCCACAAAAGGGTTAGATTTGGGTGTTGTATATGAATTGGTCTCCTGTGTAAAGGAATTGATATGCAGAGCAAAGAGATTTGTATTTCCTATGTATATTACCGAAGGCAAAAGGTACAAGATATATCAATATAATACAACAATATGATAACTATGATAACTAAACTATTGGTGTTTGAGATAAATATGAATACTATGAGATATACATAAGTTAACAACCCCCGTCAAGCTGAGCAGGAGGAGGGGCAGAGGCGAAGCTTGTCTAGATGTTTTTCAAGAAGTGGCTATAAACACTCAATTTTGGGATAATAAAATATGGATACGACAACGGACTCCAATGATAAAAATGTTATAAGTAGGTTTTCAACACTTGAAGCTCGAAACCTCAAAAGTTTGAATACATTTTCAAAAAGAGTTTCATTAGTTTTTTAAGGATTTAATTGTAATACATTTTCAAACCTAATTGAAAATTTTAATTTCTTTCAGGGGTATTTTTGTAATTAAAAGTTAAAAAAAATCAAAATTACGTAATTCCGATTGAAATTAAGTGTTTTTTGTCTATTTTTTACAAAAAGTAAAAATATTTTCCTGAGTTTTGATAGGTTAAAATTTTTTCTTAAATTTATTTTGGGATTTATCTATCTTTTCAAGAAATAAATTCCTTTTAAAATTGTAACTCTTCAAGAAATAAAGTTCTTTTAAATTTGGAACTCTTAGTAGGTAGTGTCACGACCCAAAACAGGGGCCATGACCGGTGCTAGGGAACGGGAATTCTTTCGAATCCGGAACCCGTAGCAAGCCTAAATATAAAATAAATCATGCAATAACAATAACCATATAATATATATGCAGCGGAAATAAAAATCTGAAATATCACAATATCATTTTCATCACTGGATTTAAATAAAAATCTTATCTCATACATAAAATCTCTTTAATACAATCCAGTTTTAACATAATATATCTCCTTTAAAATAAAGTACATGAAATCCAATACTGTAATTTATAACTACTGCAGTATCTAGATAAAATAAATAAGACTCAAGTAGACAATTTACATAAAGAAGCCGGGGCGGAAGAAATCCGGCGTATCGACCTGCTACTGAGGTCTGAGGAAGTTGACTCTCCTGAAAAATAGTCAACGGAGGGGAGTCAGACCTCACTGAGTGAATTACTATAATATATATACATACACTCTAAATGATAATGCATACAGTCAATAATACATATCTAATATGTATATATACAGGCAAATTCACACAGATGCAGAAAAATCATTTTTATATATTTTATCTGAAAATCATCTTTTATGAAGGATTATATAGAACCCTAGAATATCACAACCTCAGAATAATAGTGTTAGACAACACTCTAGCCATACAGGCTCACTGAATCCAATTATATCCACTTAATCCATTTGGACAGTAGACTGGCCCCGAGACACTAAGTCAACCGAGCTCCAGCAGTCTGACTGCCAGTGTGATTGGCCCCGAGACACTTGGTCAACCGAGCTCCAGCAATCACACCCAAACCACATCTCACATATATCAATAATCACATCAAATCAATATCCACAAATAGTTAGTATAATAGCCTAAATACTATAGGCGTACCGGTACGTACTCGGTCCTAGTGCTGCCCACTAGGTAGCACGTTCTATAGATATCCTTCATTAATAATATAAATCATTCATTCACAATAAATGATGCATGAATTTAAATAAATCAACAATATAAACCATATATATACCGAAAATATGCCAAACATAAACCAGGTATATTTTGAGTATATACATGTCAAATAAATCCAATCAAATCATGAATTAAACTAAAAATATATTTAAAAACATTTTAAATATATTTTATTAATAAAACATGTATATAATTTATTATATACCAAAAATATACCAAAAATATACTTGAATATAAATCACATTATTTATGCATATTTAGTAAAAATAAAACATGCATTTTCTAAATCATGCATCCTAAGCATATATATATAATATAGTAACTCACCTAATGCGCTCCACGAGACAGGTCCGACGGGCCTGGTCCACTAGCCCTCGGTCTCGGCGCAACTAAACAAGAAATAAGTAATCGACATCAGATTAACCCTAACAGAAATCCTAGAATTCAATCTAGAGTATTAGAATACAGAAACAGAATTAGAAATTAGGGTTCGACTGGACATCACGTTTTACGAGAATTCTACCGAAAATTCGATAGAACCTCCCCTGTAAAACAGACATCTCTCTACTCAAAAGAGTAGAGCCGACCCTGCAAAGAAACACACTTCGAAAATAACAGGCTCAACACAATCAAAATCCCACGGTCGGACTCCAAACTACAGTCCACCGACCGGGGTCCACAAACACAGAATAATTACAGAAAATACCTAAAATATCCTTAAATCACAGAAATACATTTTATAGGTAAAAATTACATAATTAACCTTGAAACACTATAAAAACCGATTAAAACTCATTTTATTAGAAAAATCGTATATTATATATATAATTGAAAATAATTTACGAAAAATAGTTTTAATTAGTTAAAAATACCAAATAATTTGTAGAAATCATTTTTATACCTTAAATAACTATTAAAACCAATTAAATTACATTTTTAGCCAATTTAGGGTAAAATTACCAAAATACCCCTATATATATAAATATACTAAAATTACTTCAAAAATTCACCAAAAATTATACAATTATCCAAAATTAATTTTCTCAACATATTTATCAATAATATCAATATTTAAACTCAATTATCCATTTAATTTCAAATAAAAACACATTTAACCCTATTTCTCAAAATCACATAAACTTCAATAATTAAAAATAAATACTTAGAAATTCATAAAAATTCCAAATAAATTCCTATAATTCATTTCAACACCTAATTTATCCAAAAACTCCAATTTCATAATTTAAATAATTAATTTCCGAAAATTAGAAAATAATATTAAAATATTCAAAAATACCCAAAAATCCAAACAATCTCCAAAAATTCTACAAAAATTCATACATGTAGATTAAGCTACTAGGAACAACATTTGTGAAGGAATTAAGCATGAATCAATCAAGAACAATTCGAAAAAAATCAAAAACCCTAATAGGCCGAATTCAACAAATCGAAAACTAGGCAATTCTAGACCATTTTAGCTCAAACCAAAGCTAGAATAACACTCACCGGAGCTCAAGGAGAAGAAAGAGACCGGCGGTGTCGAAAACGGTGGCCGGAGGAGGGAGAAACGGCGGTAGCTCAACTTTCGGCCTCCTAAGCTAATTCCGGCCAAAACTCGTCGGGAAAGGGGCGGCTGGCGGCTGGGAAAGGCTGGAGGCGACGGTGGCAAGCCAAGAGGCACACCGACGGTGAAGGAACGGCAGTTGCAGCGGTGAGGAACGGTGATCGGGCGTCGGGCGTGAGAAAGAAGAAGGAGAGGGAGTCGGGGGCAAAATGGTAATTTGGCAAATTCTTTTGATTTTTAATGTATATATGTATATATATATACTTTATACTATATATTAAAATAATATTAAATTACACACATCAAATATACACCACACACATAAAAATATTAATATTTTAATAATTTATACTAAATAAAATTAATTAAATAACAATAAAACAATTAAATACTTAATAAAATATTAGGGAAATAATAAACCCTAATTAAATAAATATACACACACGGGCTTTATTTAATAATTTAAAAATATGTATGAGTTCATGCAAACCCGTAAATACATTTAAAATAATTAATAATAAATTGTTTACGTGGAAATTTCCCCGAAAATGAAAGTCCCGGGAAAATTTTACGTAAAACACTGTATATAAAACACAGTAATTAAAATAGGTCTAAAATACATATCAACTCGTAAAAATATCATATAAAATACAGAAATCATTGACACTGCATATCCCGGTACAGTGTAAAAATTATTTTAAAAACACGGGATATTACAGGTAGAACTTAAGGTTTTTCTCCCTATAAAAGGAGAGCTTAGGCTCTTAGAGCAGGGGACTCAATTATGAAGACCTCTCTTTTTTGTTTGAAACTCTCTTTTTATGCACTGATAAAAATATTCTTAGTTATTTCGTTTTGGAAGCAAGGAGTAAGAGGCTTTTTTTTGAGAAAATAATAACAAGTTTTTGAAGATCTATTTAACAAATAAATGGTGATTTTGCTAGTTTGAGGAGCCAACCACAATGCATCCATAATCATCCTCTCCTTCTCTATTTTCTGTTATTTTTATTATTTTTGTTCATATTGAATTCTAGTTTTACTTAAATTTTTATTTTTATTTTGTTTATTCATTAATCATTGTTTATTTTTGTGTTAGTGATTATCGAGAGGATCACTTAATGAGTTTACTTAAAGAATAAAATCCATGAAGGTCCTTGGAATGCCATGGATGGAACCTTGTAGCTAAACAATATTTCTAGGGTTTTTATTTAGTTTGTTTATCATTATTTTATTTTTGCATTAATTTTATTTTTTATTATTCTTAATAGTTCATTGTAATAGCCTCAATAGTGAGAATAATGAACTTTTGTCTGTGTGCAATTGGATGTTTTGTTTTATTAATCAGTTAGCAAAATTAAGGTTTTCATTCGATAATTAATTAAAATTAATGGCTATAGAAATCATTAGGTTGTTTAATTAAAATTGAATTAGATTTAAGTGGTTAGAATTATGGTTGCTTGTTGATTATTTTGTTTTGTTTGTTTATGGTCACTTTAATTAAATTAGGATTTTTAGGAAGAGTTAAATTAATTGTTTAATCTTTTATTTGTTTGTTTTGATATTTTTTTAAAATTATTTTTGGGCTTATTTGCTTATGTTTATGTTTTTTGGGCCCTAGGCCCACATTAGGTTTTAACCTATTTAAATTTGTGTTTTTTAGGTTTAATTAATTAAAATGCATTTTAGGCCCATGATTAATTAGATTTAGGATAGAGATAACTTAGTCCCATTTAGTTAATTAGACATCGGCCCACCTAATTTAATTTAATTAATTTAGACTTAGCTCATTTAATTTAAGTTACGTTTTTTTCATAATTTGTAGATTTAAGATCATTCTAGAATAAAAACATGTGGAATTAGGCCTACTAAATTAAATACTTCATAATTTATAGATTTAGGCCCATTTTTAAAATTAAAATAAATAAATTTAGGATAATTTAATTAAAAGGAATTAGGCCTATTAGTCTTTAGACTCATTTGTAAATTAAAACTTGTAGATTTAGCCCGTTTAATTAAAATCAATGTAGATTAGAATAACCTAGGGATTGTGATGAATGCATTGTTTACTTGTATATTTCATGAGTAGTTTGCCTGGAGTTGATTGTTTTTTAAAGGTTTATATGAAATTGCATATAAATAGAGGATAAAATAGTAATTCATAAAGTAATTCTAAAAGAACACGAGACTAAAAGAAGTTAGCATTCCATATCCAGAATCTCTTGGTTGTGGTACTAGCTTTCTTTTAGGGAATTGAGTACCACCATTTTTCGATTTGTCCTAGTTATTACCCTGAGTGGCAACTCCTCATCTCCATGCCATGTCTTTGTGATAGTGTTTAGTGTGTTCTCTAGAGCCATGAGCTCAAACAATGTCATGGTTGCTAAGATCTTAGATGCGCGTTAAATCCCACTGTCTACAGTGGCCAACTTAAAGGTTTGGTAAGGATGTCTATAACTTGGTTAGCCCTAAAAATATACTGAATGGCGACAATGCCTTGCAAAACCTTTTCCCGAATGAAGTGATAGTCGAGCTTTATATATTTGGTATGGGCATGAAACACCATATTAGCAGAAAGATGAATAGCACTAATGTTGTCACAACACATTGTAGAGGATGCTAATTCAGTAAAATCAAGCTCAGAGAGTAGTGGTCATAGCTATAGGATTTCAGTAGTGGCATTGGCTAAAGATTTATACTCACTTTCAGTAGAAGATCGGCAAATGGTAGGTTGTTTCTTAGCTTGCCAAGAGATAAGGTAGGTGCCCAAATATATTGCATAACCATTTATGGAGTGTCTGTCATTAGGACATCCTCCCTAGTCACTATCAAAAAAGCACTGAAGGTCTATAGGGGAGTTATGGGAGAAGAACAATCCCGAATCTTTGGTATGTTGTAAATAATAAGGAACTCTTTTAAGTGCTTTCTAGTGGTCTTGAGTTGGAGAGTGCATGAATTGGTAGAGTTTATTAATAAAGAAGGCAATGTCAAGGCAAGTCAAGGTGACATACTAAAGCTCGCCAAGAAATTTGTAATAGGAAACTCCATCAGGTAGTAGCTCAGCACCATGTTTTATGAGAGGTAGAGAGGAGGCCATTAGCGTCGAACATGGCTTATAGTTTTCCATTTATGCTTGGAGAAGTAGGGAAAGGATGTACTACTATTGAGATAAGAGAAGGCCATTAGTATGCAGAAATGCTTGAATGCCCAATAAATAGTTCAAAAGGGCCTAGATTACGTAAAGGAAAAGCAATAGAGTGACTCAACAAACCATTGATAAGTTCATATTTTGTGCATATTTATATTTAGTTTTTCATTAGTTTTCTTATGTTTCTCCTTATGTTTTTAGGTTGGGAGGCTTGGAGTTTGAATCGGGAGCATTGGAACATGAATTGGAGCTTAAAATCCAAGGATGAGTTGCCTAGAGAAGGGTAATGGCCGTTACATATCCATAACAACCATTACCAAGCACTTGAAAGGAAGGAAAAATAGGACTGAAGACCGTAACGGGCGTTACATATGTGTAACGGCTGTTACGGGTTGGCTGCGAGTATTTCGGGCGATTACGCAATTCAGGTTTGAGCACACTTGAGTATTTTAGGCATAAATTTTTGTCTCGAACTTGGATTGAGGAAATTCAAGATTTTTTGGAAAGATAAGAAGGGATGCTATGACTTTTATGAAGATTCTGAGACCTATTTAGTTCATCTTGAAGGGATAAAGTTTTAAGGAAGTTAGCTAACTTGCACAAAGTGAGAAACAGTCCTAATTTGACTAGGATTATGTTTTTTAGGAAACCTAGCTTCTTCCTATTCTAAGAGGGACAAATTTAGGGGAAGTCATATATAAGGAAAAAGATAGGAAAGAAAGAGGGGAGACGGGAGGCATAATCAAGAAACACCCAAGAGATAAGGGAAGATCAAATAGGCTAGAAGAATAAAAAGAGTTTTTATTTAGTTTCTTCCTCATCTTTCTATTATTCTTTTAGAACATGTCTTCATAATCTACCATAACTATGTGTGGCTAAGTCTTCGAGGGAATGATATCTATTGTGCTACACTTCTCGATATTTGCACTTGCGGGTTTTGTAGACAATAACTTTTTGGCTCCGTTGCCGGGGACTGGCTGTATTAATATCAATTCAATTTTTATTTTTCTTAGACTAGTATTCCTTTCTTGAAAACTCATTTGTTTTATTTTATTTTATTATTATTATTTTTGAATTTTTGGGTGATTTTAGCTAGTTTATGCACACTCAGTCTAAGGGGCCAATCTTGAAAAAAATCAATCCTGAAATTGAGAAATCGTGTAAGAAAAATTGCAAGGACAAGTGCGAGAGAGGTAAGCAAATCATGGCTGAAGATCAGGCAGCTCAGCAAGCTAGGAATTGTGCCCTACAAGAATACACAATGCCTAGTCCGGGAGATAATTTGAGTAGCATTGTGATACCAACTGTGGATGCCAATAATTTCAAGATCAAACCAGTAATCATTCAGATGGTTTCATAATTCCAATTTGGTAGTCTCCCATGTGCAGATCCTAATGCTCATCTAGCCCAATTCTTGGAGATATGTGACACATTTAAGATGAATGGGGTTAGTCCGAATGCCATAAAGCTAAGATCATTCCCTTTTTCCTTAAGGGATAAAGCCAAATTTTGGTTACATTCTCTTGCACCACAATCAATCACCACTTGGGATGTGTTGTCAAAGGCATTTTTGGGCAAATATTTCCCACCTGGAAAAATAGCCAAATTCAGACAAGAAATCACAAGCTTCACACAACATCATGGAGAATCATTATATGAAGCTTAGGAGCGCTTCAAGGACTTGCAACATCAATGCCCTTACCATGGAGTTCCACAATGGCTACTTATTCAGACCTTCTATCAGGGACTCACTGAGCCAATGAGGATCACCATAGATGCTACAGCTCAAGGGTCATTCATGAGCAAGACACCCAAAGATGCATTCAATTTGCTTGAGACCATGGCATCAAACAACTACCAATGGCATGGAGATAGAAGCGGACCAAAGAAAGTTATAGGGATGCATGAAGTGGATAATTAGAACCTCTTAAATGCAAAGATTGACATGCTAACAAAAAAATTAGAGGCTTCAACCAAAGTATCTAACCCTATGGTTGTGTATTCATGTGACTATTATGGGGGAGGACACTCAACCTTAGAGTTTCAAGGGGGATTTCCTTCTCAAGAACCATCCATTGAGAAACTTAATGCTCTTAACAACTTTCAGAGGAATCAAGGCAACCCCTACTCAAACACATACAATCCAGGTTGGCATAACCACCCTAATTTTTTAGGATCAAATCAAGAAGGGCCACCTAGCACCAACCAAGGATTTAAGCAGCCACCCCCTAGTTTCCAACACAAGAATACATTCCATTAGCAACAAGAGAACAAGCCTAATTTGGAGAGCATGATGGAGAAATTCTTGAAGGACCAAGAGGAGTAAAGGAAGCCATAAAGAATCTAACTTCTCAAATGGGATAACTTTTTTCTCATAACAAGATATTGGAGAATCAGATTGCAGCTTAAGCCTCAAGCTTAAGACAGAGTGGTGTGTTGCCTAGTCAATTTGAGCATCTTAGAGAACATGCAAAGACAATAACTCTTAGAAGTGGGAAATAATTACCTAAGGATAAGAAAAAAAGGCAAGAAAAAGGGATTGATCAAGACACTGAAATGGAGGAACAAACTGAGGTGATTGAGGATAAAAAGGAAGAGAAAAAGGCAACACCTCCCAAGACTCTACCACTACCCTTTCCTTAAAGGTAGCAAAAATCCAAGTTGGACAAGCAGTTTGAGAAGTTCATAAAGTCCTTCCAACAGCTCAAGCTTAACATACCTCTTTTGGATGTTATCACCACCATGCCCACTTATGCCAAATTTCTGAAGGACATCATCTCACACAAGCGGAAGTGGGAAGATCATGAAACCATTCCCAGTAATGAAGAATGTAGTGTTGTCATCCAAAATAAGCTTCCACCAAAGCTTAAAGATCCAGGGAGTATCACTATTCCTTATAGTATTGGGAATGAATTTATTAGTAAGTCTTTATGTGATTTAGGAGGAAGCGTGAGCATAATTCCTCTTTCTTTTTGCAGGTGCTTAAATATTGGTGAACCCTAACCTACAACGGTGTTACTTCAACTTACGGATAGATCCATCGTCTATCCTTACGCGATCCTAGAAGACATGCCCGTCAAAATTGGTGACTACTATGTGCCGGGTGATTTCTTCATTCTTGAGATGGAAGAGGACCATTAAATCCCAATTATTTTGGGGTGCCCCTTCCTTACTACTGCTGGGGCAATTATAGATGTCAAAAAGGGAAAAATTTGGTTCGAGATTGGAGATGAAAAAGTTGAGTTTGATGTTTTTAGATGGCAAAGCAAACACCGACTATGGGGTCATGTTTCCGAGTTAATGCAATAGAAAGATGTGTGCTCACCCAAGACCCTCTCGAGGCTTGCTTAGTCCATGCATAGGAGGATGATGTTGATCAAGTAGTGGTACTGTATGATCGCTTTTTTAAAGCAAATCCTGCACTAACCAAAATGAAATCAGCAAGGTATGAGCCTTTACCTTCCAATGTAAGTTGTGTTAGCATTTTGAAGGAAGAGAGTGCACCTAAGGTAGAACTCAAAACTCTTCCTCCTTCCTTGAGATATGCTTTCTTTGGCCTTAACTCTACTTTTCAAATAATTATGAATGCTGAATTAAGTGAAGAACAAGTAGACAAATTGCTTAGGAGAGTTAGACCTCATAGAAAAATCATAGGTTACAACATTGACGACCTTAAGGGGATTAGTCCTTTTATTTGTATGCATAGGATCCATATGGAAGAAGGTTTCAAACCTTTAATTGAAAACCAAAGAAGACTAAATCCCAATATAAAAGAAGTAGTAAAGAAAGAGATAATGAAGTTGCTAGATGTAGGGATTATCTATCCTATTTTGGATAGCAATTGGGTTAGCCCAATTCATGTAGTCCTTAAAAAGGGAGGGATGACTGTGGTAAGGAATGAGAACAATGAATTAATTCCCACCAGGACTGTCATAGGGTGGCGCATGTGCATTGACTATAGAAAATTAAACAAAGCCACAAGGAAAGACCATTTTCCTGTACCCTTCATTGACCAACTTTTGGAAAGACTTGTAAATCATTCATTCTTTTGCTACTTAGATGGTTATTCAGGTTTTTTTTTCAAATTCCCATCCATCCTGAGGACCAAGAGAACCATATTCACTTGTCCTTATGGAACATATGCATATAGGAGAATGCCTTTCGGGTTGTGTAATGCACCCGGTACTTTTCAAAGATGCATGATGTCTATATTTTCTGATTTTGTTGAGGACATAATGGAGGTTTTTATGGATGATTTTTTTGTCTATAGTTATACATTTGATGCATGCTTAGATAACCTTTCTAAAGTTTTACAGTGTTGTGAGGAAACTAACTTAGTGCTTAACTGGGAGAAGTGTCACTTTATGGTGACTAAATGAGTGGTGCTCGGACACATTGTGTCCAAAAATGGGATTAAAGTCGATAAAGCTAAGATTGAAGTAATTGAAAGAGTTCCACCACCCACTTCAGTTAAAGGGATAAGGAGTTTACTGGGACACGCAGAGTTTTATCGCCACTTCATTAAGGATTTTTCTAAAATTGTTAAACCTTTAACTAATTTGCTTTCCAAAGATGTTCCTTTTCAATTTAATGATGACTATCTTAATGCTTTTCATAGGTTAAAAGAGGCCTTAATCATAGAACCTGTTTTGCAACCACCGGATTGGAGTCTTCCTTTCGAAATTATGTGTGATGCAAGTGACTATGCTGTAGGGGCTGTGTTGGGACAAAGGAAGGAGAAGCAAGCCTATGACATCTACTACATCAGCCACACTCTTGATGAAGCTCAAGTAAATTATGCAACAACTGAAAAAGAGCTATTAGCGATGGTGTATGAAATGGATAAATTCAGATCCTACCTGGTTGGAAGTAAGGTGGTCATTTACACAGATCATTCAGCACTTAAATATCTCCTATCGAAAAAGGATGCCAAGCCCAAACTCATTTGCTGGATCCTTTTGTTGCAAGAATTTAATTTAGAGATTTAAGACTGTAGGGGATAGAAAATTTAGTAGTGGATCACCTTGCTCGCCTTGAGCACACTATTGATTCCGACCCTCTCCTTATTGTTGATAACCTTTCAGGTGAGCAACTCCTGAAAATTAGTGAAAGAGTTCCTTGGTATGCTGATATCATCAATTACTTGGCATGTGGAGTTCTCCCTTTTGATCTAAACTACCATCAAAAGAAGAAATTCTTTTGGGAAGTGAAGCATTATTTTTGGGATGAGCCCTTTCTTTATAAAAGGTGTGGAGATGGTTTGGTGAGAAGGTGCATTCCAGCTAAAGAAGTACTAGATGTTCTCAGCCATTGTCATTCACTTGAGTATGGGGGACATACTAGTTCAGCTAAGACAACAGCAAAGGTGCTCCAAAGTGGTTTATTTTGGCCTTCTCTTTTCAAAGATGCAAGAATATTTGTGCTTAAGTGTGATCGTTGTCAAAGAATAGGGAATATAGGCTATCAAAATGAAATGCCACTTACAAACTTCATTGAGATCGAGCTTTTTGATGTATGGGGAGTTGACTTAATGGGCCCATTTCCAAGCTCTTTTGGCAACAAATATATTTGGTTGGGGTTGATTACGTATCCAAGTGGGTTAAAGCAATTGCCTTACCAACCAATGATGGTAGAGTAGTAACCAAGTTCCTTTGCTGAAATATCTTCACCCGTTTTGGAACTCCCCGAGCTATTATTAGTGATGGCAGTTCTCACTTTTGCAATCGCCGATTTGAGAGTCTCCTTGTAAAGTATGGAGTAAAACACAAAGTAGCTACACCTTACCATCCTCAAACTAGTGGCCAAGTGGAGATTTCAAATAGGGAGCTGAAGAGCATGTTGGAGAAAACGATGAATTCTTCACGTAAGGACTGGTCTCTTCATTTAGATGACGCACTTTGGGCTTAAAGAACAGCTTTCAAAACTCCTATAGGGACTTCACCTTTTCATTTGATTTATGGAAAGTCATGCCACCTTCCAAATGAGTTAGAACACAAGGCAGTTTGGGTTACAAGGTTTCCAAATTTTGATCTAGTAAGGGCTGGTGCTAAAAGACTTCTACAACTAAATGCACTTGAGAAGTTCCGCATGGATGCATATGAGAATGCCAAGATTTACAAAGAAAGAACTAAAAGATGGCATGAAAAGCACTGCAGCCAAAGGAGTTTCAAGAAGGGAACTTGGTGCTATTATATAACTCAAGACTCAAGTTTTTTCTAGGCAAATTGAAGTCCAGATGGTCGGGACCATTTAAGATTCAAAAAATCTTGCCTCATAGAGTAATCGAGCTTGTGAACAAAGCCAACGAGTCTTTCAAGGTCAATGGGCACCGTCTCAAACTGTACTATGCTGATGAAGAGCATTTGAAGAGTGTCTCATGCACACTCTCAAACCCAGAGTGAAAACCCTGAATTACGGTCACGCCAATGACCTAAAATTGGTCTTATTAGGAGGAAGCCCAATCTTTCTTCTTTTCTTTTCTTGTATTTTCTTTTCTATTTCCTTTTGTATGTGTCTTTCAAGTTTTTCTTTCATTTTCTTTTAGGACATTCGTATTTGAAGAAATTTGAAATGCTGACTTTAATATCACCAGAATGGTATAACATGGCTTGAACTTAGCCATGCTTAGGTTTGCTCTTGTTTATTTTCTTTCATGTACGGATGTTTTATGTGTGTTTGTCTCTTTTCTTTGCTTTGTTTATTTAAATTCATTTTTATTTTTATTTTTATTTCAACTTTCCATTCTCTTTAATTTTATGACTTTTAAGTTAAAAAAAAATTAAAGTCTCACAACCGTTACAAGTCTGTAATAGCCGTTACACGACATCATGACTGTTTTTTAAAAGTTCCAGGTGATGTGTAATGGCCGTTACCAATTTGTAACGCCCGTTACGCATCACCATCTAATTTTGAGGTAATTACAGGCATTATGTAATAGTTGTTACATGTTTGTAACGCCCATTACGCTTATCCCCTATCCTTTTCCTCACTTTCAGGCATTGAGTAACGACCGTTACATGCATGTAACGCCCGTTACTCCATATCCCCCTGTTTTGTTATGCTTGTAGCGCTCTAGTAATGGCCGTTACCAAAGTGTCACGGCTGTTACGCCTTCAAAATTTTGAATTCTTGGGTGTCGATTCATATACTCTCTTTTATAGGGACTTGCATAGGGCTTTAAATTTATTTATTTTTCCTCTTCCCCCTCATCTCTTTTTTTTCTCACCTCTTCCTCTTCACCTTTCCTCTTCCTAAATCCTTTTCTCTCCATCTATTTTTCTTTCTCTTCCTCCATACTCCTTCGATTCCGACCATGTCTAAGTGTGAAAGCAAACGTCCACGACAATCCAAGGACAAAGGTGTTTCATCCACACCTTCCTCAACTCCTTCATCCATACTCAAAGTCTTTCCTCCCTAGATTCGATTTAAGACCTCATCTCAAGAGCAGAAATTCAATCAACTCAATGCTCACCCAATCGTCCCTAATAGCTATATTGATGAAGAAGCACTGAAACAAGTGGGGCTTTAGGAAGAGGTATATTTCTACATAAAGAGATTGGGATGGGAAGAGTGGGTTTTGCAAAAATTCCCATCTTATGAGGTAATAATTTATGAATTCCTTAGCCTTTTTGAGTTTAATAATGCTAATAGCATGATGAGTTTTAGGTTAGGGAATGAGGATTTTGAAATGTCAATTTGGGAGATTAAGAACTCTCTTAATCTCCCAATTTGGGTTGATCTTCCCCAGCAGGTTACTTTAGAGCATTTGATGACTCACATGCAGAATTTTGATGTTCGCATGACTTCTTTGGAGAGTTCAGTTGGGGAGATCAAATAGAACATCAGCTGCCTTCAGCATGAGCTCAGTGCTTATTTTGCATTTCAGGGTTTTCAGCCATCACCTTTCCCATCTCCTCCTCCTCCTACTCCTATTGACAATAGTAGAGCCTTGTGTGTCTGTTTTGTAGAGGACCCCGAAGACCATAATGAGACTTCTTAGTGTTTTTGCGTTTTGCTTTTGACATGTCTGTTTATGTTTTTTTATGTTTGTTTCTTTTCTCCGTGGTTTTTGATGTTTCCTTATGTTTATTTTGGTTTGTACTATTTTATCCTACCCTCTTTATGTAATTTTATGTGTTGTCCTTTTCATTTTAACATTTATCTTATTCAGTGCTTCATTGAGGACAATGAAACATAAAGTGTGGGGGAGTATTATCTCTTATCTCATCTCTTTATTCTTAGTTTGTTTCCTTTTTATTTCTGTTTATCTTTATTTTTTCAATTTATTTTTATTTTCAGTTTAGTTCTATTTTCCATTCCACATTAACAATAAAAATAAAAATTTGCATATTAGTATCCCCATGCTTAAATTTTTGTTACCAATCTTTATGATGAGTTGGGTACGATTGAATTTGTTTTCTTGTAAATGCTTCATAAGCTTTTGTTAATGCTCAATTTATGATTTTTTAAGTTAGGTTGATAATTTGTGGTTAATGGCTTTTGAAACTTTAATGAACCTAATGCTTACTTGCTTTTGAACAATTGAATTTTGTGAGTTCATAGGCTAAGAAAAATTCTTGTAAGCAATGCTTAAATTTTGATTCTTAGTTGCTCTTTGACTCTAGCGTATGCAAGGATAGTTTCAAAAAAAAAAAAAAGGCAAATTACCGTATACAATTTAAGAATCTCCTAATAAGGATATAATCCTAATATACTCCAATGCTCTAAATAGAGTAAGAGTATCCAAAGGACCCACTTGACAGTATCCACGCTTAGTAGTACGGGAACGACGGGGGATCACTAAGAGTGGGAAGGTTGGTTAGGGGGAAACAAAATGCAAGATGGAGCATAAAATGCACTCGCAGAAATAATATATAAAAAAAAGGGAAAACAGTATGGCTACCTTTTATGCGTTAGAGTCTATAGTTGCTAAGGGTTGAATGCAAAGTGTTGTTTGCTTTTGTTTTCTTGGATTGTCAACTTATGAATTTTTGAGATTTCAACGATTAAGTTTGCTTTTCACTTGGTAATACCTATGTCTTTGACCTTGGATTATTAATTTAATTTGGGGATTATAAGTTTTTTATTAGCCCAAGCTTTTGGAGGATGGATAAGTTAAAGTATGTCAATGTGCTAAATTCGTTATGAGGATAGGCATTCTCATGTTTTTGCTTGAGGACAAGCAAAAGTCTAAGTGTGGGGGAGTTGATAAGTTCATATTTTATGCATATTTATAGTTAGTTTTTCATTATTTTTCTTATTTTTCTCCTTATGTTTTTAGGTTAGGAGGCTTGGAGTTTGAATCGGGAGCATCGGAATATGAATTGGAGCTTAAAATCCAAGGATGAGTTGCCTAGAGAAGGGTAACGGCCGTTACATACCCATAACAACCATTACCAAGTGCCTAAGAGGAAGGAAAAATAGGACTGAAGACTGCAACGGGCGTTACATATGTGTAACGGTTGTTACGGGTTGGCTGCAAGTATTTCGGGCGATTGCGTAATTCAGGTTTAAGCATACTTGAGTATTTCGATTATAAAATTTTTTCCTGAACTCAAATTGAGGCGATTCAAGATGCGTTAGAAAGCTAAGAAGGAATGCTATGACTTTTATGAAGATTCCAAGACCTAGTTAGTTCATCTTGAAGAGATAAAGTTTTAAGGAAGTTAGCTGACCTGCATAGAGTGAGAAACAATCCTAATTTGACTAGGATTGTGTTTTTTTGGGAAACCTAGCTTATTCCTATTCTAAGAGGGACGATTTTGGGGGACTTCATATATAAGGAAAAAGATAGGAAAGAAAGAGGGGAGACGGGAGGCATAATCAAGAAACATCCAAGAGACAAGGGAAGATTAAGGAGGCTAGAAGATCAAAAAGAGTTTTTATTTAATTTCTTCCACATCTTTCTATTATTCTTTTAGAACATGTCTTTGTTATCTATCATAACTATGTGTGGCTAAGTTTTCTATTTAGGGTTTGGGAATAGGAATAGCCATTCCAATTTGTGATGAATACGAGGTTTATTAATGTAATTTGAATTTTCAGTTAATCTTATGAGTTGTGATTATTTCATGCTTTCATTCTTGGCCGGTTTGTTGTATGTTATGGATGATTTTCACCAATGAGAGTTAGGGATTTTCATTAGCTTAAATCTCATGAGACTTAAATAACTTGACCATGAGAGTAGGCGATGTTTAAGGGGAACCATGACTGTGGACAGGGTTTATAGTGGTAGAACAATTGTTTGAGAGCTTAATGAGCTTAGATTAATTCCTTAATCACGAGAGTAGGTTAATTCTTAATCTTTGCATGCTTAATTGAATTCGAGAGAATCATTAGGTGTTTAAGAACAATTTCCCTTAACTGAATTCAAATGCTCTTTTATTGAATTGTGTTCATGAACATTTTAGAATGGTGAAACTAGACCTAGGTTCTAAGATTTAATTATTTGATTTCACCTTATATTAGATTGCTGAATTATTTAATTTAATTTCACTTATATTTAATTTGCAAGTTGAGAATTTAAACAAGAATATTGGTAATTAGTATCCAGTCTTCAAGGGAACGATTTCTATTGTGCTACACTTCTCGATCCGTGCACTTGCGGGTTTTGTAGACAACAACCATTGAATGATATTAGATGTGGAACCTGTAATCAAAATATCATTAAAATAAACCAAAATGAATAAAGAAGAGTTAGTATCCTTTCAAATAAACAATGATGTATCTGCTTGTGGTGGCCAAAAGTTAAGCTAGAGGAGGAACTCATGGAGTCATTAAAACCATGCTCATGGGGCTTGTTTGAGACCATAAAAGGAACAATGTAATTTATGAAGATGATCAGGGTAGTTGGAATCAACAAAGCTAGAGGGGTTTTCCATGTAATTTTTAGTATCTAGAAAGCCATGAAGGAACACATTGGAGATATCCAATTAATGAATTAGTCAATTAAGGGATGTAACAATGGCAAGGACTGTCCGAATGGTGGTGGGTTTGACAACTAGGCTAAATGTCTCAGTGTAGTCAATGCCATTTTCTTGAGTGTACCCCTTGGTAATAAGGTGAGCTTTAAATCTTTGTATTGAGCCATATGCTTTTTGTTTGATCCAATATAACAATTTATTAGCAACTATATTGGTGTTGGGTAGATGAGGTACTTAGGACTAGGTTTTTTTCTTAAGGAGGGCATCGTACTCTTAGGACATGGCTTAATGCCATTTAGTGTGCTTATATGCTTGGATAAAGGTGGTGGGTTCAGAAGTGGAATGGTAGTGATGTGGGCTTGTCTTTTGCTCATTGTGGAATGACATAAGAGTATGGGATGAGTTTGGTTAGGAGAAGAATTGATGGGCGGTGGTTAAGAAGTTAGGTCTATGATAAGATTAAGGTATGGAGGATCAAGTTGTTAAAGTGGTGGAGTTGGGGATCAAGAGATAATTGTGTTAGGAGGAGATGAGGATGATGTAGGGGAGTTAGGTACCTCTTCAACAACATCTCGACCCACCATTTTTTCATGATTTATATAGTCATCTTGTCTCTTATGAACTGTTGCTTCAGGCCCAAAAAACTTCTCTTCCAATCACTAATCTTGCTTAAAAAATTGATAATTGAGCAAATAATAGCAACAAATATTATAGAGGTCGAGGACGTCGCAATTTCCAGCCTACACCACGTTCTTCAGTTTCTTACCAAATTTGTGGCTATACCAATCATATTGTTATTGATTATCACCATCACTTTGATAAGTCCTTTAGCTCTTGTTCTTTAGGAGCCAATCGCAACAACTAAAACCACAATGAAAGTTGAACCTTCTCTCCTTTGCCATAAGCTCATAATTCAATTCTTAGTTCATCGCCTAGATCCTTCTCTTCATCTGTTTAGTATCCAAACATAAGCACCAATCATCACATCACTCCTGATCTCTCTACCTTAATAATTGCAGATGATTACAAGGGTAAGAACAAAGTTATTATTGGTAATAATAATGGACTCTATATTGCTCACACTAGCAATAACACTTTACATTCTCCTAATTACACATTCCATCTTATTGATATTTTACATATGCCTTGTATCACTAAGCCATTACCTTGGTGAAGAAATTATGTGTTGATAATGACTATTTTTTTTTAATTTCACCCTAAACATTATTTTATAAAGGATCGGCTAACCAAGAAACAATTGCTCAAGGGAAAGATCAACAATGGCCTTTATAAGATTCAAACAATCAAGCTTGATTCTCCTCCATTCATGACTGCCTTTCTTGCCTCATTGGACACTTGCCATGCTAGAATGGGTCATCCAGCATCACCGATGGTTAAGCATTTGGTTACTCAGTTTTAGTTACCTTGTTCAAATAAAATGTCCAGTCACAGAGCATGTTTTGCCTACTATTAAGGGAAAATGCATCATGTCAATCTACCCTCTACTCATCACTGAAGTCATAAGCTGTTAGAATTGGTCCACTCTGATGTTTGAGGACTCACTTCAATGTCTTCTTCTAATGGACATAAGTACTTTGTAATCTTCATTGAAGATTTCTCTTTGTTCACTTGGATGTATCCCATTCATAACAAAAGTGATGTTCCTCATGTTTTCAATCAATTTCAAACTCTGGTTGAAAAACAATTCAATTATGCTAATAAAGCTTTTGACTTATATTAGGGCGAAGAATATAGGCCATTATTCACCAAATTTCAAAAATTCAGAATCATATACAAACTTGCTTGTCCATATACACACGATCAAAACGGACATGGGGAAAGGAAGATTTGTCATATAGTTGATATTGGTCTTAGTTTGCTTGGCTATAGTGGTGTTCACTTCAAGTTTTGGCATTTTCCATTTGAAACTGTAGTGTATCTTATCAATCAAATGTTGTCCAAAGCACTTTCCAGAGAAATTCCATTTCAACTGTTGTATAAAACCCCCACAAGATTATAATTTTTTAAGGATCTTTGGTTATACTATATATCCTTTACTGAGACCATATGATTGCCACAAGTTTGATTACCGCACCAAATAGTGTGTTTTGCTTAGTTATTCATCTAATTATCTTTGTTACCAATGCTTGGACAAAGAATAAGGTCGTTTATATATGGCTCGACATGTACAGCTTGATGAGAATACATTTCCATTTCAAGATGTACCCACAACTACTTCGGTGTCTCATAGAACCACTTCACCTTAAATACCTTGGTTACAACTTGTTTTACCAACTACACAGTTTCACACAAACTATAATACCTTATAAGGTACATTCTCCTCTTTTCCACCTACTCCTAACTCTCCATCCCTATCTCAAACTCTCTCTTCTACTTTTTCTTCCCATATTCAACCTACTTTTACATTTAATTCACCTCTGCCCTTATCCTTATCACATTCTATTTCTAAACGTACCTTTCCTTCCCCTACAACCCGTAGCAACCAATTTGATCCCAATGGCCTACAACTCTTTGTTAATTTACCACCCATACCACAATTCCCTACCAATCCTCAATGAAACCATCTAATCAAACTCCATGATTCAACTCTTTATAGTAGTAAAAAATATGCCCACATCACCCAATATGATTCACTTGTCGAACCTACCTTCTACACCAAAGCATCTTAATCAAAAGAGTGGCAGAAAACCACGTCTGATGAAATTTAAGCTTTATGCTGAACCAATACATGGACACTTGTCCCACCACTACCAAATATAAATGCAGTTGGTAATTTTTGGGTCTTCCATATCAAAATAAAAACTGATGGAAGCCTAGAGCATTTTAAAGCTTATCTTATTGGTAAGGGGTACACACAAAAACATGGAATTGACTATTCTAAAACCTTTAGACCAGTCATAAAGCCAATCACCATACACACCATTCTTTATATTACAATCCCATATAGTTGGAGTATTAAACAACTTGATGTTACTAATGCATTTCTACATGGTGACTTGAATGAGGCAGTGTACATGTCACAACCTTAGGGATTTGTTTACAAATGATTCCCCAACTATGTCTGCAAACTCAATAAGTCGTTATATGTGTTAAAATAGGCACCTCAGGCCTAGTTTCAAAAATTAAATGGCTTTCTTCTCTATATTGGCTTTATAGCCTCTTATACGGATTCATCTCTTTTCATATATGATCATGCTCATAGATGATGTTTTTTACTCATCTATGTCGATGACATTGTTCTTGTCATGACCCAAAACAGGGGCTATGACCGACGCTAGGGAATGAGAATTCTTTCGAATTCGGAACCCATAGCAAGCCTTAAAATAAAATAAAACATGCAATACTAATAATAACATAAATAAAATATTATGCAGCGGAAATAAATTCATAAATAATTAAATAATAATCCACCATGGAATTTAAATCAACAACTGATCATATATATAAATAAACTTTTAATACAATCCAATTCAAATCCTTAAAATATACAACTCACACAATATAATACATAACCCTTTAACAATTTTACAACTATATACAACTACTGCAGTGTCTAGATTATAAAATAAAACTCAGATAAGCAGTTTAGATAATGAAGTCGGGGCGTAAGAGTCTGCTACTGAGGTCTGAAGACGATGACTCTCTTGAAAAAATAGTCAACGGAGGGGAGTCAGACTTCACTGAGTGAATTGTTATAATATATATACATGCATACTAAATGACAATGCACACAGTCAATAGTATATATAATAAATATATACAGGCAAATACACACATATGCAACAAAATCATTTTTTTATATATTTTCTGAAAAATCACTATTTATGAAGGATCAAATAGAACCCTAGAAAACCACAGCCCCAAACAGTATTAGACAACACTCTAGCCATACAAGCTCACTTATTCCAAATATATTCACTTATTCCATTTGGACAGTAGACTGGCCCCGAGACACTAAGTCAACTGAGCTCCAGCAGTCTGACTATCAGTGTGATTGGCCCCGAGACACTTGGTCAACCAAGCTCCAGCAATCACACTCCCAAATCATATCACACATCAGATAAATCAATCAATCCAATCAATATCCACAAATAGGTTAGTAATATAGCCTAAATGCTATCAGCGTATCGGTACGTACTCGGTCCTAGTGCTGCCCACTAGGTAGCACTTTCTATTGATATCCTTCATTTTAAATATAAAATATACATTCATAAAAATAAATGATGCATGAATTTGAAATAAATAGCAACATAAACCATATATATACTAGAAATATACCAAAAGTAAACCAGGTATATTTCGAGTATATATACTTCAAATAAATTTAATTTAATTACAAAATAAACTAGAAATAAATCATAAATAAACCTAAAAACATTTTAAGAATAATTTATTAATAAATCATGCATATAGTTTAAAATATACCAAAAATAAACCTAAGTAATACTTAAATCATTTATGCATACTTTACTAAAATAAACCATACATTTCTAAAACATGTACCCTAAAACATATATATATAAAATAACAACTCACTGTTATTGCGCTCCTCGAGACTGATCTAACAGGCTTGGTCCACTAAGCCTCGATCTCGGTACAACTAAACAAACAAGCGACAACAAAAATTAGAATGAATCTAACAGAAGTTCTAAAAACTTGATTTAGAATACTAGACACAGAATTAAAATAGGAATTCGACCGGACATCACGTTTTACGAGAATTCTACAGAAAATTCGGCAGAACCTTCCCTGTAAAACGGACATCTCTCTACTCAAAGAGTAGAGCCGGTCCTACAAAGAAACATACTTCGAAATAAACATAGAATTCATAACCAAATCCCCTCGATCGGACTCTAAACTACATTTCACCGATCGAGGTCCACAATTCACAGAACACTACAGAAATACCGAAAATGCCCTTATATAATAAAAATACATTTTATCAATCCGAATTACTTAATTAACCCTAAAACATGTTAAAAATCGATAAAAACTCATTTATTTAGAAAAATCTTATATTATATATATAATTTGAAAATAATTTACGAAAAATAGTTTTAATTAGTTAAAAATACTAAATAATTTTTAGAAATCATTTTTATACCCTAAATAACTATTAAACCCTAAACCCTAAACCCTAAACCCTAAACCAATTTAATTACATTTTTAACCAATTTAGTGTCAAATTATCAAAATACCCCTATATATATAAATTTACTAAAATAAATCCAAAAATTCACCAAAAATAATACAATTACTCAAAATTAATTTTCTCAATATATAATTCAATAATATCAATAAATATACTCAATTTACCAATTTATTTCAATTAAACACATAATTAACCCTATTTTTCAAAATTACATAAACTTAATAAATTCCAAATAAATATATAAAAATTCACAAAAATTACAAATAAATTTCTAAAATTCATTTCAACACCTATAATTACCATAAAACAAAATTTCATAATTTAATTAATTAATTTTCGAAAATTAGAAAATATTAATAAAATAATAAAAAATACCCAAAAATCAAAATAAATTCCAAAAATTCTACAAAAATTACAGCATGTAGATTAAGTTACAAGGATCAAAGTTTGTGAAGGAAGTTTTCATGAATCAATCAAATTGAAGCTAAAAAACTTCAGAAACCCTAATAGGCCGAAATGAAGAAATTGAAACCTAGGAAAATCTAGACCATTTTAAGTGAAACAAAGCTTGGAATCACACTCACCGGAGCACAAGGAGAAGATAGAGACCGGTGGCGTCGAGTTTGGTGGTCGGAATCACGTTGATCGGAGCTTGATCGATTTTTGACAATTCTTGGAAAATTTGGCCAAAACACGCCGGAAATGGGTGCTTCAGGTGTCGGGAAAGGCTGGAGGTGGAGGAGGAAGGCTGAGAGGCACACCGACGGCAAGAAAATCAGCTTGAAATGGCCAAAAATGGTGGAAGGGGCGTCAAGAGGGGAAAGGAAGAAGACGATGGCATTTTGGTAAATAATGCAAACTTTTTGATTTTGATTAAAAATTATGTATATATATATATATATATATATATCCACACTATATATTATAATAGTATATAATCTCACACACATTTAATACTCACCACACAAATATTTTAATATATTTAATAATTTATACACTTATAATTAATTAATTAATATTAAAACTAAATAATAAAAATTAAGGTAATTAATTAAACCCTAATTTAATTTAAATAAATATGCATATATACATTTTATTTTATCACTTAAAAATTATGTATGAGTTCATGAAAATTTGTAAAACTAGTCAAATTAATTAGTATTAAATTATTTACGTGTCAATTTCCCCGAAAATACAATTCCCGGGAAAATTTTACGTAAAGTACTTAAAATAGTATAAAATAATTAAAATAAGCTTTAAACAGATAACAAACTCATAAAAATATCATAAATATATACAAAAATTATTAACACTTCATATCTCGATATAGTATAAAAATATTTAAAAACTCGGGATATTACAGTCTTCCCCCTTTACAAGAATTCGTCCTCGAATTCCAGAAAAGAAAATTACAAGATCAAGAAGGGAAAAGATACGGGTAAGAAGAAGCTTCAGTCTCCCACGTATGCTCCTCAACTCCGTTGCTATGCCACAGAACCTTGACCATCAGAATCTGCTTCGATCGCAACTGTCGAACTTGATAATCAATGATTACCATAGGTTCTTCCACAAATGTCAAATCTTCATTCACCTCTACACTGTCGGGCTGCAACAAGTGTAAAGGGTCTGAGATATACTTCCTTAGCATCGAGATATGGAACACCGGATGCACCTGTGACATACTCGGGGACAAAGCCAACCGATATACAACAGTACCAAATCTCTCTAGAATCTTAAACGGTCCGATATATCTTGGTGCTAACTTACCCTTCCTGTCAAATCTCATAACACCTTTCATCGAAGACACCTTTAGAAAAACAAAGTCTCCAATCTGAAACTCCACATCTCTGCGCCTAGGATCCGCATAGCTCTTCTGCCTGCTAACTACGGTCTCTAATCTGTGCTTAATCACAGTGACTTTCTCTGCAGCATCCTGAACCATCTCAGGTCCAATCAAAGCTCTCTCACCTATCTCATCCCAACTCAGAGGGGATCTGCACTTCCTTCCACACAACGCCTCATACGGTGCCATGCCAATACTACTATGGTAGCTGTTATTATATGCAAACTCCACAAGTGGCAAATGATCATCCCAGCTACCTCCCAAATCCATAACACACATCCTAAACATATCTTCCAGTGTCTGGATCGTCCTCTCAGACTGACCATCTATCTGAGGATGAAAAGCAGTATTGAAATCCAACCTAGTGCCCATCGCTTCCTGTAACTTCTGCTAAAATTGAGAGGTAAAAACTGAACCTTTGTCTGATACAATGGACACAGGTACTCCATGAAGGCACACAATATGCTTCATATATAGCTTCGCCAATCTAGCTATAGAATAGGTGGCTTTCACAGGTAAGAAATGTGCAGACTTGGTCAACCTGTCTATAATCAGCCAGATGGAATCGTATCCATCCTTAGAACGAGGTAAACCAACCATAAAATCTATAGCTATCCTTTCCCACTTCCACTCGGGAATAGGAAGAGGTTGAAGCTTCCCAGAAGGCTTCTGATGTTCAGCTTTCACTTGCTGACACGTCAAGCACTTAGCAATATATTCAGCGACATCCTTCTTCAGTCCGTCCCACCAGTATAAATCTCTGATACTGTGGTACATCTTAGTGACACCCGGATGTACGCTATAGGTTGTAGAATGTGCTTCCTCTAGGATCTTTTCTCTAAAATCATCCACATCAAGAACACACAATCTACCACTGATCCACAACACACCATCATCATCGAGTGTGAAATCAATGAACTTCCCTGCTCGAATATTCTCTGCAAGCTCTTCTAGAATAGGATCTCGGCTCTGGGCTGCTTTAATCCTATCCCTTAGTACATATTGCACTTTAAATTGAGCTAGCAGTCCACCTGACCTACTAATCTTCATCATCAGACCTTGATCCACCAACAGATGTAACTCCTGGATCAACGGTCTCCTCTCAACACTGATGTGAGCAAGACTGCCTAAGGACTTTCTACTTAAGGCATCTACTACCACATTAGCCTTGCCCGGATGATATAATATCTCACAGTCATAATCCTTCAACAAGTCCAACCATCTCCTCTGTCTCAGATTCAGATCTCTCTGCTGGAAAATGTACTTAAGGCTCTTGTGATCAGTGAAAATCTCATAAGTCACCTCGTACAGATAATGTCTCCAAATCTTCAGAGCAAAGATCACTACAGCCATTTCAAGGTCATGTGTGAGATAGTTCTGCTCATGCTCTTTAACTACCTCAAAGCATAGGCTATCACCCTACCATTCTGCATCAACACACAACCAAGGCCAACTCTAGAGGCATCATAATAAACTATGAACTTGTCCACACTATTAGGCAAAGCTAGCACTGGAGTTGTGGTTAATTTCTCCTTCAACAATTGAAAATTATTCTCGCAAGCTTCTGACCACTCGAATCTAACATTCTTCTGAGTTAAGCAAGTCATAGGGGTTGCAATTCTAGAAAAATCCTGCACAAACTGCCTATAATACCTGGCTAAACCCAGAAAACTCTAAATCTCAGTAACAGAAGTCGGTCTAGGCCACTCAGACACTGCCTCAATCTTTTGTGGATCAACCTGGATACTTTCTTTAGACACCACATGTCCAAGAAAAGAAACACTCTCCATCCAAAAATCACACTTTGAGAATTTAGTATAAAGTTGATGATCTCTCAATGTCTGTAGTACAGTCCTCAAATGATATACATGCTCCTCCATACTCCTTGAATAAATCAGTATATCATCGATAAAGACTACCATAAAATGATCCATATACGGTCTGAATACCTTATTCATCAAGTCCATAAAAGCTGCTGGTGCATTAGTCAAGCCAAAAGACATCACCAGAAACTCATAATGGCCATATCAAGTGCGGAATGTCGTTTTAGGAACATCGGCTTCACTAATCCGCAGCTGATGATAACCCAACCTCAGATCAATCTTGGAAAAGAACTGTGCACCCTGTAGCTGATCAAACAAGTCATCTATCCTCGGGAGAGGATACTTGTTCTTCACTGTCACCTTATTCAGCTCTCTGTAGTCAATGCATAGTCTCAGGGTACCATCCTTCTTCTTCACAAACATGACTGGTGCACCCCAAGGAGAAACACTGGGTCTAATGAAACCCTTATCCAACAACTCTTGCAACTGCTCTTTTAACTCTTTCAACTCTGCAGGAGCCATTCTGTAAGGTGGCATAGATATAGGAGTAGTACCTGAAACCACATCTATACAGAACTCAATCTCTCCGTGAGGTGGTAAACCTAGCAACTCCTCAGGAAAAACATTAGGAAACTCATAGGCAACAGGAACATCTGTGAGTGACAACTTCTCCACTGAAGTATCCCTGACTAATGCCAAATATTCCTGACATCCTTTTCTCAGTAACTTCCTAGCCGTAATAGCAGAAATGAGATTCTGAGGTGCTGAACTCCTATCAACCATAAACTTAAAATCTTCTTCATTAGGAATTCTGAAAGTCACCTTTTTATTCCGACAATCCACCATGGCATAGTACTGAGATAACCAATTCATACCCAGGATGACATCAAACTCCATCACATCCAACAAAATCAAATCAATGGGTAATTCTCTACCTCCCACGATAACTGGACAACCAGAAAGAACAATATTGGTGTCCAAAGAATCACTTAGAGGAGTGGTGACAGACAAAGGAAATGCCATCCTCGAAGCTTGCCAATAAGACTTAGAAGCAAAAACAGGAGAAACGAACGAATACATGGCACTCGGATCAAACAAAACCCATGCATCCAGGTAACAAACAAAAACAATACCTGCCATGACTGCATTAGATGCTTGAGCATCTTGCTGAGTGAGATGGAAAACTATGGCCTGTCCTCGACCTCCCTACTGACTGGTGGAAGCCTAGCCAACACCTCTAGCACCTCCTCTAGTACCTCTACCATGACCCTACTGTGGAATAAGATGAGTGGAACTCTAATGCTGGGCTGGAGGCAACTGAAATGGTACATGTGCTACACTAGCAATCGACTAATGTGGAAATCGTGGAATCTGCAGCTGCTGATACCCAAAGTAAGGACACGATCTGGTATAATGTCCTGTCTGCCCGCATCTGAAGCATGTCAGTGGTGTTAGGTAACATGACCCCTGATGGACTCTATCGTAGGTTTGGAAAACACTGGCAGCTGATCTGGAACTGCGACCACTATTGCTACTTGAAGCACCTAACCCAAATCTGAAAGGTCTACGCTGACCTCCACGGCCATGTCTACTGCTCTGATGCACTCGCTGCTGCTGCCTCTGACTCTGCTGAGTCAGACCTCTCTGCTGACTACTCGAACCAACATGAAAACTTGAATACAGAGTAGCCTGTAATCCACTCGACTGAACACCCAGCTGGTAATAATCAGGCATCGCTCCCTGCCTAACTAGCGTTAGCTCAATCTCTTTGGCCAACTCTATAACAGACTCTAGAGTAAGGCCCACTATAGGCATACCAGCAAATGCTGAACCCAATCTGGTGACATAGGTGGTGATTGTGAAATACTGATCTCGCATCAGATCCTCTATATATCTACTCAGTCGGAGAAACTCTCGGGTGTACTCCTCTACCAATCGATCATCACGAGATATACTGGTCAACTGGAGATGATAACTCATACGGAGAGGCTCTGGACAGAATCTCCTCATAAACCGCTCTCGAAACTGAGCCCAGGTCATCATTATCATATAAGGCTGGATCATCTGAATAAACCAGTCTAGGGTTGGTCCCTCAATAGACAACTCGACTATCATAATCCGCTGGTACTTGGTGTGAGCAGTTCGAGTCCTAGTCTCGATCGCATGTAGAAAATCTAATGGATCGAAAGTCCCATCGAAAGCAGTCTTGCCAACTCTAGCATAGAACAGAGTTGCCTTAAGGTCAGACATACCTTGCTGATAGGCAGGCTGAACAATTGGAGGTATAGGAATATCCTCATACTCAGGCTCTACAGGCTCCTCGTCCTGTATCTCTCTCTACCTACGGTGACCTGCCGCTCCTCGAGGTTTACCTCTGCCACGACCTTTGCGTCTAACTGGCGGCTCATGAGGTAAAACCTCATCCTGAAAAGACTCGTCATCCTTGGCCTCAACGACCGGTGGAGCGACACGTGCTCGCCTCCTCATTCTGAAAAGAAAAACAGAACGATTCAGACAAAACAGACAATGGAGGAATAACGCAGAAAACTAAAGCAAGGAATACTTATCAAGACATACTTCAACTTCATTCACTGCAGTAGTTTAACAGAAAACATAATTTTGAAAACTAGGGCCACGACTCACACAACTAAGGCCCTGACACAAAACTCTGCTCTGATACCAACTTTGTCACGACCCAAAATAGGGGCCATGACCGGCGCTAGGGAACGGGAATTCTTTCGAATCCGGAACTTGTAGCAAGCCTTAAAATAAAATAAAACATGCAATACTAATAATAACATAAATAAAATATTATGCAACGGAAATAAATTCATAAATAATTAAATAATAATCCACCATGGAATTTAAATCAACAAATTATCATATATATAAATAAACTTTTAATACAATCCAATTCAAATCCTTAAAATATACAATTCACACAATATAATACATAACCCTTTAACAATTTTATAACTATATACAACTACTTCAGTGTCTAGATTATAAAATAAAACTTAGATAAGCAGTTTACATAATGAAGCCAGGGTGGAAGAAATCCGGCGTAAGGGTCTGCTACTGAGGTCTGAAGACGATGACTCTCCTGAAAAATAGTCAACGGAGGGGAATCAGACCTCACTGAGTGAATTGTTATAATATATATACATGCATACTAAATGACAATGCACACAGTCAATAGTATATATAATAAATATATACAGGCAAATACACACATATGCAACAAAATCATTTTTTTATATATTTTTTGAAAAATCACTGTTTATGAAGGATCAAATAGAACCCTAGAAAATCGCAACCTCAAACAGTGTTAGACAACACTCTAGCCATACAGGCTCACTTATTCCAAATATATTCACTTGTTCCATTTGGACAGTAGACTGGCCCCGAGACATTAAGTCAACCGAGCTCCAGCAGTCTAACTATCAGTGTGATTGGCCCCAAGACACTTGATCAACCGAGCTTCAGCAATCACACTCCCAAATCATATCACACATCAGATAAATCAATCAATCCAATCAATATCCACAAATAGGTTAGTAATATAGCCTAAATGCTATCAGCGTACCGGTACGTACTCGGTCTTAGTACTGCCCACTAGGTAGCACGTTCTATTGATATCCTTCATTTTAAATATAAAACATACATTCATAAAAATAAATGATGCATGAATTTGAAATAAATAGTAACATAAACCATATATATACTAGAAATATACCAAAGTAAACTAGGTATATTTCGAGTATATCTACTTCAAATAAATTTAATTTAATTACAAAATAAACTAGAAATAAACCATAAATAAACCTAAAAACATTTTAAGAATAATTTATTAATAAAACATGCATATAGTTTAAAATATACGAAAATATACTGAAAATATACCAAAAATAAACCTAAGTAATACTTAAATCATTTATGCATACTTTACTAAAATAAACCATATATTTCTAAAACATGCACCCTAAAACATATATATATAAAATAACAACTCACAGTTATTGCGCTCCTCGAGACTGATCTGATGAGCCTGGTCCATTAGGTCTCGGTCTCGGCGCAACTAAACAAACAAGCGACAACAGAAATCAGAATAAATCTAACAGAAGTTCTAAAGACTCGATCTAGAATACTAGACACAGAATTAAAATAGGAATTCGAACGGACATCACGTTTTATGATAATTCTATCGAAAATCCGGCAGAACCTCCCCTGTAAAACAGACATCTCTCTACTTAAAGAGTAGAGCCGGTCCTTCAAAAAAATACACTTCGAAATAAACACAGAATTCACAACCAAAACCCCTCGGTCGGACTCCAAACTACATTTCACTGACTGAGGTCCACACTTCACAGAACACTACAGAAGTACCGAAAATGCCCTTATATAATAAAAATACATTTTATCAATCCAAATTACTTAATTAACCCTAAAACATGTTAAAAATCGATAAAAACTCATTTATTTAGAAAAATCTTATATTATATATATAATTTGAAAATAATTTACGAAAAATAGTTTTAATTAGTTAAAAATACTAAATAATTTGTAGAAATCATTTTTATACCCTAAATAACTATTAAAACCAATTTAATTACATTTTTAACCAATTTAGTGTCAAATTACTAAAATACCCCTATTTATATAAATTTACTAAAATAAATCCAAAAATTCACCAAAAATAATACAATTACTCAAAATTAATTTTCTCAATATATAATTCAATAATATCAATAAATATACTCAATTTACCAATTTATTTCAATTAAACACATAATTAACCCTATTTTTCAAAATTACATAAACTTAATAAATTCCAAATAAATATATAAAAATTCACAAAAATTACAAATAAATTTCTAAAATTCATTTTAACACCTATAATTACCATAAAACAAAATTTCATAATTTAATTAATTAATTTTCGAAAATTAGAAAATATTAATAAAATAATAAAAAATACCCAATTCCAAAAATTCTATAAAAATTAGAGCTTGTAGTTTAAGTTATAAGGATTAAAGTTTGTGAAGGAATTTTTCATGAATCAATCAAATTGAAACTAAAAAACTTCAGAAACCCTAATAGGCTGAAATGAAGAAATTGAAACCTAGTAAAATCTAGACCATTTTAAGTGAAACAAAGTTTGGAATCACGTTCACCAGAGCTCAAGGAGCAGATAGAGACTAGTGGCGTCGAGTTTGGTGGCCGGAATCACGTTGATCGGAGCTTGATCGATTTTCGACAATTCTTGAAAAATCCGGCCAAAACTTATCGGAAATAGATGCTTCAGGCGTTGGGAAAGGCTGGAGATGGAGGAGGAAGACTCTTGTTTAAATGTATCTCTTATTCTTATCATATATCTGTACACTCTTGTTTAAATGCTGATTACTGCAATAAAACAATACATTAGATTTGCTCATCATTCCTATTCTAAGTATGCCAAAGGGTGTGATCCAATGGAATGATAAAAATTTAAGATTAATATGGATGAATCACTATCCTATACAGAAGCGAGTTGCTTTTCGCATAAAATTAGTGCAGAATCTGATGGTAAGAAAAATTTATATGCTATCTTACCACGAAAGGGTCAGATTTGGGCATTGTATGGGAATCGGTCTCCTGCAATTAAAGTCTATGTCTTGGAAAATTGTCTGTATGATGTCGTGGAAGTCCTTGAGGAAAATGATTGGTGGATCAAAGTTTCATTGTTGGAACATGTTGGTGGTTTTAACTCAGTTTTCAAGGTTCAATTCAAAGGAGGCTCATCTGCTACGATGAAAGTTTCCCATGCTGAGCTGCTTAAATTCTCCCATCAGATTCTTGCTTTTAAACTAACAGACCAGAGGAATGGCAGCCTCAGAAGATTCTGGAAACTGGACCCTGCTGCACTGCCGGTTCATTATTTTGATAAAAAGTGAAATTTTCAGTTTGTTCTATCGCCATATAAAACCAGGGCATGTTTTGAAAATAGATATTGGTTATTAGTTGTCTTAATGTGTTTGGATACAAAGTCTTCTCATACTAAATGTTACTGCTTGTCTCTGTCCAGCTGCATTCTGAGAGAAAGGAGATTAGACTTGTGGTTGAATCTCTTGGCTTTTATGCGACACTTGGATGGGCACAAATTTGATGGAGGATAGGCAGGCAAAGTAGACAAAGTGGTCTTATTTTTATTATAAATAATAATAATATAAATATACGGAAAAAAATAATAACAAAGATATTGTACTTTAATGCTAAAAAATTTACAAAATAAAATTTAAAAAAGTATATTGATTAATGCTCTACTAATAAAAAAATAATTTTTTATAAAAAATGGAAAAAAAAAAGAAAGAAGTAAGAGAGAAATAAAAAAAGAGAATAAAAAAAGAAGAAAAAAAGAAGGGAAGGGAGAAAAAATAAAAATAAAAATATAAAAAAAGGAAAAGAAAAAAGGAAGGAGAGGAAGATAAAAGAAAAAAGAAAAGAAAAATAAAAAAAATAAGGAGAGGAGGAAAATAAAAATAAAAAAAGGAAAAAAAATAATGTAAAAAGAAGAAAAAGATATACTTGTAAATAAAAAAGATAAATTTGTAAATGAGAGGAGGCAATTATGTAATAAATTAAAACTAGGGGTATTTAAGAATTAGTTGAAAATATTTAAAATTGTTATATATATATATATATATATATATATATATATATATAAACTTGGCCTAATAGCTTTGTTGGGAAGAGTTAAGGGGTTGGAAGTAGGGTTGAGTACGGTTGATTCAATCCGAGAATTTAGAAATATCCGGTATTAGATTGAAAATTGGAGATTGAAAATATTAAAAATTGATACTAAAATTGAAATTAAAAATCTTCATATTGTATTGTTCCAAAATTTCGGAACAATACAATTCAAAGATCGAATATTTTAATTCAATACAATTCAATAAAATACAAAATGAAAATTTTAAAAATTATACAATATACATTTTTTTCTTAAAATCTTTAAACATCCATGAAATGTGAAATTTTATTAAATATACATGCAACAATATTAATATTAGTCAATAATATTAATTAAATAATATTTATAAAATTCTGTGCTCAAATGTAATTAATATTAGTTAAAAAAAATTTTTTTTGAACAAATATTAGTTAATTCTTTTATTTTATTATTTTAATAAAAGAATTTATATTTTAATTATAATATTAGCATTATTTATTTAAAAGTAGTTAAATAATATTTATAATATTTATATATTAAATTTGTTTATGTAACTTATATATTATAAATATATAAATACATAAATTTTGATTATTTCAGTCAAATATAGTTGAATTCAATTCAGTCTAGTTCTTAATTCATATATTTATAAATATTCAGAATTATACTTAAATTTTTTATCAGTACAATCCGATTGAGATAAAATCAAAAAATTAATATTCCAATTCGATGCTAAAAAATTTTAGTATGGTTGTTCAGTTAAATTCAAATATTTTAATTTCTATGCAGTTGGAAGTTTGAATTCCCCTTTCTACCAAATGCGGGTTAGACATTTTGGATACTTTCATTTAATTCACATTCTATTTTTTGTTCACTCAAAATGGCAAGTATTTTTTTTTTTTCTAATTATTTAGAAAGTGGTCAAAATGTAATTAAATATATATATGACAGGATCATGGCTAGACTTTGTTCATTTAAAAAATAAAGAAATACTCTAATGAGAAAAAAAAAATGTTAAGAAAGCATCTAAAATTACATTTGTCAACGGCTCTATTGCATCACATTAATCTAGAGGTTTTTTGCCCTTTATACGATTGAAACTGATATGTTAATGATAATGTTAATTACTTAAAAACATATAATTTACATGACTATTAACATGTTAATAAAATGAATATTTAAAATAAATTACTCAATAAAATTATTTAAAATTTATTTATATTTAAAGACATTATCAAACATATATTTTGGAAAACTCTTAGATTTGAAATTATTCACGTTCTTTGTTAGTTATTTTAAAATACTGGAGGAAATTAAGAGTATGAGATAATGCTAACCTTTAATAGGTTAATTTTGTTATATAGATGTCAACTCGATCTCGGAAGAACATAGCGAAAAGGATATCAAAGTTGTGCTTCATCATAGTTACATTGAGTAAATAATTGAATAAATTTTACGGATATATCATGTATGAAATTAATTTAAGGATTGTATTGATCAAGAGATATATAATTAAAAATTGTTTATTCAATATATGTATATACCCAAAATAATGGATCTTTGATTGTTTATTACCAGAAAATGAATAACTAGCAGAATTTGTTGCAATTTTAATTGCATTCTAGCATCATCAGCTGAATTACTTGCAAGTTCTTTTTTCGATTCTTTATTGAACTTGATTTAGCTGATGTAGCATTTATGAGTTATTGTTGCATTTCTTTTTATCTGATGCCCTCGATATCCAATATTCCGTAGAACTCGACTAATATAAATTTGATTTAGATAGGATTTTAAAAAATGACAAAGATCTTCCTATGAGTATTTAATGTTTTTACATACGGTAAATCTAGAAAAGAAACTTAACTTAAGTGATATTAGACTCCAATATACTTAACATGCAAGTTTCCTAATGAAAGGAAAGCAAAATGCTTTTTAAGCATAATTCTCACACTATTTTTGCAGAATTATTTTAATGTTATTTAAATTGGAAAATATCAATCAAACTACAAAACACTAAACAACACCAGAAAACTATGTAACATGATGTATCATTTTAGTCCCATTTTATGTTTCTTTATTCACAGAGAAAAAAAAAAAAAAGTTGTTCCTTGTATTTGAAAATTTAAATATTTTTTATTGCCTCTCGTCTATATATGTTCCCAACATATTTTGTTATTTGGCTGTTTTCTTAGCTTTTATGTGGCTATTGATCAGGTTGTACAGTGCTATGGCATCTTTGACGCCGACTCAAAATTCTATATTCATGTATATTTATCATTATCAAAAATAATTTCCTCAAGACTTTTGAGGCAAAATAGATATATCGAAATTCAGCTTACATTATATGCTAAAATTTAATTGATCGGTAATATGTGCTCTAGTGTCAATAAGAATGTTAGCTCTTAATGTTTCATATGTTATGATATGAATATACATCTATTTTTAAAGAGATTCCATTAACACAAAGCCAATTCGAATAGATTTATTGGAGAATCATGCGAAGGGCTTTAAGCATTCCGCCATGGGTGCTCGTACATGGTGAATAACCAAATTCTACTTAAAATGAAATCTTTAGGATAACTAAAAAGACATCATCTTGTAAGTTGCATGTCTTGTTCTGTGATGTAGAATTCATTCATGCTTCAATATGTAGTTGAGCCAACTTGTAAGTTGCGCATTCATGTCTTCAAGCTAACAAAGTGAAAAATTGTATCAATTTATAATCTGTCAATTACTTATAATCACTAACATAGAAAAAACATTTAACTTGAATTTTTTTTTTCTTTCTTGTGTGTGAAATATATTCATAATTTTTTTTACAGATCATTCATTTCTAAAGTTACCATCCTGGGTATATGTAGACAGCTAGTAAACATTTTTATGTAACTTTTATTCCTTATAGAGAAACAACATCCTTATATAAGCTTCAAAACAACACTAATAAAAGAGAATAAACACCACAAATAAAGAGCAAAGAACTCATCAAAGATTAAAACAAAAAAGAAATACTTCAAAACCAAATTTCCTATAATTAGATCTATGGAGTACCAAAAACATAAAAACAATTAGGGAAAAAAATAGCATTTTCAACGTTTGGATATGACTCATTTTAAAATATTTTTGTATTTGATGTTACTAATATATTCGAAGTAGGGCAAATTTTTCAAAGAAAAAAAATCGCTGACAAAATTATCCAAAAAAACCACCAACAGAACCACTAAAGAGATAAGACATTACCAAATTTATATTTTATAAGATAATTTTTGGACAAAATGGACACATTGACCAGTTTAGAAGCATTAATTTTCCTTTATTCAAATCTCATTATTCTAAATGTCTTCTCCTGTGTTTATAGTTCCATTCATACTTCAAATTATTAAGTTTCATTACTTTTTCGAAGTTAACTTGATCAGAAACATACAACATCATTATTGTTAATCATTTCATCGCCCTCACAGCATCCAAACTTAAACTGTCAAGTTGTGGGGATTTTTTTAAAAGATTAGCTTGGAGGATCACTTAGACGGTTTTGATTATTGGTTGTTCAGATTTATGTCCTTTGATTAATTGTGTTTTTTCTTATTTTTTTAAAGGGCTAGCTTGGAGGATCACTTGACTGCTTTGATTATTGGTTGTTCAGATTTAAGTCCTTCGATCATTTATTTATTTTTTTTGAGATATTTGCCTTTGTTGAAAAAAAAAAAAAATCGAATACCGGGACTCATAACATACATAATTAGGAACTTCATCGGTATGTATTTTCATGTTTAGATGATAAGTAACATTCAGAACGTTTTTAGGAGGTTAGTGAAACTCATATATATGCAACCCAACCTAAACTAAACAAATCTGTTTTAAATCCATTAATAGCTCTCATTTCCTGAAATGAGCACCTCTCTTTAATGCTTCGTGTTGAATCCCTTGTTCAAACTTCTGAAATTAGCATTGCCTTTATTTATTTGGTGATGGACAATTTACCCGAGTTTTTTTTTTTTCATCATTTCCTGCCTTTGTAAATTGGCTAACAAAATGGTGTTATGAGTGTGAAATATCAAGCAGTTAAATAATAAAAATTGTTTGGGAACTAGTAATGGCAGACTAATAGCTGATTAGACTAATAGGCTGTTTAGGCTTATGCCTCCTACATAATATTTCAAGGCATAGGCATAGACAAATTATGGGATGAAATTCCCCTGCACTGTCAAAAAAAAAAAAAAAAAAGTGTTCATCGATAAGAATGCTTAAGAATACTTCACCTAATTCCACTGAGAAAGTAAAAGGAGTGTTTAGTTTAGTTAATTGAGATAAATGATATAAAATTTTTATTAATCAATTATAATTTAAATGTTTGGTAAAATTTTAAAATCAACAGTTGATAGTTATTTTTATTATAAATTTTATTTTAAATTTTTTTAGTTAATAACTGATTTGTATATATTTTTTATTTAAATTATTTTACCTTTATTAAAATAACTAATAATAAAAAAATTCATTTAAATTAAATGTATATAATTAATTTTTTATAGTTCAGTATTAAATAAATATTATTATAAATTATAATTAATCATTAAATATTTATAACATTTATAACTATAATTATTTTTAAAACATTATACAATAATATTTATATTTTAAAATTTATTTTTAAATAATTTCTATTAATTATTTTAATAATATATAAATCAAAGGCTTAGTTGCTTGGTTACATATGTGATGATCAAACTAAAGCAGCTAACAGAAGTTAACCAGCTAAACAAAGCAAACTAACACACGCTAAACAAGATAGTGCCCGGTCATAATAAACATGCATTGGTTTAACTTAAACAAGGCATGCTTTGCCTACTCATGATGGTTGACCTAAAGTAAAATATTTGCACTTCAACAAGTAATCCTCATGCACCATCATATGGAGCAATCCACTTAAGGACGACTTTAAAAACTCGATAATTAGCACCACGTCTCAACGAAAACATCAAGAAGAACCTAAAAGACAACAGCAGCATGGCACCATCAAATGTGAGGTTGAAGCTTCTTGTAGACAAAAAAGAAAACAAAGTCATTTTTGCAGAAGCTGGAAAGGATTTTGTCGATTTCCTTCTTTACCTCCTTGCTCTCCCTTTAGCCACTGTAATTAGGCTCTTGGCAGAGCATGGCACAGTGGGTTGCTTAGGCAACCTCTATGATAGCGTTGTGGAGCTCGATGACACTTACATGAAAACATCACAAACTAAACAGTCTGTTTTGGAGCCCACAGCCTCTGTCTCCGCCCACGAAGTCCCTCGCTTATTGCCTGCTGAAACCTCTCTCATTTATGGAACAGTAAGAATAGTGAAAAATTATGAATATTGTAAGAGCGAATCTTGTAGTTGTAAGTACTACTCTCCTGCAAGTTTCCCCTATAAGCCTAACGCAAATATGATACGGACAGAACCTGCAGAGAAGGGGTTTGTGAAAGGCTCGGTTACATATATGGTAATGTATAATTTAGAGGTCACTCCCAGGTCTGCCATAACAGGGATTAGTTTGTTCACTAGATTCAACGTTCAAGAATTGATTTCAGTTGAGGAAAGGGTGTTTTATTTAGGGATGCCTCAGGTAATAATGTTTTTTTTTTTTTTTTTTTTTTTAAAGAAAAGAAAATCTGCAGTTGGCCTTTCATGTTGCTTTCCCATTTATAATTTAGCTACGCAAATGCATTATATATATATATATATAAAACTGAATTTTGTGTTTGATACATTTGTTTGGTTAGGCTTTGAAGCTACTGAAAGAATCACTGCAGTCACAAACTGTTCTAACTAGCGTCTTCCTTAGTACCAACAAGCGGAAATCATGAGGTTCTTGGCATGTGAATCAGAAGTGGGTTCTGATAAGTTTTTGGTTGTATGTTTTTGTGCTTTCTGTTGTTACTTTCAGTCTTGAGCCTTTTGGCTTTACCTGCTGCAAGTGACAAATTGTTTGCAGCTGTAGCATGCAGGTACTTGAGTCAAATCGAGTTTTTAATTTTGGATATATTTGCTTAATGTTGATTATTAATTCCATAATGTTCGTTCACTTAAAATTAATTACCAAATTAAATCCGTTGAACATTGAAAATGGCAACAGGGAAAATGGAGGAGATTTTTGTAATTCATCAGTTGATTTTTACACTCCATTTTTATTTTTTTAGAACTGTAAATTACATAATTATTTTCTGTTGAAAATTTTTATTTTTTTATTTATTACAATTATTAAACTACCATTATTTTTTTCATTTTCCTTCCAAATTTATTGTTTGATATTTAACATTTTAAAACTACTTGTAATTAAGTTTTTTTTTGCGCTAATAAAATTGAATATAGTAAGTTATTTTTTATAAGTACTCTTTAACTTATTTTAATTGTAAAATTTACACCAATTATAGTAAATAACATATATTTTATTTTTTATGAAGAGGTTTTTTAAACATCATATGCACAAAATTTTATTTAAATTTTTTATCATCATTTACTAAAAAATAATTTAAAAATTAAATTATGTGATTAAAAAAATATTATAAAAATTCAACAAAAATTCATCATATAAAAAGTATTCATAAATTCAATGAATAGAGCTAAAATCAATTTACTTGTAATTTAGATTAAATATATCTAAACAAATACTCTAATTAAATTATATTATGAAAAGTCTATTTGATAAAAAAAAAAAAATATATATATATATATATATATATAGTGCTTACTTTTCTATTATTAATATGTTAAAACACTTATTTTAAAAATTAAAATTACAGTAATTTTTTATATGATGAATTTTCATTAAATTTTTATAATATATATTTTTAATAATGTAATTTGATTTTTATATTATTTTTTAAGAAAAATAAAAATAAAATAACGTTCATATAAAAATTAAAAAATTGTTCATAAAAAGTGAAAAAGATTATTATTATTTTTATTTTTTTATAATTGGTGTAAGTTTTATAATTGTCTAAGCAAATTAAAGAGTGCTTTTAACAAAATAATTGACTATGCTAATTTTTAATGAAAAAAAAAATGATGTAAGCTCTAGCACAAATAGTTTTATATAATTTTAAACATTAAATAGTAAATTTAGACAAAAAAAAAAGTAGAGTTTAGGAATAGTAATTAATGAAAAAATAAACATTCTAAACAAATGGTAATTATGTAAATTAAAATTTTAAAAAATAAAAGGAGTATAAAAATCACTATTCTAGGGAAAACCATCAGTTTTATTTTTAAATTGAATCATACTTTGAAAGTCATTTCAATTTGTTTCTTTAACTTTATAAATTGTATCAATTCTATCCAATTTTATGTGAAGAATCTAATTGTATTTTTAAAAAATTACTTTTAGGTCCCTACAAAATATATTTAACACTTATTAAATTTTTTATCCTATTTTTTGTATAAAAAAATGTAAAAAGATTTTTTTAATTTCTAATTTTATCACTCTTGACATAAATTTAAAAATATTTTAAAATTTACTTCTTAACTTTAAACCACATTATTTTAGAAATTTTTATAGTAGTGATCAAATTAAAAAAGTATTAGATAAAAAAACAGAGAATTTTGAGACACAAATTTTTATTTTCTTAATAGTAGTCTATATAAATTGATTCACAAATTATAACTTTTTTTATTATTTTTAATAATTAATCCATAAAAATTATTTTTTTAAAATTTTAAAATTAATCTTAAAATTTATTCCAAAAACTGTTAAAATTAAAATTTGAAAATATTTTTCAAATTTTTTTCTTAAAAAATAAGAAAAAATTGAAAAACTATCAAATTTATTTTATAGTATCTAAAAGTGTTTTTTAAAATTATAATTAAATTCTTTAAATAAAATTAAATAAAATTGATATAATTTATAAAATTGAATAAATAAATTGAAATTACTTTTAATTATTTAATTAATAATTACACTTAGGTTGAGTATCCAGCACATCATTTTCCCATGGTAACATGATGATGCATAATATAGGGTGTGTGGAAATAAAAAAGCCTTCTTGATAATGTGATTGCATGTCTTGGAGCACTAAGCTGTCAGTATAATCTTAATTATCATGGGGAATAATTAAACGAATATCTTCATCTTCCCCATGCAGCCTCTGTATATATAAATTTTGATTACTTCATGAATCATCAGAAAGATCCTTGGAAACATCAAGAGAGCAGTTGAAGCTTGCTATTGATCCAAAGCTTAATGGAGTTCTACTTGGAGAGGCTGGAAAAGATGGAAAGGTATTTTACATTATTGTTCTATTTTGGTTTTTTTAATTACATTAAAAATAAATTTTAATTAAAAAAATTATTTACAAGTTAAATACATTTAAATTATAGCACGAAATCAAGTGCATTTTAAATTTTAAATTTTATCAAATAAATTAATTATTAAAAAATTAAAATTTAAAAAATCAAATTTAATTAGTATTAGGTCCAATAATAAAAAATTATTTATAAATTATCATTGTTTAAAAAATGTTACGATGGATTCTATTGAGGAAAGTAAATATTTTAATTGTATATAGTAAGAAGTAAATATTTGTATACAATTAGGAATAAAATCTTTATTTTATTTAGAATGTTATTATATTTCTAATTAGAATGTGAATATGTTTTCTATTTGTATATATAAAGGTTGTAATATCTCTTTTATGAATATAAGAAAAACATATATCCCTTAAATTTTCTTTTTTCCTCTGAATTTATTTTTCATGCTATCATAATATAACCATTGAAATTGAATTTGTTTTTTTGAATCATTGAAATCGTATTTTTTCTTTTCTTATCCTTTGAATTCCTTAAATTACTGAAATCATGACCACTAAAAACACATCCATCGTATCAATGGAATACCCAATTTTATTCAAACTCTTTAAGATAATTCTCCCTTTCTACGAGAATTATTCTTAATGATACAAATTTCCCTTTATAGTTACAATTTATGAAGATGCGAATTGGAGCCATAAATAAATTTGGCTTCTTTACTGGCATAACGTCAAAACCACCAGCATGAGATAAAGTTTTAGAGACTTGGTTTATCAATAATAACTGAGTTAAAAGTTGGCTGGTTGATTCCATGAGTCCAACATTAGTATAGATATTAAGTCATCTTTCAACAGCAAAGGAGATATGGGATGTTGTCTCAAAATTTTTTTATGATGGATCTAATGAAATTCAGTTATTTGAATTAAATCGGAAATAATTCACTATATGTCAGAATGGTAGGCCGTTACATGCATATTATAATGAGCTGGTTGGAATATTTCAAGAAATTAATGCTCAGATTTGTTCTCAAGGGGAGGATGTTAATGGAGTAGTGTCACTCCATAAGTATATTATTCGGTTTCAAACACATATTTTCCTAACTGGGTTGGATTCAAAATTTAAGAATGCTTGGAGTAAAGTACTATGGAAGGATCCACCTTTTGATCTTAGGCTAGTTATGCATATATATGGAGGGTTGAAAACCAATAACATACAATGGAAAGGTTGAAGATTCTGTCAGACCATGCAATACTGGTAGCAGCTTAGACTCGTCCCTAGTTCAAAGGGAAAGTACCAAGTAAGTCCATCACATATATTTGTACTCATTGTGGTGAAGTTAGACACGCCGAAAAATGGCGCTATAAAATTGTGGGATATCCGGAATGGTGGGATTTCAATAGAAAGCCTTGTAAGAAGCTAGTAAAAGTTACAATTGCCACTTTTAGTGATACTAAACCAAGTGGTGATCTTAATGCAACATTAGGTATAAAAATCTTACTCAAAATAACACATGGATTATTGATACAGGTGTTGTTGCTCATATGACAAACTCTACTCACTATCTTATATTTATCCGACCATCAACCCAACGGTATAGTACCAGTCACTCATGAAGGATCAATATCTAACTCTAACTTTTTTAATCTAAATACTATTCTTATTGTTCCATCTGTTTCTTGTAATCTAATATATATTGGCCAAATCATTTAAGTCTTGAATTGTATTGTCAAATTTTGGCCTAATTATTGTATATTTTAGTACATTGCAATGCACTGGATTCTTAGCTTTAGTGTTAAATGTGGAAAGTTATACTATCTTGATTTGTATAGTGATCTGAGTTAAAAGTCAAGTCAAGTTAATAGGGTTGGTAGAAGTTGCTCAACTAAAGACTAAGTTATTTTGTGGCATCATCGTTTTGGTCATCTTTCTTTTCATTATCTTAGACAAATAAAACCGAAATTATTTTTTAGTACCATTGACTCTGGATTCAAGTGTGATATTTGTGAATTAGTAAAAAGCCACTGGATTTCATATATATCGAATTATCCATTTATGACCATTCATTTTGATGTATGAGGACTTGCTTAAATTTCTACTCTGTTTGGTGCTTGATATTTTGTAACATTTATTGGTGAATGTACTCGGATGACTTGGGTATCACTACTTTCAAACAAGGGAGATGTGTACTCTACTTTTTAGGACTTGTACAAAATGGTGGATATGCAATACCAAAGTAAAATCTGAGTCTTGTAGTCTGATAATAGTGAAGAGTATCTTAACTTGGCTTTTAAAGATTTTTTCCACAAGCATGGCATTCACCACCAAACATCCTATGTCAACACTCCCTAACATAATGTTATAACTGAATGAAAGAATTCACAGTTATTGGAAGTCATCCGAGCATAATTTTTTAAAATGAATGCTCCTCGAGAATACTGAGGAGAGAATGTTTGATCCACTGTGTATCTCATAAATCAGACTCCATCAAGATTACTCGATTTCGAAATGCCTCTTCATAAAATTCAAGAACTTGCCATATCTCTGCCTCTTAATAATCTTAAGCCCCGAATCTTTAGATGCTCGGCATATGTTCATTAACAACTTGGAAAATTAGATCATCGAGCTATCTAGTGTATTTTTGTTAGCTATGTAGATTTGCAAAAGGGATATTAATGTTATGATTCGAATGCAAAGAAGATGTATGTAACTCGGGATGTTCAGTTCCATAAAAAAGCTACCTTCTTCACCAAATCCGAGTACTCTCTTTAGGCGGAGAGAATTCTGAACATCTTTAAAGATATCACTCTAAGTATCTCTGATGTTCTGAGCATCTCACCTGGATAGATATTTGATGTTCTAAGTGGTTCAAGCATCTTATCTGGATAAAAAATTATCGATAATCTAAGTATCTTTCTCAGAACTAAAATAAATTAAGATAGTATGTCTTATTAACCCATACCAGAAGCTAAAGAAACTTTGTATGTGCATAATAAGGTAAACTCACATTCCCTAGTACCTCTAAATACCGAGCCTCATTATCCTTCTAGAATCAATAGAGGGATTCCAAAAAAATAATATGATCCGAACCTTCATACCAAAGCTAAATATCTTATTAATAACTTTATATCAACTGACCGTTTGTCTAAATCTCATGCATATACTGTGAATCAATTATCTATTGTATCTATTCCAAGTAATGTGTAGGAGGCTTTTGCTAATTCGGATAATAAGAAAACCATAAATGATGAAATAGAGGCATTGCAGAAGTTTTCTAATGGGATCTTGTTGCACTCCTTGAAGGAAAAAAAACGGTGAGGTGCAGGTGGATATTTACTATCAAACTCAATCCAGATGGAAGCACTAATCGATATAAAGTTCGATTGGTAGTAAAGGGATATACTCAAAAGTATAGAATTGACTATGAAGATACATTTGCTTCAGTAGAAAAAATGAGTACCATCCGAGTTCTTATTTCCTTCGCTGCTAACTTGGATTGGCCACTACGACAATTTGATGTGAAAAATACTTTTTTGAATGGAACCATAGATGAAAAAGTGTAAATGGATCTACCACCCAAAATAAGATGATTTGATGAGTGTGCAAACTAAAAAGGACATTGTATGGACTCAAGTGATTGCCTCGAGCATGGTTTGGACGACTCTCAACTTTCATGAGGAAGCTTGATTTAAGCAAAGTGACATTGATCATATGTTATTCATCAAACAAAGTTAGGTAAAGTCACTGCTTTAATTGTGTATGTTGATGATATGGTGGTCACTGGAAATGAGTCGAGTGAGACAACAATCTTGTAAAGACAGTTAGCAATCGAGTTTGAACTTAAGGATTTGGGTAACTTGAAGTATTTTTGGGGGATTGAGTTTGTAAGGTTAACTCAAGGGATTTCCCTTTGCCAACGAAAGTATGTAATGGATCTACTAATAGAAATAGGCATGCTTGATTGTAAGCCAGCCAAGTCTCTAATTGAAGTTAACCATGGACTATCAATTTGAGAAGATCAAATCCCAACTGATAAAGATCAGTATCAAAGGCTAGTGGCAAGGTTGATTTACTTATCTCATAATCGGCTAAACATTGCTTATGTAATAAGTGTTATAAGTCAATTCATGAATTTTTTAAGTAAAGAGCACAAGAGTGCATTATTCTGAGTATTAAGATATCTGAAGTCTTCCTCGGGTAAAGATTTATTCTTTAGGAGGAATAAAGATTATGAAATTATTGGTTATACAGATGCTGATTGGGCTGGAGATCGGACTAATTAAAAATCAACATCTAGGTACTTTATATTTGTTGGAAAGAATTTAATCACTTGGAGAAGTAAGAAATAGAAAGTCATGACAAGGTCAAGTATTGAAGCTAAGTCTAGATGAATGGCTCATGGAGTATGTGAATTGTTTTGGATAAGGTGAATTGTTCAGGATACGAGATTAAAACATTCGAAGCCTATGATAATAAGGTAGCCATAACAATTGCAAATAATTTGATTCAACATGATCGAACTAAGCATGTGGAGGTTAACAAATATTTCATCAAACATAATTTGAATCAAGGAACAATTGATCTTCTATTTGTTTCTTATCGGACTCAACTAGTTGACATCCTCATGAAACCTATATCTGGAAAATCATTATATAACTCACTAGACAAGTTGGAAATGATTGACATATATTCACCAACTTGAGAGGGAGTGTTGAGAAAAGTAAATATTTTGATTGTATATATTAGGAAGTAATTATTGATATACAATTAGAAATAAAGTTTTTATTTTATTTAGAATGTTATTTTATTTCTAATTAGGATGTGAATAGACTTTTTATATACATAAATAAGGGTTGTAACAACTCTTTTATGAATACAAGAAAAACATATTTTTTTAAAATTTTCTCTTTTACTCTTAATTTTATTTTTCAGGTTTACTCAGTGCAGTTTAAGTTTTAATTTATTAATTTAATTAAGGGTTAAAAATTAAAAATAAATAGATTTTATTTAGTATTGAGGTAATATTGTAATAGATTTTAAAATAAATAGATTTTAAAAAATAAATTAAAAAAATAGATTTTAATTAGTATTGAGGTAATATTGTAAATGCTCCAATACTGTTTTTGTCTTTTGCTGCGTTATGTATCACCTTGTTGGTTTTTCATGTTGCCTTCTCTTTTTCCTTTGGGTGCTGCTGTCAGTCTTCTCAAAGATGCACCTACAAAACAGTATACAAAACTTGAATCCAGATCCATTCTTTACAACCTGCTCATAAAACCCCGTCTACCAATTCATGCCATGAACGTGCCGCGATTTCCATCCGAAGTAGCTACAGTACCACTACCTAAGCAGCAACGGATATACTATTGTTCCAGCTACATGCACAAATGGAAGGTGACAGAGTGCACAAATGGAAGGTGTGCCTCCTGCGGGACACTCATGAATGTACAATTTACTTTCTATAGGCAAGATGATTGTGGTCCTAATGCAATTGGTGAGGCAGGTTATGTGAATGGATCCATTAAGTACATGGTGATGGATGATCTGAATGTGTTTCCTCTAATGTCAATAGCATCTGGTTTTGATTTATTGAATAAGTTGAATGTGAAAGATGTTAGGTGAGCATGGTCAGATTTGGTTCGGAAAGCTATTTTTCAAAATTACTTTAAAATATTAGAAATTTTAAAAATTAAGGCTCTAGAATTATTCCATTTTTTTAAGGACTAAAATTTTTAGTTAATTTCGATTTGAAAATTTTTTTTCCTCAAATTAAAATTTTCAGTTTAATTCGGTTTGAAAATCGATTATTCTCCTTTTTAAAAAATAATAAAGATATATTTCGAATTAAACTATATCATACAATTACTATATTTTTATGAAAAAATTAATAAAAATAATATATATCATAAAATAATAATAACAACATCATAGCTATTAAAGAAATATATTATGTTATAATTTTACTATTGAAGATGGATTTAAATTTTTTAATAGAATTATAATATTTTAAAATTCTATTTAATAGTTTCATATTTATTTTTATGATTTAAAATAATTTGATAGATGGGTGAATTTTTTTATTTTAAATAATTAAAATAGTATTATTTTAAATTACCTGTTAAATTAGTAGGTTTAATATTAATAAATTAAACATAATTATTGTAAAATTTTTTATAATATAATATTAAACTTTATATAATATATATATATATATATATATATATATATAACTGTAATTCTATTAAATTATCGGTCGGTGGTTGTAGTTGATTTTCCGGTTTGATAAAATTCGAAGCACTTTCTTGGCTTTTCTTGTTTGGATGGCCAAGAAAAGCTGCACCTTATAATCTCCATATTCATGAAAGGTCGACCAATCGGTGATAGCGGTGGGATAACAGTAGTTATGTGCATATGAAGTTTCTAGTGACCTTTTATCTCCTTGCTCTCCCTTTAGGCACTGACGTCACTAGGACATGTTTAAGGCCCGGCTTGGATGTACATCAACGTGAATGCTACGCTAGTCTATGAGTTCTAAACGGTCAAACTTGATATTTACTTGCCATAATGTCATGGATATTAGTTCAAGGAAATTAATTCGACTATGGGTTCCAAGCGTTTATTCTTCCCAGGCAACCCCGACTCTTCTTCTTCCTACTTGACTAGATTTATCTTTATTTAATGTCACAACATACAGTATATATGTCTAACTCTTTGAATTTCAATACAAACTTTAACACATCCAGTCATCCATGGAAGACTCCAAAACCAAAGTGAGCTTGAAGCTTATTATTGATTCAGAGGGTAGCAAAGTCCTCTTCGCCGAGGCTGGAAAAGATTTTGTTGATTTCTTGTTCAATCTCCTTTGTTTGCCTTTGGGTTCTGTTATCAATGTACTCCAAGATGCACCTCTACTTGGCTGCATAGAAAATCTTCACAACAGCGTGAAAAACCTCAGCGTAAATTTCATGGAGCCGATTGATGCAAACAAGGATTTGTTCTTGAACCAACGTTTACCAATGCATGCCTTGAATATGCCTCTCCTGCCTCCTGATACAGCTACACCACTCCCTGTAGATAAACAGCTAGTGCTATTTAAGTGTAGAAATACAAGTTATGCTGGCAAATATCCTTGTTATTACAGCACCGTGATGGAGCACCAAAATAGATTGTGTTACTGCGGAAGTCTCATGGATAAGCCGGTAACTGTTTTTTCGGAACTTTTAAACTGAAACTTTGCAAGTGATTAACAAAAGAGAAGGTGAGAGGTGAGAAGGATCCAAATAAATCCTTTAATATCTAAGTCAAGAGATGTAGAGTGAGAAAGAGAACAATGAGAATGTGAGAGAATAAAATAAATGAAAATAAGAGATATGTAGTTCTATTTATAAAGATAATATTGCTCAAATCTAAGAGGAATATGATTTCTCTTTGATAAAAGTCTTATGCCAATTAGAAGAGTATTTCTTTCTCTTTGAAAGTCTCCTAATCGAAAATCCTTTCTTATTTGTCTTGAATGTCATTCTTCTGCAAGTAACCTTATATAAGAAAATTAAAACCTTAATTAAACAGAAATATGTATATAGGGTATCAACACCAAAAATTCTAAAGCTAATGCTTGTAATCATATAGGTTATGTGAAGGGAGGTATTGCTAGATACATGTAATTGATGATTTGAATGTGTCGCCAATATTGACAGCGGCATCTAGTTTTGATGTGTTCAAGAATTTTAATATTACGAATGTTGGTGAACTTCAAGAACAGGTTGTTGATGTTGGGGTTGATGAGGCAAGGTTTTGTCACGACCCAAAACAGGGGTCATGACCAGTGCTAGGGAACGGGAATTCTTTCGAATCCGGAACCTGTAGCAAGTCTTAAAATAAAATAAAACATGTAAAAATAATAATAACATAAATAAAATATTTTGCAGTGGAAATAAAATCATAAATATTAAAATAATAATTCACCAATGAATTTAAATAAACAACTCATCCTTATATATAAATAAACTTTTAATACAAATCCCAGTTCAAATCTTTAAAATACATAACTCACACAACTATAATACATAAACTCCATAACTGTTTACAATTACTGCAGTGTCTAGATTATAAAATAAAGCTCAGATAAGCAGTTTACATAATGAAGTTAGGGCGGAAGAACTCCGGCGTATGGGTATGCTACTGAGATCTGAAAATGATGACTCTCCTGAAAAATAGTCAATAGAGGGGAGTCAGACCTCAATGAGTGAATTGTTATAATATATATACATGTATACTAAATGACAATGCACACAGTCAATAGTATATATAATAAATATATATACAGACAAATACACACAGATGCAGCAAAATCATTTTATATATTTACTGAAAATCACTGTTTATGAAGAATCAAATAGAACCTTAGAAAATCGCTACCTCAAAACAATATTAGACAACACTCTAGTCATACAGACTCACTTATTCCAAATATATTCACTTGTTCCATTTGGACAGTAGACTGACCCTGAGATACTAAGTCAACCCTTGTGCATGATCGGCCAATTTAGTTGTGATCACTAATCTAGCAAAACCCGTCTAACTTGAAATTTTTTCTTTCATGTGTGTGAAGTGTAATCATAATTATTTTTTACGAAGGGCTCATTTCTAAAATGATCTTTCTGATATACGGCAGACAAATAGTAAAGATTTTAAGTATATCTTATTACTTTTATATAAAGAAACAACAGTTTTAGGATGTAATCTTAAAAAAAAATCAATAAAAGAGAATAAACACTAAAATTAAAGAGCGAAGAACTGATCAAATAATTTTTTAAAAATAAAACTAGATCCAAAACCAAAACTTTCATTAATATAAGTAAAGAGTACCAAAAACACAAAAACAACAAAACAGAGTAGCACATTTTACTTTTAGGTGTGACACATATTTTAAACATTTGGTGTAATACATTATCAGAATGCTATACAATCTAACTATTGGACATAATATATTCAGAATAATGTACAATTTTCCAAGGAAAAATAGATAGCAAAACCACCCTAAAACCACTAAAGAGGGAAAAGAGAAGAGCGAAAATGGCCCTCAAAGATTTAGTGTTGCTAGAAGTACACATCTATGAAATATTATCTCCAAATTAATTGGCACCATCACTCAGTAACTACCTTGTTATGCATGCAGGAACTTCTACAAAACAGAGCAAGAGGAAGAAATGGAACTAAAGAGAAACAAATTATATTCAAATGGAAATATGACGAACCATACAGAGTTTCTGAATTGTGAAAATGACAAGTTTTTTTTTTCGTTCCAAATATTAAAAAAGTGTTCAAAATGTAAATGAATGTATACATGACTTTCTTCATTTATAAAATAACAAATTATACTCTAATGAGAAATAAAAAATGTTAAAGAAAGCAAAATGTTAAGAAAGCAACCAAAAATACATGCATCAGATATCTCTATTGCATCACATTCATCTAGAGGTATTTGATTTGCTCTGTAGTGATTGAAAATGATATGTTAATTAACATTTAGTTAGCTACATCAAAAACAAATTATTTTTATGACTAGCATATTAATATAATGAATATTTAAAATAGACACATACTAAAATTAGTTAAAATGTATTTATATTCCAAGACATTATCAAATATATAATTTGGAATATGATTAAATTTGATAATTTTACTGTAATATAGTTAAAAAATCTTATCCTTTATTTCAAATATTGGAGGAAATTAAAAACGAGGATAATTCTAAATATTTATGCTAAATATGATGTCTAAAAATATTATTGTTATTAAAATTTTATAAATTCTTAACCTAATTTTGTTTCTCTTGCCTCTCATCCATTCACACTATGTTTCTTTGTCCGCCTATTTCACAATCCATACCGTGGTTTGCTCACCTTTTGGCTATTCATCTAATTGTACAGGTTGTAACATGTTCTTAACTGGATTATTTGTCCCACAAAAATGTTCATATTCATGTCATCATTGTCAAAAAGAAAAACTGGGTTGCAGAAATTTGAATCACTTAACAATTTGCCAAATTGTAATCACTAATGAACCGAAAACCATCTTTGTAATCACTAAATCATTAACTAAAAGTATTTTTCTTTCTTCACATATGTGCGGTGAAATATATACAGATTTTTTTTTTTGCTAATCATTCATTTTTAAAATTATCATTATGTAGTAGAAAGAAAAAGAAAATTGGGGGCTTCATTGGAAGAAATAAAATTTTTTGTTTAACTCTGGTGGTTTGAAATTGATAATAGCCAACATTAACAAATTCACTAGCCATTACTATCAAGGGGAGCATCTCTTATTATCTAAGTGCTAATATGAGGGAATTACTATTTTCTTCAAATTTTACTTTATTTATCATTTACTTGTAATCATTTTTTCCCTAATTTAATATTTGATAAAAAAAAAAAAAAAAAAACTGTTGTTGATGCACCAACAGGTTCCTTTCACAGGTGCCTTGAAAGGAACCTGTTGGTGCCTTCAATAATTTTTTTATAGATAATGATTTGTGTAGCAAGTAGTGATGTTATAATGTGTCACTATCTACTACATAAAGATAATAATGTCTCGTTTTGTTTTTTATTTAATTATTAAAAAAATTACAAATTGCAGGTATTTAAATCCTTACACGATATGTTCACCCGTGATCAACTTAGATTTTAAATTTCAAAAAAAAAAATTTCACCAAAAAATTGAAATTTAAAAACAAAAATGAAAACAAAATGTCATTTGATAATTAAAAAAATTACAAGCTACGAGTGCTTAAATTCTTATACGACGAGTTCACCCATGTACAATTTAAGTTTTAGATTCAAAAAAATTTTTCACCAAAAACTTGAAATTTAAAAATAAAAATGAAAAATAATGCCATTTAATTATTAAATTCTTTTTTACAAACTATAAGTATTTAAATCCTTACATGATGAGTTCACGCATGTGCAACTTAGGTTTTAGATTCACAAACAAAAATGACATTTTAAAAAATAAAATTGACTTAGGAGGCAAAATGGGCATTGCCCCCCACCTGTGACAAAGATACATGTTATGAGTTACGACATGTATCTCAGTCCTTTTTTTTTATATATAGGATAACAACAATTCTAGTCCTAAAAGTTATAAGGCTTTTACAATTAATTCCTGAATGTTTAATTCTTAAAAATTGAGTTCAATAAGTAATTGAAAAATTAATTGTTAGTCCTATACAGTTAAGTGTGACGGAATATACATATGTGACAGTGTTTTTGTCCATGTGGACTATCACCTTCCATGTTGATTGTCCACGTCATCACTAGTGCCATGTAGGATCTCCTTTAATTTAAGTTAGGGTTAAATAAACAATAATAATTTTTTTTATACTAAAGGTCACCACTATCAAGATCACAGCCACCATTAGCCATTTCTTTTTTTTTTTTTTTATCAATTTTGAAGAACCATTATTGATCCCATCTAAAAATTGAAACCTTTGAAAACCCAGCTTACCCATTTCAATATTTCTTTTATTAAATATCAAAAATAAAGAAAATGAAAACTTTAAAGAGTTACTACATGCATCTATGCCACCATCTATCCATAAAGCTCAAATGGATCTTCCCAGTAGCAACTGGTTTTTTAATCTCTCTCTCTTTTTATTACCCTTTCTTCTTCTTCATCGTTTAATGCCACTCCTTTACTTTGATTGTACCATTTGTTCTCTTCTTCTTTCAGCTCTTCATTTATGGAGAGTAAACTTCACCCAATTCTGATTGACAATCTTCCTCCTACTTTCAAATTTGTGCACTTGATTTTGAGTTCTACTCTAGATGGGAATATGTTGAAATACCCTACAAGCTCTTTATCATCCTAATAATCAATATATTGTTCATTTAGATAGAGAATTCTTTGCTAAGGAGTGTTTGGATATGCGTAATTATGTGGCTGATGATTTTTTTTTTTATATAGTTTGGTATGTTAAAAGATAGTTAAAGCTAATCTTTTTATTGTAAAGACCTAAATTTTCATGAATTAAATTTCAAGATATGTTGTGTAAATAATTATTTTTATTTTATATTGTTATATTATTAAATTTTGATATTTAATTTTAATAGAATTTAATTTAACTTTTGGGGTTAAATATTAATTTCATATTAATAATTTAATTTTAGTGTTTGTTTGAGTATTTGAGTACAAATTATTATATTTTATGATGAAAAATTAATTGAAAATAATTTTATTGTTTAATAAATTATATTATTTTATCCTTTATACTTTTATAGAAAAAAAAGGATTTTTTTTCTTTTTTTCTTCTTTTTCTTTCTCTTTCTTTCTTTCTTTCTTTCTTTCTTCCTTCCTTCCTTCCTTCCTTCTTTCTCTTCTCCTTTCTCTCGTGCATAGCACCGTCAACCACTGCCACCCACAGCCGTCACTGCTGCTCCAGCTCATCGCACCGCCACTAGTAGGAGTCCACGCCATCGCCAATAGTTTCCACGGTCGCCGAAGCTCCTCCTTCTTCTTCCTTTGGTTTCTTTTAGGTGCTGAAAATTGAGGAGTAAACTGACAACATTCCAGTGACTTTTTTCAGACATTCTTAGGCTCGAATCGAAGCTCTCAATCCGAACTTCGATAATCCTTTATCAATTTTGAGAAATTTAATCAGTAACAACTCCAATTTTACAAAATTTAAATTTGGGAATTTTTGTTAAATTATGAAATTGAAGCTTAAATTGAATTTTTTTTTATATATGTTCTTTAGGACTGATTATTTTATACATTATAAGGATTCCAAAAATAATTTTTATTTATTTTTAGGAATTTTTAAAATTTTCGGGTCTCAGGATTACTGTTCATGACACTATTCTCAAGTCAGAAAATTTTTATATTTTTAATAAATTCTAATAATTAATCTAAGTAAGTTTTGTTAAGGAAGTTTATTAAAATTATGCACCAAATTTTTATTAAAATTTTTTGAATATTTATGTCAAAAATGAATTTTTGACAAAATTAGTATAAATTGGTAAATTTTATGTTTTAATTGAAATTATGGTGAATTATGATGTTTTGGATAATTTTTGAGTAATAAATAATATTAAAATAATTTTTATGAATTGATTTCTATTTTTAGCTAATTATGAGTAATTATCGAAATAATATCTGAATAAAATAGTATGCATGATTTTTAAGATTTAAAAGAGTTTTTGGTTGCTTAATTATATAATTGAAAATTTTAATTAATTTTTGGTAATTAAATACTATTTAATTTCAAAAAATTTGAATAAGGACCTTTACAGCAAAAATTGATTTTATGTCAATTTTATTAATTATTTTATAAATAAATGTCTTTTATGTTTTATTTGTGTAAATAAATTAATTTTGATATTTAAATGGAATTCTATCGATTTATATTGTGGTTTCTGAAATTGGTTCTCGATTGGGCATAAACTATAGTTTGGGAGCCCAACTCGAGATTTGGAGTTGTTGTGATTATTTGAAGTGTTTTTCTGTGCAGGGTTGACTCTATATAGACGGCAGGGTTTAGCGTGCACCTAAGATTTTAGCAACCGCCATATCGTTTGGGCTCAGGGTCCTAGGAAACATACTACTATATCACAAAGACATAGCGTGGAGATGAGGAGTTGCCACCCAAGATAATAACTGGAGCAAATCGAAATGGTAGTACTTGATTTTCCAAAAAAAAGCTAGCACCACAACCAGGAGATTCTAGGAATGAAATACTAGCTTCTCTTAGTCCCGTGCTCATTTAAAATTACTTTACAAATTACTATCTTATTCTCTAATTACATACAATTTTATTTAAACCCTAATTAAACATTCATTTAACCCAAAGACAACAAATTATAAAATTACATGTAAAAATGCATACAAAAGGTAGCGTCCTTATGTCTAAGCTAAATTAATTTTATTAATTAAAGTTAGCTAATTATATATATTTTATTTACACATAAAATAGACTAAAGATGGATCTACATTTTAATTGAATTAGTGAGCCTAAATCTACTTGTTTTAATTAACTAGGGAAATAGGCCTATTGTCTACAAAATTTTTAAAGAAGAAATTAGATTATTAAGTGGGTCTAAGTCTAACTTAATTTTAACTCAAATAAAAATGGTGCCTAAGTCTATTTATTTTAAAAGAAATGAAATTAATGGGCAGAGCTAAATCTATATTAATTTTAATTAACTAGAAATGGACCTAAGGTTTAATAAAGAAATAAAAATACATTAGTGGATTGCATTAAAGTCTAAGTTAATTTTATTAATTAAAAGTGGATCTAAATCTAGTTAACCTAAATGGGCCTAACTTAATTTTAAATTAATTAAAACTTAAAAATTATTTTTAAGTCTATTTATTAAATAGGTTGATCCTACCATGGGCTTAGGGCCTAGAAGGCATGAGAATAAAAAACAAAACCCAATTTAACAAACATACCAAAAAAATAAATCAAAACAACAATTTTTACATGATTTTTCTAGGAAATCCTAATTCAATTTCATGCAACCCTAAAATTAATCTCTGTTATCATTTATTTTAATTGAAATTTACCAAATTGAGCCTAGATTACTAATCAATTTTTAGTGCAGAGAATTAAAATTCCACTAATTTCCCTCTATTAGAGCTATTACAAACTACAATGTAGGAAATTAAAGCAAATAATTACAACCCAGTAAAAGTAATGAAAAAAATAGCGCAGAAAATAATAAACCCTAAATTTTACAGGGATTTCACAAAATTCAATTCATAACATCCCATGGATTCTTCAATATAGCCACTACCAAAATCTCACATCACAACCTCACATCCAAAGCATCATAGAACACCAATAAAAAAATAAAAAACACAACAAAAAATTTAATTAGTAATAATTCAATCAATAGATAAAACAAATAAATCAAATAAAAAAAAAGAACAAAAAAAGAGTAGGAGATGTTGTGCAAATGTTGTTTGAATGCCATTAGATTGGGATTGTCACTGTTTTAAGATTCACCCTGTTGTTTTTTTCTTAATTTTTTGGACTTTAAAAGCAAAGAACGTATTTTTGTTGATTTCCTGAAGGTTTTGAAAAAGAAAAATGAAAAGCTAACATGACTTTCTGCACAGTAAAGAAAATAACTAGGGTTTTTTTTAGACTTAAAAGAATTTTTTTCCTTTCCTCTCCTCTCTAATTTTTCTTCACAGACTTTGCCTTTCTAAGGTTTTTTTTTTCACAGCCTCTTCCTCCCTCTCCTCTGATCTCTCCTTTTTGCAGACTCTGCCTCTCGGCTTTTAAAGCATGACTTAGTAACCTCCAACCCTTGTGATCATGCAGGGAAGTTGTGTGATATTAGGAGCCTGGACTTTTATTTTTGAACTTTCAACATCAAGATAATAAAATGGTGATAGAGTTTTGAAAAAAAATCAAAGACTCATAAACGCAGGGACATGTGGTGTCCTGAACCAATGAAAAAAATAAGAAATGATGAAAAAATCAATTTCAGCGTAAAAAATCAATTTTTACTAAAAATCGACACTTTAGAATGCCGACTGATGTCTCGTAATGTTGATTGGCATTGCTTAATGTTGACTGGTATTACATAATACCGATCGGCATTGCATAATGACGGTCGACATTAAATGCTGGCCGATCACATTTTTTATTATTCTTATATTTTTTAATTAAATTATAAAAAAGGTCCTCAAAAGTTTCTAATTTTTGCAATCAAATCCTTAAAAACCAATTTTACAATTAAATCCACAAAATGTAGCAATTTAGTCCTTTAAATTGAAAAACTCGACACCAGAGATTAATTCCCAATGAGATTTTCATCTTAGGGCTTTCGTCGCACGCCCGTATAATTGCATCCCGAAATTGGGTTCTTACAGTTACCCCCCTTTGTCGCTTTTTGCTCGACAAATTGTGGCAAAGCAATAGTAGCACCCAATTTCGAAAGAAATAATTAGGGTACTTCATTGTATCCTAATTGACATGCTGATGCTTAAATTGCTGAGCAATTTTAAGCAAGATGCTATATTTAACATGTTTCACTATATTTCCGATGGAACGTCTAGTGAAACTTATGCATTTCATTATATTCTCCGTAGGATGTTCAACATTTTATGATTTGAGAACATGCTATAGCTCTTGTGGAACATCTAGCAATAATACCATAACTACTGTGTAGTGTCTGGTGAACTACACTATATTCCCTTTAGGACATCTAGTGAGATATATGCAAATGAGTTTTGCTATATTCCCTGTGGGACATTTAGTGTTTCATGATCTGAGAACATGTTATAGCTCCTATAGAACATTTAGTAATAATACTATAACTACTGTGTAGTGTCTGGTAAACTAGACTATATTCCCTTTGGGACATCTAGTGAGATCTATGCAAATGAGCTTCGCTATATTCTTTGTGGGACGTTTAGTGTTTCATAATCTGAGAATATGTTATAGCTCCTATGGAATGTCTAGCAATAATACCATAACTACTGTGTAGTGTCTGGTGAACTGCACTATATTCCTTTTAGGATGTCTAGTGACAATGGACTTCATTATATTCCCTGTGAGACATTTAATAAAATATATGTGATGATTCTCGCTATATTCCCTGTGGGACATTTAGCAATTTATGATTTTTTTAAAAAAAACATGTTATAGTTCCTATGTAATGTCTAACAATCTGTGATTTAAAATTTCACTATATTCCCTTCGGGACGTTTAGCGATTTATGATTTGAAAAAAGTGTCATAGTTCTTGTGGAATGTTTAGCAATTTGATGATTTTAAAATTTCGCTATATTCCTTGTGAGATGTCTAGCAAAAAATGTGTTATAACTCTTATGGAATACCATAACTACTATGTAGTGTCTAGTGATAAAGATTTGAAAATTTTCATGTTATAACTGCTATTAAAGCACATAACATGCTGAATTTGAAATTCATGTTACGACTATTGTGCAACACATAACATGATGATTTTGAAATTTGTGTTTTAGCTACTATGTAACATGAAATGAATTTTGAAATCTTTCAATTTAAAATGATGCATGTAAAAATGCAAAACTAAATTCTATAATTATATTCTGTATTCCGTACTTGACAAAAAAATCAGAATTTAAATACATACGCAATTAATAATAATTCATTAATTTATGACATTAGTTAAATGAATTAATTAGGAATTAAATCCTAATCAAGATGCAATTATGGATGAAATTGCAAAGAAAAACTTGATTTTAAATAAAGACATAGTCAAGGGACCAAAATGGATATTTTCCATTTATAAGAAGCTTCCTTCCTTATTTTTCGATGCTATTCTTTCATTTCCCTCTCCATTTCTTATTTTTTGTTTTGATTTTCTTTTTTTGATTTCTTGCTCATTCGAGTCTGATTCATGATCTGTTAGATCCTTGGCTGAGCCACAACATAGGCTACATAGAGAAGCAGAGATTCCAGCTGACCTAGCCATTGTGCGTCTCCATTTTCCTCAGAACAATCTTAAACTTTGAGAGGGTTCTACTATGCTTCCTTTGACTCGCCTTCACCTTTATAGGTGCACATATTAGGCGATGAGGTAACACTTCCTTATTTATGTTTATTTTTGCAAAAATTTATTGATATAAATAGTAATCAGAATTAATTTTAGAATGCAAACTAGTGTGTATATTATTGAAATTAGATTAAAAATCACTTAAAATGCATGAAAAATTTAAATTTAACCTAGGAACATAGAATTTTAGTTGAATGGCCGACCGAAGGTCTGAAAATCTGAGTCGAAGGTCTAAAAATCAATTGGCATTTGTGCAATGTCGATCGACATTCTACTTTGCAGATCCATAATTTTTTTAATTTTTTAATCAATTAATTAATTATTATTATTTTTTCTATCCTCGAAATTCTCCCAATGACTGATGAAATTCATGAGTTATTTTCACATAGCTCATGAATTATTTCACATGCTACCAGAGAATGTGGCACAGCTAGTATGGGCCTTTGGGTTTAGACAATTTATTATTGGGCTTCCGATAACTTGAGGGAGGTCTAATCGCCATTCTTTATTTGCACTAATTGAGCGATGGATGGACACCACCCACACATTCCATACTCATGTTGATGAGTTGACTATTTTGCCTATGAGTTTTTCTGTGATCATTGGGATTACCTGCGGGGGGACTCCCATTTCCTTCAATATCAACTACTGCAGTCTCCCTAAGCATGCGCGAAGTCAGAATATGTAAGATTTGATCAGGTTCATTTCAACGTGAAAGAATCGAAAGAATGTTCTTCTTTCATCAGTAATTGAGGGATTCAAACGACTTCCTACCACCATTCCTCGTTAGATTGCCCATAAGGCGAGGTGTTTTCTTCTAATATTGCTTGGCACGACCCTCTTATATAAGACTAGTCATGAGATCAGCATTGCCCTTCTCAGCCCTATTCGAAACTTAAACCGAGTTGTCTCCTTTAAATAGGGATCTGCTGTGTTGGCTTATTTGTATTATAGACTAGACATTATTTGTAGAGGTGCTATCACCATATGCAGCTTTTGGCATGCTTTGCATGTACATCATCCTTCTTCTTTTTTGACTTATTTCATCTTTCCAGATCTGGAGTCTAGAGATTGGGCTGATTTGTGGCTTCGGTGCAATCAGTTATGATAAGAGGCTCCCTTTGATGTAGAGATGGGGCTCTTCCCATCTAGCAAGTGTTAGGAACACTCTACATATTTACCATAATCAGCTGAACACTGTCTAGTGGCACTTGGTAGGAAAACAGAATCAACAGTATTTCATAATTCAATGTAAGTTAAACTTAATCACATGATTTTACAGATTAAATAAAATTGGATATAGGGAACAGATGACATCCAGAGGTACAATTTCATGGTTGTTGTAGTACGACTTGAGGACATGAGGATTCTACTCCATAGTTATGGCTGCCATATATGGTATTTGGGAGAGTGGGTGTATCAGTGGCATTTTAGACCTTCCTGATGCCATATTCCCTCTGATGTTCCTCTCTCGATGTTATAAAATTCTCATATGATGGGTTCGGTGTTAAGAGAGGCATTATAGGGATATGATGCCATGATTTTTCTTAAGTGATCTTGCCATTACCAACAGTTCACCCATGAGAACCTCTTGGAGTAAGATCCTGCTGACCAGGCTGAGGTAACTTATGATCATTTCTCTTATTCTTTTAAAACTCATAAATTACTCATTCATTTTCACAATTTGAGGAGATTGGTTTCCTTGCTGCCACGGTGATGGACTGAGACTGCTCCTGATACTGAGAGATTTGAGCCTAGACCTAGTCATACACACTATACTCAACATGTTGGGACTAGTCATGAGGGGGCTCTTATTGGTGCTATCCTTGGCAATGTCTCTCTTATGGACATGTCCATGCTTTATTAGGCTCTTGTTGTTCAGACTCCGGTTGAGCAATATATGCACTTTAGTAATGCTCAACTTCTTAGCTTTTCTCTGATAGATACTTCTCATGTGAGTCTATCTGACTTATTTCCTACATGATCTATACACTTGACACATATGTTAATAGAAAATTTTACAAAACATGTTCCCCAAACATAGGCAAAGTATTTACATGGTCTTGCCTCATCTCAAAGGTTATTTAATATGCAGGTCACAAATAGTTGGTGAGTAAGTATATACATTGAAAAATGAAAAATGTATGCATGAAGTGCATATGATATGACATTTCCCATATGTGCAGAGTTATTCTAGGGATATGGAGCAAGAGAACGAGATGCTTCATCGATGACTTGCGGACTTGGGCATGAACCCCTACAGCGTTGGTACTTCATCTGTCAAACCTCTAGATACTGATCATCATGATGACCCTAGTAGAGGATGGAGCACATGACCTGATAGTGGAGCCCAGGATGACTGATTCCAGGCTATCTTCATTTCTGATTTGTAGTTATATTAAACTGTCTTCTTGTGCTGATCTATTTCAAATTTCCCTTTCTTGAAATTAGATTAGATGAATAAATGGTCCTAAATGAATTTTATTATATATATATATATACACTCTAACTTTTGCCTAAGCAACCCTTTTGAGTTTTCCACTTAGCATGCTTCTTTTATGTTCTAAAGCAAAATGGTCTCATAGAGCTAATTTTAAGCTTTTATATTATTTTTTTCTTTCTAGTACTTATGCATTATAAATAAGATAAAACATGCAATATTATAACAAAATTCAATTTCAATAAGATTCATTAATTAGGCCCAAAATAAGTACATTTACTACATCACATGACATAACTCCTATTATCAGCTAGTCCTTTCAGATTTTCTAACTGAATATTTTTCATTCATATTTTATTTCCCTAACTTTTGCCTGACTAGCCCTTCGTAGGTTTTCTAATTAGTGGGACCTTTTTCTTTTATTTATTCCCTAATTTTTGCCTGCTAGCCCTTTATGAGTCTTTTGAACAGTGGGAATGTCCTAATTTTGCCTTACTAGCCTTTTCAAGTTTTCTAGTTGGCGGACTTTATTTTCTTTATACTACTTTTATTTATTTTTATAGGTAGTATTTCTTGAGATGATCCAGATTAACAAGCTCTATGAACTTATTCCCTTCAAGATCAGATGTCTTGGTAGCTCCTTTTGGCAAAACTGACTTGACTAAGTATGGTCTTTCCTAATTCGGTCTAAATTTTATCTCGGATCGAACACCATTGCTCTAGATTATTTTAACACCATGTCCCCAGCTCTTATTGGTCTTACTTTTTTGTTGAACGACCTTGCTATCTTCCTCTGATATATCTAAGTATGAAATAAAGCATTGATCCTTTTCTCATTTAAAGATACCATATAATCATATCTCTTTTGTGCCCATTCATTCTCAGGCATTTTAGCCTCTGTAACCACTTTTAAAGACTTGATCTTAGTTTCTATAGGCAAAATTGCTTCACATCCATACACCAAGGAGAATAGAGTTTGGCCTGTGGTAGTTCTGGATGTAGTCTTGTATACCCACAAGGCAAAGGGAAGGTACTCAGACCAGTCTTTATGAGTTTTGACCATTTTAGAGAGGATTTTCTTGATATTCTTATTTACAACTTCCAAAAACCATTAGCTTGAGGTTGATATGGTGAAGACTTATGATGCTCGATCCTGTATTTCTGTAACAACTCTAAAGTCTCTGCTTGAAAATGAACCCCATTGTCTATCACAACATGATGTGGAACCCCATATCTATAAATAAGATTCTTCTCAATAAATTAGGCCATCCACTTTGCCTTTAGAGTATTAAAAGATTCAACCTCTACGCATCTAGAGAAGTAATCAATTGCCATAACTATATACTTATGTCCATTTGATGTTGTCGACCTTATTTCTCATATGCTATTAATCCTCCTCACTGTGAAAGGCTAAGGAGATGATAAACTATTTAGCACCATTGGAAGAAGGTAGTTGAGATTCCCATAGATCTGACACTGATGGCATTGCCTTATTATCTTAATGAAATTTCTTTCCATGCTCATCTAGTAGTACCCTTATTTGATGATCTTCTTTTCTAGGATTATTCCATTCATATGAGAACCATAATCTCTCGTGTGAATCTCCTTCATCACCTCTTCTGCTTCATCTTTCTTGAGACATATGAGTTGTATCACATTCAGCATTCTCTTCTACAACACCCTATTGTGACTTACAAAATTACATGCAAGGACACGCATGGCATATCTCTCTTTTGAACTGGCTGCATCTGGATATTTTCCTTCCTCAATAAACATTTGAACATCATAAAAATGTGTCTTCTCTTCGGGCCCTACTTGAATTCCCATAATCTGCTAACCCTTATAACATGGAGCTCTTGATTTCATGATCACTAATGGCTTTATAGTTAATACAGTTACACTTTCCCATATTAAAGAGAGTGTTGTTAAAGCATCTGCCATTTGATTATCATCTCTTGATAGATGAATAAAAAGACATTTGGTGAAGTTCTTTATTAGTGGATGTAGGGTTTCAGCTTTTCCTCCTTTACTTTCCATTCTTTGTTAGCCTGACTAATAACCAATATTGAATCCCCATATACTAAGAACTCCTTTACTCCAGCTACTATTACTGCTTCCACTCTATGAATGCATGCCTCATACTCAGCTATATTATTAATTACTTTGAAATCTAGTTTCTTGGCCATCGGTATGGTTTCTCCTTATAGCGTAACAAGGATCACTCCTAATCCAGCTCCTTTGTTGTTTACAGCCCCATTAAAATAAAGCTTCCATTATTGATGCTCTATAATTGCTAGATTCTCATATGGAAATTCTAGGTTCCATAATTCATCACCCTCTAATGCATTTTGTGCTAAGAATTCCACTACTATCCTTCCTTTAGTAACCTTCATGGTAATGACCTCTATGTCAAATTCAGTTAGGAGTATGATCCATCGAGACATCCTTCCAGTCAAAGCAAGTGTTTGCAGTAAGTATGTTAAGGGATCTATCTTTGAAATAACCTAAACCTTATAAGACTGAAAGTAATGCCTCAATTTTCTTATTGCCCATATCATTATCAAACATATATTTTCCACCAAATCATACTTTTCTTCATATGGAAAGAAATTTTTATTGAGGTAATACACTGCATGCTCTATGCCATTCGGTCCTTTTTGAGCTAATATTGTCCCTTTTGCCTTTTCCTCTAGAGCCAAATGCAGGATCAATGGTTTTCCTTACATCGATGGTCTCAGTATAAATGGATGAGTGAGATATTCTTTTATCTTATCAAAGGCCTTCTAACAATCATCATTCCAGTCTACAGGTTAATATTTTCTCAACAGCTTAAAGATTGGGTCTCAAATACTAGTAAGCTTTTCAATGAACCTGCTAATATATTGTAACCTGTTAATAAATCCTCTTACTTTTTTCTCTATCTTTGGCACCAACATTTCCTGGATAGCTTGCACTTTTTCTGGATCTACTTCAATTCCTTTGCTACTAACTATATGCCCTAGCAGTTTTCCTGAAGTAACCCTAAAAATGCATTTATTTGGGTTGAGCCTCAGATTGTACCTCTTAATTTGAGCCAATAACTTATCTAAAGCTTCAAAGTGTCCCTCTCTTGTCTCTAACTTGACCATTATGTCATCTACATATACTTCTACTTCTTTGTGCATCATATCATGGAAAAGAGCAGTAACTGCCCTTTGATATGTTGCACTTGCATTCTTTAATCCAAAAGGCATAGCCTTATAACAATACACCCCTCATTCTGTAATGAAAGTTATTTTGATCTTATCCACAATTGCCATCATTATCTAATTATATCCTGAAAACCCATCCATAAAAGAATACATTGTGCTTAATGCCGCACTGTCTACTATTACATTAATATAAGGTAAAGGAAAATCATCTTTTGGGCATGCTTTGTTTAGATCCCTGAAATCCACACATATATGTACTTTACCATCTTTCTTATGTACTAATACTATGTTTACGAACCATTGAGGATAATCTACTACTTCTAGAAAATTAGCTTGGATTTGTTTAGCAACTTCCTCTATTATCTTTTCAGTCCACTTTGGTCTTAGCCTACATAGTTTTTGTTTAACAAGTTTAATTTTTGGATAAGTTAGGATGTGATATTCTATAATTTCCCTAACTAAACCTAGCATATCTTCATAAGTCCAAGCAAATACTACCTTTCTTTTTTTTAATATTCTCTTAAAAATGTTCCTTCTCTTTAAGAGTTACATCATGTGATATAGAAATATTCTTAGGATTATCATTTGTGCCCATGTTCAATGAATCTAATTAAATGGAATTAATGTCTAACATGCACATACGATCAATATGAAAATGCACAGAACCATCAGGATGGACATCACATAAGTAATTCAAACTAGAATTCATATCATTGACCATGGAAAAAAATAAAGTCTTCATCCTCATAAAGGTTGTACATTATTACATCAGTTTCTTCATAAAAAACATCACTAAAACTATTACTAATAATAATAGCTAAATCTTGGGGTTGCTCCTCTTCAGGTGGCAGACACAACAGCTCTTTGACAGTAGTATCACCCATCTTCTTAGCTACTTGCTTCATCACTTCCTCTTTTATTATTCTCTACTAAGTTCTCCATAATTTGCTCCTTGAAGATTTTGAACCTAGGAATGTCTTTTCCAGTAATATTGACAGATTCCCTAGTACCCAAATAGTACTTTCCTTTCCCTGGCTACATAAAATTCTCACTCATTGGCTTGATTCTCCCCAATGGTTATTTATCTTGGCCTCTCCCTTCTTCCTTCCTCTTTTACCACCAAGTTCTATCTCAGTGCACCCTTGCACCTTGGTATCACTCTGACTCTTAAACTCTGGTAGCCTAGGGCTTCCCTGCTCATTCTTTCCCAGTCCATGTCTAGGTTGATAATTCATGCTCTCCATTATCTTCGTAACCCTTAGGTCCATTTCAGTTCCGTCAAATATCCTAGCAACTTGGAAACCAGGAGGAATGCACACTTACTTATGTTTCTCTAGTATAACGGCCACAGCTGCATTAGTTCCTACTTCTATGGTCACTATATCTCCTTTATGAGGGAATTTTATCTTTTAGTGCACAGTTGAGGGTAGTCCTCCAAGAGCATGGAACCATGGCCTTCCCAAAAATAAGGCATAGGTGACAGGGATATCTAGCACAGTGAAATCAACAGTAGATTCCACAGGTCCTTATTTAACTAGAGCTTGGAATGTCCCCTCCACATTCCTAATGTTGTCATTATAGGCTCTAATTATCAAGTTTGAACCTGTTATGTCATCGGATTTCAAATCCAAATTAGGCAAGATCTTCAACGGACACACATTAATAGCAAGACCATCATCAACCGTTGCAAAGTTGGTTCACTTCCCCTTCACTTCAGCTGGGATAAACAATGCTTTATTATTATTATTTCTTTCTTCCAAAGGCAAATCATCATTTAAGAACATTATCAACCTATGTTTCTTTTTCGTAACTTTTGCTACTATAGCCTCAAGTGTAGCTGTTGTTTCAATGTTCATGTTTGGCAGAGCTTTGATAAGAGCTCTTCTAGGACTACCTAAATGCATCAGTAGCTCCCAAATGCTGACATTTTCCTTAGCCTTCTTTAGTTATTCTAAAATTAAGTCTTCTTTTTCTCCTCCCTCTATTTTTACATCAACTCTTCTATGACTCTCTCAATTTTCTTTTTTGCTTCCTTGTAATTCCTCCCACTCCTAGTGGCATGATTCACATTAGGGTTATCGCTCCATACATTAAGACTAGTGAGACTTTCCTCATCAGAGTCATACCAGATGTTTACAACCCTAATAATTAGGTTCCTTTTTCTATTTTTTCCACACTTCCACTATGCACGTTTCTTTTCCCTCCATGTTAAACTTTTTCAGATGCTCACTCAGTAGCTCCTCGATCCTTTACTTAAGAGTTAAGGATCTTTTACTCTCCTCTTCAAACTCATCACCCCATCCTATAGGTACAATCTCCTCAAGGGGTATATCACTAAAAGCTGGTTTTGAATAGAATACTCTATAATCAAATTTGCCTAAGAGCTGCCACAATAAATCCTCAACTCCTCTTTGTGGTTGTTTTAGAGTTTTGGATTCTTTTTCTTCTTCTACTGGCTTATTATTAAACTCATCACCCTATCTTGAAGGCACTATTGATTCAACAGGGATATTAGTAGAAGATGTTTTGGAGTAGAACACTTTGTAATTAAATTTTCTTGAGGGTTATCCCAACAAATCCTTAACTCCACTAAAGGCATCCAGAGATTCCTTACTGTCTGGATGGTTTAGGTTTTTAAAAGAGTCTAGCTGTAGACACCCAATTTCAGGATGATGTGTTATGAATGCTGCCAAGTACTCTAATGATGAAAATATCATGAATAGATCTTCGATACTTAATCTTTAAGATTCTAAAGGTTTAAATGTAGCTTTTAAAGGAAGGATTTAATGTTTTTAGGACTAAATTGCAAGGTTTTTTAGGACCTAATTGCAAAACTTAAATTCTTCTAGGGGTCTTTTTATAATTAAATGTTAAAAAAAGAAAAAGAAAAAATAGCTGTCAGAATTCCATAATTATGATCAGAATTATGTAATTCTTATCAGAATTACACCAATTCCAATCGGGATTATGTAACACAATCTTGATCGGAATTGAATTCTTCCATCTCTATTTTCCTATTTTTAATCCTAATTGGTTTAAAATTCCTAATTAACTCAATCCTAATTGGTTTAAAATTCTTAAATATAATTTTAAGTATTAATCTTATATTTTAGAAATTAGAATCACGTTAGGATTGGGCTAGGCTTTCTAATTCTCCTTCCACTATATAAAGAAAGGATGAAGAGCAAGAGGAAGAAAAAAGCTGTAGGAAGAAAAAAGTCCTAGGAAGAAAAAACCTGTAGGAAGAAGCAAAAGCATAGGAAAAAGAAAAGAAAAGGAAAAGAGAAAGAGAAGAGGCGGGAGAAGAGAAAAAGAAAAAAGAGAAACAAATTTTTTTGAATTATTTTTTTTTTGAGTTATTTTTTTACGAAAATTCCTTTTGATTTAACAATTAATTCAAGATTCGTGGAGGATTTTTAAAGAAGAAGATTCGAAGACTTATCAAGAACGGTGAATTACAAATCTGAAAAGTACCCCAAATCATCATAAGCATCATCATCATCATCTTATTCTTTTTTATTTTTTTTTATTATTAATTATTTTTATTCTTTTGAGTTATTATCATAATTTATTCATTAATTATCTTTTTTTTTGTGATTATGGAGAAAAATGCGTGTGGTGATCATATGGAAGGGATGAATTCATAAGAAGTCTGTGGAAAGCTAGGGATAAAGCCTCGTAGAGACTTAGTTTCTAGGGCTTTTTATTTTATTTTATTTATTGCTTTTATTTTTTTACTTTATTTTTATTTTATTAATTGTTTTATGAATTAATGTAATAGTCCCAATAGTGGGAGTAATAAAATTATATGTGTGGTTGCATGTTTATTTTGATTAAATTTGTTAGTAAAATTAGGCTTTAATTTGGTAATTACTTTAAATCAATGAAGGAAGTAGATTAATATAGGTTGCTTAATAATCAAATAGGATTTTAGTAAGGATTAATTTAATTATTTGTTTGATTTTATTTAATTATTTTTTATGTTTTTATTTATTTTTGAGCTTATTTATTGTTTTTATATATTTTGGGCCTTAAGCCCATTTTAGGCTTTGATTTATTTATTTAAGTTTAGGTAATTCTTTTAGCCCATCTCATTTAATAACTAATTAGGTTTAATCAATTAAAATATATTTTAAGGTTCATAATTAATTAGATTTTAGGTTACAAATATCCTTAGGCCCATTTAGTTAATTAGACATAGGCTCACTTAACTCAATTTAATTAATTGAGACTTAGCCCACTTAATTTAAGCCTTTTTTCATAATTTATAGATTTAAGATCACTATTTAATTAAAACCTATAGAATTAGGCCCATTAATTTAAATATTCCATAATTTGTAGATTTAAGCTCATATTTGGAATTAAAATTAGTAGACTTAGGTTCATTTAATTAAAATCAAAAGGAATTAGGTCTTTAGATTCACTCATAAATTAAAATATGTAGACTTTAGCTAATTGATTTAAAATCCATATAGATTAGACTAACTTAGGGATTATGTGATTTATTGAATGCATTATTTACTTGTATATTTCATGACTAGTTTGCCTTGGAGTTGATTGTCTTAGGGTTTATATGAAATTGCATATAAATAGAGAATAAGATAGTAATTCATAAAGTAATTCTAAATGAACACAAGAGTGAAAGAAGTTGGTATTCCACATCTAGAATCTCCTGGTTGTGGCGCTAGCTTTCTTTTAGGGAATCGAGTACCACCTTTTCGATTTGTCCCAGTTATTACCCTGGGTGGTGACTCCTCATCTCCACGCCATGTCTTTATGACAGTGGTTAGTGTGTTCGCTAGAGCCCTAAGCTCAAATAGTGTCACAGTTGCTAAAATCTTGGACGCGCACTAAACCCCACCGTCTACAGTGGCGACTCCACTGGGGATAAGAGATACTGATATTAATAAAAAGAAAGGTAGTATTTGCTTGGTCCTATAAGGATATGCTAGGGTTAGATAGGGGAATCGCGGAGCATCACATTCCAACATACCTTGAAGCTCAACCTGTTAAGCAGAAACTTCATAGGTTAAGGCCCGAGTGGACAGAAAAGATAAGGAAAGAAGTAACTAAGCAAATCCAGGTTGATTTTCTAGAAATTGTGGAATACCCTTAATGATTGGAAAATATAGTACCAGTACCCAAGAAAGATGGAAAAGTTCGAATGTGTGTAGACTTTAGGGATCTGAATAATGCATGTCCAAAGGATGATTTTCCTTTACCCCATATTAATATGATTATGGATAGTGTAACATCTAGTGCGATGTACTCTTTTATGGATGGGTTCTTAGGTTATAATTAGATAATGATGGTAGTTATGGACAAGATGAAAACTGCCTTCAAGGTGATGCCCTTTGGATTAAAGAATGCAGGAGCAACTTACCAAAGAGCGGCCACTACCTTATTCCATGATATGATGCATAAGGAAGTAGAAGTTTATGTTGATGATGTGATGGTTAAGTATGAAATAAGAGAGGGACATTTTGAGGCTTTGGATAAGTTCCTAACAAGAATAGAAAAATATAACCTAAGGCTTAATCTGAACAAATGCATCTTTGGGGTAACTTCAGGAAAGTTATTAGGGCATATAATTAGCAATAGAGGAATAGAAGTCAATCCAAATAAGATCAAATCCATGCAAGAAATGCCAGCATCAAGAACAGAGAAGGAAGTACGAGGGTTTATCGAAAAACTATAATACATCAGTAGGTTCATTACGAGACTTACCATGGTTTGCGATCCGATCTTTAAGCTCTTAAGGAAGAATCAGCCCGTGGAATGGAAAAGAATGCCAAAAGGCCTTTGATAAGATTAAGGAATACCTTATTAACCTACTTGTATTGAGGCCAACAAGACAAGGTAAGCCTTTAATCTTATATTTGGCTTTAGAAGAGAAAGGAATGGGAGCAATGCTAGCACAAGAAGGGCCCAAAGGGGTGGAGTACGCTATATATTACCTTAGTAAAAAGTTCCTATCATATAAAGAAAAGTACGATCTTATAGAAAAGACATGTTTGATAATGATCTGGGCTACAAAGAAGTTAAGGCATTATTTCCAGTCTTACAAAGTATAAGCTATTTCAAGGATAGATCTTTTAAAATACTTGTTCTAAGCACCAGCTTTGACTGGAAAGATGTCTAAATGGTTGGTACTTTTAACTGAGTTCGATATAGAATATGTCACCACGAAGGTCATCAAAGGTAGAGCTGTAGCAGAGTTTCTAGCCTAGAATGCAATCGAAGGAAATGAATAGTGGAACCTAGAGTTTCCAAATGAGAACCTAGCAGAAATAGAACAACAAGAATGGAAACTTTATTTTGATGGAGCCATGAATAATAGAGGAGCAGGGCTAGGAGTAATTCTTGTTACACCAAAATGAGAAACCATCCCAATGGCCCAAAAATTAGACTTTAAGGTTACAAACAATATGGCTGAGTACAAGGCATGTATCTATGGCATGGAAGCAGCATTGGCAGTTGGAGTTAAAGACCTATTGGTTTATGAAGATTCCATATTAGTCATCAGCCAGGCTAACGAAGAGTGGGAAGTAAAAGAAGAGAGATTGAAACCTTACATCCACTATTTGAGAAAACTAATAAAGAATTTCACTAAATGTCTCTTTATGCATTTACCAAGAGATGAGAATCAAATGGCAAATGCTTTGGCAACACTTTCTTTAATGTGGGATAAACTGACGGGATCGATGATGAAACCTTTAGTGATAATGAAGATGAAAGCTCCATGTTATGGCAAAGAACATGTCATGAATATTCAGATAGGGCCAGAGGAAAAGCCATGGTTTTATGACATCTAGAGATTTATCGAGGAAAGAAGATATCTAGACGAAGCAACTTCCAAAGATAGATATGCTCTTCATGTTCTTACGCATCATTATGCAAGTCATGATGGGATATTATACAAAAGGATGCCGAATGGAATATAGTTGAGATGTCTCAAGAAGGATGAAGTGGAATAGGCAATGAGAGAGATTCATGAAGGAGTTTATGGATCATACATGAATAGGATAATCCTAACAAAGAAAATTATACGGCAAGGGTACTATTGGATGAGTATGGAAAAGAACTGTATCCGAATAGTGAAAGAATGCCATCAATGTCAAGTACACGGGAATCTCAATTGCCTTCCCCCTATAATTCTAAACAGTTTAACGTCTCCATGGCCCTTTATAGCCTAGGGAATAGATATAATAGGGGAAGTAAAACCAACTGCTTCAAACGGGCACAAATATATATTAGTTGTAATTGATTACTTTTCGAGATGGTTAGAAGTAAAATCCTTTGGCACTTTAAAAGCTAGACAGATGGCAAAGTTCATTAAGAAGAACCTAATTTGCAGATATAGGATCCCACACCATGTTGTGACAAACAATGGAGTTTAGTTTCAGGCAGAAACTGTCGAGTTATTACAAAGATACAAGATCAAGCATCATAAGTCCTCACCTTATTGACCTCAGGCTAATAGTGCAGTAGAAGCAGCTAATAAGAATATAAAGAAGATTCTCTCTAAGATGGTGAAGACTGGCCTGAATACCTCCCTTTTACTTTGTAGGGATACAAAATTACAACACGTACTGCTACATGACAAACTCTATTCTCATTAGTATAAGGTTGTAAATCAATTCTACCCATAGAAACAAAAATTAAATCCTTAAGAGTGGTTATGGAAGCAAAAATCCCCAAGAGTGAATGGATGCAAAAAAGGTTTGATCACCTTATATCTCTAGATGAGAAAAGGACGGATGCATACTTAGATTTATCAGAGGAGAATTGCAAGAGCATTCAATAAAAAGGTTAAGCTGGGAAAGATAAAAGTTGGAGATATAGTAGTAAAGCACGCAAGGGCAATGGTGTTTGACCCGAGAGGAAAATTCAGACTTAACTGGGAAGGACCGTATTTAGTCAAGACAATCATGCCCAAAGGAGCTGCAAAGATATCAGATCTAAAAGGGAATGAGTTCACTGAGCCAATTAACCTGGATCGCCTTAAGAAATACTACCTTTAAAAAAAAGTGGTCCGCTGACTAGAAAACCTAAAAAGGCTAGTTAGGCAAAAGTTAGGACATTCCCGTTGTTTAGAAAACCGGCAAAGGGCTGATCAGGCAGAAATTAGGGAAATGAAAATGGGAGGAAAAAATATTTAGTTAGAAAATCCGAAAGGACTAGCTGATAACAGGAGTTGTGTCATGTGATGTAATAAATGTATTCATTTTTTCCCTGGTTAATGAAATGGATTGAAATGATATTTTTATTAAATATTTCATTTTCTATCTTTATTACAAGGCACAAAGACTTGAAAAAAAATAAAGCATGAGAAACCGGACTTATGAGACCACTACTTTTATTTTTATTTCTTCTTTGACTCACCTAACAATATTTGAGTCCTTTTGTATTTAATAAGTTTTGATGATTATGTAGATTGCATAGTAACCCAAGTCTTGTAGTTGTCATAAGTAGTCATGTCAGTATCCAGGCACATATTCTGTTCCAAAGCTCTATGAGGCCATAAGTTCTTCACCTTGTCCAATAAATCTTATCTCAAGAGGAAACCTTTGAAGTTAGTTATAACAGCCACAATGAATTGAGGGCAACCATACTAACGGCAAAGGCATGAAGGAGAAAGAAAGGTTGAAAAGTGTAATCCGGGAATAGGGATGCAATTGTCATACAAGTTGATGGTCATGAATTTTAATCTCCACCAAGGATAGATCCAAGTAATCTCAGTATCAGCAATGCCTTTCATCCAATTAGTCCATTGATTTGTAGTATGCTTATCCTTTATCTTCAAAGGATGAGATTGTAGATGATGAGGTTGATAAATCAAAGCATTAGGAGGAGCATCGAGCAAACTTAATTTCTCCTATAACCAAATCTAAAAAAAAAAGTTAAAAACCTAACAGGGTGGCTTAAGTAAAAAAAAAGGGTTACATACTTGAAGGAGAAGCAGGCTTCTTGAGAGTCAGTTTTGAGCCTTGAAATTATCTAAGCCAATGATAGTTTCAGCAAGTATGATAGGCATAGGGTTAGCTCCAATTGTTCTAAGATACTGATAATCCTTACATTAGCATCTCCATGAGAAGATACTAGTAAAAATTAAGTATATATGCAGAAGGTGATAGTTCTAATCCAAGCAGCATTGGTTTTGTCTTTAGTTTCATAAGAGAAAATCATAAAAGGAAGATTGATGGTTTTAGCATTATGCGCGTGCTTGTAAATAACATCTGGGGGCATATCAAATAATGTAATTAACCTATTAGGAAACTTAATCACTAGGTCTGAGAGAGCAATGGTGGCAGTGGAACTTAGTGAACATCCTAGAATAGCAATAAATTCCTCGATCAGGGGACACAGTTCTTGTCCATTAAATCTAAATACGTGATCATTAACATCCTAAAAGGTGGCAGTAGCATGTAAAAAATTATTATCTATCTTCAGATGTTGAAAGGACTTTAAGGGTTTGGCATGAAAGGGCAGAATTTTATTCCAATCGTCTCCATTAAGGATCTTGACAAAATTTCTTTATCAAAGTGAGCGTCGCTTGCATTATGATGGAATGATGCGATGGAGGATGAAATTGTTGTAGTATAATGGCTTTTATATAGGGTGAAAAATTAGATACATAAAGGATTAGGATTCATTTTTAGACCAAATTCATGTTAGAGTAGGAGAATATATGGAACCGATTTCCAATCGAAAATTCAGAATTACAATCGGAATTCTATATTTTCAATTGAAAATCCATAATTTCGATCAGAATTCTAAATTTCTGATCAGAAATCCATAATTCCAATCGGGATTCTAGATTTTCAATCAGAAATCTAGGACGCCGGTCGGACTTCTAATGTTTCCGACTAAAAAAAAAAAGAAAGGCAAAATTACGGTTTAGTCCAAAATAAAAGTCCATAGTGCATAAAAGGAAACAGTTCTGAAATATTTCAAAGTATAGTCATGCTAATACAATTCCTAAAGAAAATCAGTCATCCTAAGCTCCAATGTCTAGCCAGGGTCTCCATCCTCTAGCTGGATCCTCACTCTGATCTGGGGGCATAGAAGTCTCAGTATCGTGTCCATTAAAACCAAGGCTAGCAAGTTTGTGCCAGAGCCTCTCATTCTCACGCTCCAAATCCTCGGCATAATTATGTTGCATTAAAAAATAGTTAAAATCATGCATATCATGCACAACATACATACATCTGCATATTTGTTGTATATACTAACCCTCTAAGTATCTATAATCTGCATAGTAAATAATCTCTAAGAAGAGGCAATGCCATACAAATACTCTGCCTATGTCTTAGGGACCTGTAAAATAAAAATTACTAATTCAGCAACAAGTGCAAGTTTGTGCAGGGTCGGTAAGAGAGCAAATCTAACTTACATGTGAAGCATTAGGAGGAGAAAAACTAAGAATCTGAGCTGTATCAAAATACATGTGTCGCTCAATAGGAGTTTGTACCATAGGAACCCAATAATACATTAACCTATTAAATGGGGGAACATCACCCATGGTGCCCAAGGAAGTCTCACCATGAGCAGTCTCACTGTGATGAATGGGCTTGACTTCCTGCTCAGTTTCCTCAGTATCATCCTCAGACTCCTCCATAGCAGCATCAAGGACTCCTTCAACCTATATAGAGAACCAAATGTTAATAATGATAAGAGAGTTGAAGTAAAGTAATGAGAGAAAGCATACCTCAGTCGGGTCTATAGGAACCTACTCCAAGAGGTTCTCTCGAATATACTCCTGGTAATGATGAGAACACTCAAGCATCGTCGAAGCATCATATCCCTCAAGAGCAACTCTAAGCTCAGGACTGGTCATATGGCTACTTCGTAACATCAAAGAAGGAATAGAAGAGGGAACACACCTCCTGGAATGTCCCATATGCCAGTGATAAACACACTCATCGAGATACCACATCTGGCAGCCATAACCAGGAAGCAGAACTCTCATAGTCTCCTATCTTACTATTGCAGTCATAAAATTATATTGCTAAATGTCTTCAGCACCTACCAACCAATTTGATCTAACCTGTAAACCCATTCATTTAAATTTAAATTTGTTAAACTTTTATAATTAATGAAATACTAAAAATTAAAATTTTCTTACTAGGTCCCACTCTAAGGAGTTTAGTTGATCTCGATAAGTCTACAAATCATGCTTGATGCTAGCAAAATGAGAGGAACCTCACTTCTGCATCAGGGGAAGACTCATGTCGGAGCTAATGGCATTGAAACCTTGAATCACTCCAGTCTCAATGCCCCAAATCTGAAAAAGGAAAATGAAGGAAATAAGGAAGGGTATGCAAAAGTAAGTAAAAGATATAAAAAAGGGAGTTAAGAAATATACATGCAAGACATGCCAGAATCTACACATCGTTGCAGTGCCTCTATAAATAGTATCCAATCTATAGTAGAGGTAAGCAAGCGCTGCAGACCCACAATCTAAAGTAGTGACCGTACCAAGATCCTGAAGAGGGCCAAGAAGAGCAATGCTAACCTTATGACCAGTCTCGTAAAAGAGTGTAGTGCCAAGCAATATCAATAAAAAACATCTCACCTTCTAAAGAATCTGGCGAGGTGTAGTAGTAGGTAGTCTCCTGAAACCCTGTACAACAGAAGAAAGAAGCACGTTCTTCCTATTCTTCCATGTCGAAACAAACCTAAGCAAGTCACAAACATAATGACTCCTAGCATCCTCCGGAAGAGTGCAGTAATGGATATTAAAAGGAACTGGGGTGCCTCTGAATGCAATCCTGGTAATAGCAGAAAAACTTATCAGGGAAATAGTCAGCTCACCCACTTGTGTATAGAAGGTGTGAGTGGTATCCATCCACCTTTCGATAAGTGTAAAAAGTGAATAGTGATCTGACTTACCTCAAGTAGTCGATAAAGAAGTAATAAAATGTCAAAAACTGGATACCCAGACATGTTGTACTACCTCCCTAGACAAGTCATTGAACAATTCTCGCGCTAAGTGAAAACAACACGAGAATTTCAAGGGCTTCTGAAAAATGCAGAAATAACAAGATCATTTTCTTTCCTAAATATCTATTTTGTGTTGACATCATTTTTTATATAAAAAAATTATTAATTATTAAATCTGAAGTCTAGATTTTCGATTGGAAATCTAGAATTCTGATCGAAATTCTAGATTTTTGATCAAAAATCCAGAATCCTAATTGGATTTTCTAATTTCCAATCGAAAATTTGAGAAATTTGGTCAAAAATCTATGAATCCCATACCAGAATTCAGACTCCTGATGAAAATTTCAATGAAATTTAACATATTTATACTAGTCTGTAACATATTTTGGTTTTAATTTGTCAATTTTTCATGATTTACATTGCATGCTTGTAAACATTAATTTGACATACTAAAATAAATATGTTTATTATAGAATTGAAAATAGAGATAGGAAATTTTCCTCGTCTCCAGCCTGAGAACATCTGTGGAGCTGCAAACGAGTCAGTGGAAATATCTCTTCATTTTCACGAAGTTCCAAATCATTCTGAGGAAAATGTAGACACGAAGTGATAGGATTTAATTGTCTAGAATTGCTCCCACGTAGCCTACGCTATGGGTGAGCCATAGGAATAAACAGATCCAAAATCAAACATCAGATGAAAGAATAATTGAAGGAAGAAAATTTGAAAATCAAGAGAAAATGAGAGAAAAAAAGAGAAGAAGGATAGGAAAAAGAACAAATGAATCGGGAAAAGGAGATAAAGGAATATATAAAGGGAAAATATCCACTTTGATCCTTTAACTTTGGTTTATATTTAATTCCACTTGATTCTTTGCAATTTGGTCTTAAATTGCAAAGCTTTATAGTTTAATAATTCAAGGAATTGTTAAAATTGTTAGGAGTATCTTCAAACGATTATACGACCGAGTATAATTAGCATCATATGACCGAGTGTGATGTCTCTTTTCAAATCAGACTATATGACCGAGTGTAGTCGACATTGTATGACCGAGTGCAATGTATCTTCAATCGATTATATGATTGAGTATAATTAGCATCATACAACCAAGTGTGATGTTTCTTTCAAATTAGACTATACGACTGAGTGTAGTTGGCATTGTACAACCGAGTACAATGTACCTTCAATCAATTATATGACCGACTATAATCAACATCATACAACCGAGTATGATGTCTCTTTTCAAATCAGACTATACAACCGAGTGTAGTCGGCATTGTACGACCGAGTGCAATGTACCTTCAATCGATTATATGATTGAGTATAATTAGCATCATACAACCGAGTGTGATGTTTCTTTTAAATCAAACTATACAACTGAGTGTAATCAACATTGTACGACCGGGTAAAATATGTTTCATTCACCCAAGGTTATACGATCGAGTATAATCAATATTATACAACCGAGTATGATATGTCATTTGAAATGTTGTACGTCTAAGTATACAAAATTCAAAAGAAAAAGCTTCAAGGAGTGTAGGTAAGTATCCTAACTTTCAATTTAGAAATTAGGTGCTATTTTGCTTTGCCGCAATTTGTCAAGCAAACAGTGATAAAGGGGGGCAACTATAAACACTCAATTTCGGGATGATGTGTTATGGATGCCGCAAAGGAGTCCAGTGATGAAAATATCATGAATAGGTCTTTGATACTTAATCTTTAAGATTCTAAGGGTTTCAATGTAGCTTTTAAAGGAAGGATTTAATGCTTTCAGGACTAAATTGTAAGGTTTTTTAGGATCTAATTGCAAAACTTAAATTCTTCTAGGGGTCTTTTTATAATTAAATGTTAAAAAAATACCTATTGGAATTCCATAATTCCAACCAGAATTATTATATAATTCCGATTGGAATTACATCAATTCTGATTAGGATTGTGTAATTCCGATCGGAATTACACAATCCCGGTCGAAATTGAATTCTTCCATCTTTGTTTTCCTATTTTTAATCCTAATTAGTTTAAAATTCCTAATTAACTCAATCCAAATTAGTTTAAAATTCCTAAATATAATTATAATTATTAATCTTATATTTTAGGAATTAGAATCACGTTAGGATTGGGCTAGGCTTTCTAATTCTTCTTCCACTACATAAAGAGAGGATGAAGAGCAAGAGGAAGAAAAAAGTCGTAGGAAGGAAAAGCATAGGTAAAAGAAAAGAAAAGGAAAAGAGAAAGAGAAAAGGCGAGAGAAGAGAAAAAGAAAAGAGAGAAACGCATTTTTTTAATTGTTTTTCTCATTTTTAAGTTATTTTTTTTACAAAAATTCCTTTTGATTTAACAATTAATTCAAGATTCATGGAGGATTTTTGAAGAAGAAGATGCGAAGACTTATCAAGAACGGTGAATTACAAATCTAAAGAGTACCCCAAATCACTCATAAGCATCATCATTTTTCTTATTCTTTTTTTATTTTTTATATTATTAATTATTTTTATTCTTTCGAGTTATTATCATAATTTATTCATTAATTATCATTTTATTTATTTTATTTTTTTGGTGATTATGGAGGAAAACACGTGGTGATCATGTGAAAGAGAAGAATTCATGAGAAGTCCATGGAAAACTAAGGATAAAGCCTCATAGAGACTTAGTTTCTAGGGTTTTTTATTTTATTTTATTTATTGCTTTTATTTTTTACTTTATTTTTATTTTATTAATTGTTGTATGAATTAATGTAATAGCCCCAATAGTGGGAGTAATCAAATTATATGTGTGGTTGCATGTTTATTTTGATTAAATTGGTTAGTAAAATTAGGTTTTAATTAGGTAATTACTTAAAATCAATGGAGGAAGTAGATTAATCTAGGTTGCTTAATAATCAAATAGGATTTTAGTAAGGATTAATTTAATTATTTGTTTGATTTTATTTAATTTTTTTTATGTTTTTATTTATTTTTGGGCTTATTGATTATTTTTATGTGTTTTGGGCCTTAAGCCCATTTTAGGCTTTGATTTATTTATTTAAGTTTAGGTAATTCTTTTAGCCCATCTCATTTAATAACTAATTAGGTTTAATCAATTAAAATATATTTTTAGGTTCATAATTTATTAGATTTAGGTTAGAAATATCCTTAGACCCATTTAGTTAATTAGATATAGGCCTACGTAGCTCAACTTAATTAATTTAGACTTAGCCCATTTAATTTAAGCCTTTTTTCATAATTTGTAGATTTAAAATCACTATTTAATTAAAACCTATAGAATTAGGCCCATTAATTTAAATATCCATAATTTATAGATTTAAGCTCATATTTAGAATTAAAATTAGTAGACTTAGGTTCATTTAATTAAAATCAAAAGGAATTAGGTCTTTAGGTTCACTCATAAATTAAAATATGTAGACTTTAGCTCATTGATTTAAAATCCATGTAAATTAGACTAACTTAGAGATTATGTGATTTGTTAAATGCATTATTTACTTGTTTATTTCATGACTAGTTTGCCTTGGAGTTAATTGTCTTAGGGTTTATATGAAATTGCATGTAAATAGAGAATAAGATAGTAATTCATAAAGTAATTCTAAATGAACATAAGAGTGAAAGAAGTTGGTGTTCCGTGTCCAGAATCTCCTTGTTGTGGTGCTAGCTTTCTTTTAGGGAATCAAGTACCACCTTTTCGATTTGTCCCAGTTATTACCCTGGGTGGCGACTCCTCATCTCCGTGCCATGTCTTTATGATAGTGGTTAGTGTGTTCTCTAGAGCCCTCAGCCCAAAAAGTGTCGCGGTTGCTAAAATCTTGGACATGCGATGAACCTTACCGTCTACACTAGCACTTCCTCTTTGCTAACTCCCGAGTTGATCATTACGGTGGCTGGTGGTGGGACATTTCGGTAGTCTGGGAAAGGATTATTTTTAGTGTTTGGGTTAGGATTGGATTTTTTAGGGTTTGTGATTTTTTTAGAGTCTATTAGGTTTTGGATCACATGTTTAAGGTGGATACAACTATATGTGGAATGACCAGCTATTTGGTGAAACTTATAATAGCTGTTAGGGTCATAGCCTGGGACGTTTGGGTTAGGTGGTTTAGAAAAGGTTAAGGGTCGAAGTAAGCCTTTCTGGATTAATCAGCTTAGGACGTTTGAGGGTGGTTGATTGAAGTTGGAGAATCTCCTGGGTAGCTGAACTGTACGCACTTCCATAACTCAACTAGTTCTTCTTTATTATGTGCCCCTAGTTGTGTAATTTTGGGTTCTAGTGCCTCTAAAGCTTTTCTTCTTTTCATTCTTAATTTCTTTAGCTTATAGACCATCATCATACAGGTCTATAAATGTTTTAAAGTTCATCATCTGAAATGTCTCGGCTAGATTAGGTGATACATTGTGGACTATCATCCTAACCTAATCTTTCTCAGCCAACTTATTCTTCATCAATCCTACTTTGTTCATGAACTTAGTAAGAAAATCAGAGAAGGATTCATTTAATTTCTACTTTGTCAGTTCTAAATCTTTATTGGCCACTTCCAATCTAATGTTATAATCATATTATTTCAAAAAGGTATTACATAATTCTTTCCAGTCAGCCCTGAAAAACTTTTCTAACCTATGATACCAGTTTACAGTCATTTCCTCTAAAGATAGTACAAATAACCTAGTGATCACTGCTGAAATAGAAAGAGATACTCCAAGACTTGTCATAAATTATAAACCTCTGAATACAGCCCTCCAATGGATAAGGTATCCTATTCCTAATAAAAAAGATCTTCTTCAAAAGCTTCATTCTACTTTTGTATTTTCAAAATTTGATATGAAATCAGGATTTTGGAAAATACAAATTCATAAAGATCATCATTATAAAACTGCTTTTACTGTCCCATTTGGTCAATATGAATGGAATGTCATGCCATTTGGTTTAAAGAATGCTCCTTCAGAATTTCAAAGAATAATGAATGACATATTCAATCCTTATTCTGAATTCTGTATTGTTTACATAGATGATGTTCTTATATTCTCCAAGTCTATTGATCAATAATTCAAGTACCTTAATAATTTTTTTCGCACTGCTAAGAATAATGGTCTTGTTGTTTCAGAAAAAAGCTATCTCTTTTCCAAACTAGAGTTAGATTCTTAAGACACTATATATGTTGTGGAACCATTATCCCTATAGAAAGAACCTTAGAATTTGGAAACAAATTCCCTGATAGGATTCTTAACAAAACCCAGCTTCAAAGGTTCTTAGGAAGCCTAAATTATATATTAGATTTCTATCCCAATATAAAGAAGATAGCAAAACCTTTGCATGATAGACTAAAGAAGAACCCTGTTCCTTGGACTGATGAACATACTAGAATAGTCCAACACATAAAGAAATTTATCCTTAATATTCCCTGTCTTCACTTAGTTGATCCTAGTCTTCCTAAGATTGTAGAAACAGATGCTAGTGATCTTGGATATGGGGGAATTCTCAAACAAGTTCAGGATAGTAGAGAAGTTGTAGTCCAGTGTACTTTAGGTCACTGGAATGATACTCAGAAAAACTATTCTACCATCAAAAAAGAAATTCTTTCCATTGTCATGTGCATCATGAAATTTCAATCTAATTTACTAAATCAAAAATTCTTGCTTCATGTTGATTGCAAATCTGCAAAAGATGGTCAAAATATTGCTTCCGAATAAATTTTTGCAAGATGGCAAGCTATACTTAGTATTTTTTATTTTGATATAGAATATATAAAGGGAGAATCAAATTCTTTGCCAGACTTCTGACCAGAGAATTTTTGCAAAATAGATAAAGATGCCCAGAAAAATAAAGAAAGATAAGCCTGATCCTCCTCCTCCCTCCACTTCTAAACCCATAAAATCATGGTTCGATATAGTAAACCAAGAAGAATCAAATGATTCTAATAAAGCAACCCAGATACAGCAATGGATTGATTCTATCACCAACACCCCTGAACTCCTTAAAGCTATCCAAAATACTCTTATCCCTTTTCCTTCAGCTCCAAAAGCCAACCAGGTGATCATCCCTTCAGACAAAGGTGTACTTGGTGAGGCTTCCCTTCCCGTTTCTAAAATTAAGAAAGGTGAATCTTCTTCCTCTCAAAAAACCCTTTCTCAAGAAGATTTAAAAGTTGTGGCTACTCTAAGTAGTTTACAGGTTGTTTGTACACAATCAAAAACTTCTTATGATTTTCTTATAAAGAATTCTATTCAAAATATTTTGACTATAGAAAAAGGATTTTTCAATAAAGACCCATTTTTGACTATGCAAAACATTTTCCTCCAAATTGGTTTTTCAAACCTTGGGATCTTTCAAAACCCCAAGAATATTATCAAACTATTTTGGAAGTTACTGGTTCTGTAAAATTCAAACACTTCTACCATAAAGGATACCCCAAACCTTCTTACTTAACCTGCAAAATTCTTAAAATCCTTCACCCTTCTGCTTGGGGACAAGAACTCTTTAAACCCAAAACTTTCCCTACAAACTTCTCAGTAAAGTTAGACTTCTACTGTACATACTCATATTAGGATTATGAACATGCATGGTTTAACACCTTCCTTATCCAAAACCATTTTAATACCCATTCATGGCTATTCTTCCTAAGTGATCATGCTAATATTTTTGAGTTTCCTGCATGGTTCACCAGATGGTGGAATAACTATGGACCAATCCCTGATATTCTTCCCTCTGAAATTTGTCAGGGTTTTAACCTTTTTTGCTCTCATTATAAACCTTCCCAACCTGAAAAGAAATTCACCTTCCTTACCCTCTATTGTTCTAAATTCTTTATCCCCTGGGTAACTCAATGGTACCTTTACTTTTATTCTAATAATGATATTATAGTTCTTCAGAGAAGATTCAAGGTCAAATGGTGGAGCTCTTATAATAAAATATATAAGATTTTTAAATCTGCTGTCTCCTCTTGGCTCCAATAGTAAGGTTTCCTTAAACCTTCTAAATCTCAAAACTTGGCATAGTTTTCCGTTCTGGCTCAGAAGTCCTATGCTAGTGCCCTCCTTGCAGCTGCTAAAACTAAAGAAGAATATTTCAAGGTTATACAACATCTCCTTTAGTCTGAAGCCTCTTCCTCTGCAACCCAATCCAGCAGCTCCAAAAACTCAGAACCTGTAGTTGATTTGGGTAATGACAATGAGGATGATTGTTTTGGGATTTTCTCTCCTATTAAGCACAAAGGCCCATAAGCCCAAAGCTTATAGGATCTCTTTATTTGTAAATATATGTCTGTAGTTGTAATTGTAAGCCCGATGAGTTGAAAACCTTGTATTAGGCGGGCCATGCAAAAGTTAGGGTAAAAGTTAAAAAAGGTATTTTAATATATTTTCTTTTAGCAAGAACTTATTCTTCTCCTGAGTGAGACCTTCTCGGATAGCCTTCAGGAAAATTTGACTACTATGTCAAATACTCGGCTCCACCTTCAGCTGCCATCCCACTTCTCTCTGTTCCCCCTCAAGGATGGGGATTCAGTTTCCACTATAAGGATAAAATAATCAACAATTATTTCAAGTCACATGGTTATGGTCATGAAAGATAGTTACTAGGCAGTCAGACAAGTCATCTTGATTCCTTCCAGAATTCACTCTCCTCTCTACTCCACACGTCTTGTTCTTCATATGGTTACAAGCCTTCATCCTCTATATAAGGAGCCCTCCTCTTACTTAGAAAACACACAATTTTCCTTAGGAACAATTTTGAGAGACTCTCTCCTTCTTTCTCTCCACTCTTTGAAAGATTTCTTAAGAAATTTGTAATTCTCCAGTAATAAAGTTTATATATATGTATAAAGAAATTTCTGTAAACATTAGCGTTCTGAACATTTGAACCATTGTATCTCCCTCTTCTTGGAATATAAAGAACTTTTTTATAATGAACTCTTGTAAGTTTAAGTTTGATGTTTTCTATTTATAAGCTTTCTTTTACTTTTTGCAATTTTCACTTTCAGTTATTTAAGTAACAGAATGTATGCTCTGTGCTTGCCTGAGGAGTTAGGATCCTGCACATCAGAAACTCTATGAAAGCATATATATATATATATATATATATATATATATATATATATATATATATATATATATATATATATATATATATATATATTGATGTTGATAAATAGGAGAATTTATTAAAAAATTATATTATTATAAGAATATATATTTAAATTAAATTCTCCTATTATTGCTAAAGTTATATTAGCATGTTTATGTTAAAATTTCACATGATTAGTAAATTTTAATTTATTGTAATTTTTCTTGTTATTTATATTTATTGATTTTAAAATAAACCACAGAAGAATGGGCAACCTGATGGGTTTCATCAGGATCGTGTACGCACTAATAGAGTGGTGAATGTATGTGGCTCGGTGATGCTTTGCTCTTGGGCGTGATTTATATATATATATTACTGGGGCTGGTAGCTCGGTGATACTTTGCTCTCGAAAACCACCAGTAAATATCGATTTAAGTGAATTGACTGTAGCTGGTAGCTTAGTTGATGCTTTGCTCTCAGAAACTAGTAGTCTTTGGATTATAAGAGAGCCGAAAAGCTATTAGATTTGTGGACTAGGATTCTACCTAATTTTCTTATAAAAATGATTTAAGAAAGCTTATATTTTTTTATATAACATTTTATGAATTTTTTAATACTAATTTTGGTAAAAGGTGATTTCCATAATTAAATAGTTTAAATTATAAATTATAAATTATAAATTTCTTATTTTCATAAATATATTTTAAAGGAAATTTTTGTACTATATACGTTTCTTTTATTAACTTATTCAGTGAGGTCTAACTCTCCTCAAATATTTTTTTAGGATCTTGGGAGTCACCTATCTGTTAGCCTACCTTACGCTAGGTTTCTTTTTCTCCGGATGTTTTATATAGGTTTATTTGAGATATATTATCCTTTTGCATGAATTTAACTCTAGAACATCGTAATAGTAGTAATGGTTAAATATTATGTTGTATTTTGAGAGTTGTCGTATGTATTAAAAACTTACACTAAAGATTATTATTTAAATTATATGAGTTTGCTTTGGATTCTAATTCATTTGTGCTTTTTATCTATTTTTAGATATTTCATTTGTTTTCCATCTTCATTTATTGTAATTTTCCTTAAGGCTTACTATGGATTTTAGGTAACTTATATATTCTCAGTCCCTAGTGTCGGTCACGTACCCTCTTTGGGTTCGGGTTGTAACTTATTGAGATCTTACATTGGTTGCCACTACTTTATATGTTGTTGCTATATTGTTGAGAAATGGTAGTGATTAGGATTAGTTCATAAATCTTAGTGCTTCAGATTATTCTCTGTTATCCAAAGATGGTTAGTGAAATTGAATTAGAGGTTATTTTGTTTTGTTTTTTTCCTTTTTCTTCTGTTCATTTAGTTTATGTTTGATGTTTCATTAAGAGATAGAAAAAATCTGTAGATTGTTTTTGTTTGATTGAACTCTAATAGTTTTAATTCATAGTTTTGAGGAACTCACAACTTACAAAGATATAAGGAAGGAGTAGTTATGTCACGAGCCAAAACAGGGGCCATGACCGGCGCTAGGGAACGGGAATTCTTTCGAATCCGGAACCCATAGCAAGCCTTAAAATAAAATAAAAACATGCAATAATAATAATAACATAATTAAAATAATTTGAAGCGGAAGTAAATCATAAATAAAACAAAATAATAATCTGTCAATAATATAAAATCGAACATCCTTATCTCATATATTAATATATTTTTTTAATACAAATCCAATACAAATATTTAAAGTACATAACTCATACAGAAATAATACAACATCATTTTTCAAATTAACAACTACTGCAGTGTCTAGATTATAAAATAAAACTCAGGTGAGCAGTTTACATAATAAAGCCGAGGTAGAAGAAATCCGGTGTACGGGTCTGCTACTGAGGTCTAAAGACAATGACTCTCCTGAAAAATAGTCAACGGAGGGGGGAGTCAGACCTCACTGAGTGAATTGTTATAATATATATACATATATACTAAATGTCAATGCACACAGTCAAATATATATAATATATATTTACAAGCAAATACACACAGATGTAAAAAAATCATTTTATATATATTTTACTGAAAATCATTGTTTATGAAGGATCAAATAGAACCCTAGAAAATCGCAACCTCAAAACGGTGTTAGACAACACTTTAGCCATACAGGCTCACTTATTCCAAATAGGTTCACTTGTTCCATTTGGACAGTAGACTAGCCCTGAGACATTAGGTCAACCGAGCTCTAGCAGTCTGACTATCAATGTGATTGGCCCTGAGACACTAGGTCAACCGAGCTCCAGCAATCACACTCCCAAATCACATCACACATCAAATAAATCAATTCCATCAGTGTCCACAAATAGGTTAGTAATATAGCCTAAATGCTATCAGCGTACCGGTACGTACTCGGTCCTAGTGCTGCCCACTAGGTAGCACATTCTATTGATATCCTTCATTTTTAAATATAAAACATACATTCATAAAAATAAATGATGCATGAATTTAAAAAAAAATAGCAACATAAACCATATATATACTAGAAATATACCAAAAATAAACCAGGTATATTCCAAGTATATATACTTCAAATAAATTCAATATAATTACAAAATAAACTAAAAATATACCAAGAATATACATAAAAACATTTTAAGAATAATTTATTAATAAAACATGCATATAGTTGAAAATATACCAAAATATACCAAAAGTAAACCTAAGTAATACTTAAATCACTTATGCATACTTTATTAAAATAAACCATACATTTCTAAAACATGCACCCTAAAACATATATATATAAAATAACAACTCACTATTTATTGTGCTCCTCGAAATGGATCCGACGGGCCTGGTCCACTAGGCCTCGGTCTCGGTGCAACTAAATAAATAAACGACCACAGAATATCAAAATAAATCTAACAAACGTTCTAAAGACTCGATCTAGAATACTAGACACAGAATTAAAAACAGAATTCGACCGGACGTCACGTTTTACGAGAATTCTATCAAAAATCAGGCAGAACCTCTCCCTGTAAAATGGACATCTCTCTAGTCAAAGAGTGGAGCCGGTCTTGCAAAGAAACACACTTCAAAAATAGACATAAAATTACAACCACAATCCCTCGGTTGGACTCCAAACTACAATTTACCGACCAAGGTCCACAATTCACAAAATAATACAGAAATACTGAAAATACCCTTATATAATAAAAATACATTTTATAAGTAGAAATTACGTAATTAACCCCAAATCACAGTAAAAACCGATAAAAACTCATTTTATTAGAAAAATTGTATATTATATATATAATTGAAAATAATTTACAAAAAATAGTTTTAATTAGTTAAAAATACTAAATAATTTGTAGAAATCATTTTTATACCCTAAATAACTATGAAAACCAATTAAATTACATTTTTAGCCAATTTAATGTAAAATTACGAAAATACCCCTATATATATAAATTTACATAAAATTACTCAAAAAATTCACCAAAAATAATATAATTACTCAAAATTAATTTCCTCAACATAAATATCAATAATACCAATAAATGTACCCAATTAACCAATTAACTTCAATTTAACACATAATTAACCCTATTTTTCAAAATTACATAAACTAAATAAATTCAAAATAAATACATAAAAATTCACAAAAATTGAAAATAAATTTCTATAATTCATTTCAACACCTATAATTACCATAAAACACAATTTCATAATTTAATTAATTAATTTTTGAAAATTAGAAAATATTAATAAAATAATCAAAAATACCCAAAAATCAAAATAATATCCAAAAATTATACAAAAATTCATATAGGTAGATTGAGCTAAGGGGAGCAACATTTGTTAAGATACTTTTCATGAATCACAAGGGAAAAGCTCAAAAAAATTAGAAAATTCAATATGGCCGAAATAAAAAAATTGAAAAATAGAAAAATTGAGGAAGTTAGAGCTCAAACTGAAGCTTGGATCAAGTTCACTGAACCTTGAGGAGCTTAAGGACACCAGAATTGCGAAGAATAATGACCGAAGGCGGAAGAACGGTGAAAAGCTTGAGTTTCGATAAAAATTACGGAAATGGACTTGGTCGGCGTCGGGGAAGATGACAAGGATGGCGGAGCTGCTGGAGAAGACGGTGGCACGCCAGGAGGCACTCTGAACGACGGCGAACAGAGGTTACAGGCGGTGAGGGTGAGGGTTGCATACGGAGAAGAAGAAGAAGGGGGAGGGGCACGGGTGTAAATTTTCTAAAGTTCATAAACATATATATATATATATATATATATATATATATATATATATATATATATATATATATATATATATATATATATATATATATATATATATATATATATATATATATATATATATATATATGTATTAATAACTTTAATAATTTATATTAAAATATTTTAATATAATACTTAGAAAAATCACACACCACATGTTTAAAATAAACAATATATATATACATATACACATAGTAATTAAATAACAACTATATAATATACACATACATAATTAAAATAATTAATAAACCCTCAAATTATTAAATATAAGAATGTATATGCATGTATATATATATGTATTTTAATATGACAATTAAAATAATGCATGGACTCATGCAAATTCATAAATCTATTTAAAATAATTAATATTGAATTATTTACATGTCAATTTTCCTGAAAATACAATTCCCAGCAAAATTTTACGTAAAGCACTTAAAATAATGAAGAATAATTAAAATAACTTAATAATTATCAAACATATGAAAATAATCATAAATATATATAAAAATTATTAACACTGCATATCCCGATGCAGTATAAAAATATTTAAAAACTCGGGATATTACAGTCTTCCCCCCTTATAAGAATTCGTCCCCGAATTCCAGAAAAGAAAAAAAATTAGAATATCAAGAAGGAAATAGATACGGGTAAGAAGCTCGCATCTTAACTTCAGTCTCCCACGTATGCTCCTCAACTCTGTTGCTACGCCATAGAACCTTGACCATTGGAATTTGCTTCGAACGCAACTGTCGGACTTGATAATCAACGATCGCCCCAGGTTCTTCCATAAATGTCAGATCTTCACTCACTTCTACGCTGTCAGGCTGCAACACATGTGAAGGGTCTAAGATATACTTCCTCAGCAACGAGATATGAAACATCAGATGCACCTGTGACATACTCGGAGGCAAATCCAACAGATATGCAACAGTGCCAACTCTCTCCAAAATCTCGAACGGTCTGATATATCTCGATGCTAACTTACCCTTCCTGCCAAATCTCATCACACTCTTCATCGGAGACACCTTTAGAAAAATAAAATCTCCGACCTGAAACTCTACATCTCTACGCTTAGGATCCGTATAGCTCTTCTTCCTGCTAACTGCGGTCTCTAATTTGTGCTTAATCACGATAACTTTCTCTGCAGCATCCTGAACCATCTCAGGTCCAGTCAAAGCTCTCTCCCTAATCTCATCCCAACTTAGAGAGGATCTACACTTCCTTCCATACAATGCCTCATATGGTGCCATACCTATACTGCTATGGTAGCTGTTATTATATGCAAACTCAACAAGAGGCAAGTGATCATCCTAGCTACCTCCCAAATCCAAGACACATATCCTCAACATATCTTCTAGTGTTTGGATTGTCCTCTCAGACTGACCATCTGTCTAAGGATGAAAAGCAGTACTAAAGTCCAACCTAGTGCCCATCGCTTCCTACAACTTCTGCCAAAAATGATAAGTAAACACTGAACCCCTGTCTGACACAATGGACACAGGTACTCCGTGAAGGCACATAATATGCTTCATATATAGCTTCGCCAATCTAGCTACAGAATATATGGCTTTCACAGGTAAGAAATGTGCAGACTTCGTCAACCTATCTACAATCACCCAGATGGAACCGTATCCATCCTTAGAACGAGGCAAACCAACCATAAAATTCCATAGCTATCCTTTCCCACTTCCACTCGGGAATAGGAAGAGGCTGAAGCTTCCATGAAGGCTTCTGATGTTTAGCTTTAACTTTTTGACATGTCAAGCACTTGGCAACATAATCAATGACATCCTTCTTCAATCCATCCCACCAGTACAAATCTCTGATACTGTGGTACATCTTAGTAACACCCGGATGTACGTTGTAGGCTATAGAGTGTGCTTCTTCTAGAATCTTCTCTCTCAAGTTATCCATATCGGGAACACACAATCTTCCACTGATCCATAATACACCATCATTATCATCAAGTGTGAAATCAGTGAACTTTCCTACTCTGACATTCTCTGCAAGCTCCTCTAGAATAGGATCTCGGCTCTGAATTGCTTTAATCCTATCTCTCAATACAGATCGCACTTTAAATTGAGCTAGCAGTCCACCTGATCTACTAAGCTTCATCATCAGACCTTGATCCACCATCAGATGAAACTCCTGGATCAACAATCTCCTCTCAACACTGATGTGAGCAAGACTGCCTAAGAACTTTCTACTCAAGACATCTGCTACTACATTAGCCTTGCCCGGATGATATGATATCTCACAGTCCATAATCCTTTAACAATTCCAACCATCTCCTCTACCTCAGGTTCAGATCTCTCTGCTGGAAAATGTACTTAAGGCTTTTGTGATTAGTAAAAATCTCACAAGTCATCCCCTACAGATAATGTCTCCAAATCTTCAAAGCAAAGATCACTGCAGCCATCTTAAGGTCATGTGTAGGATAATTTTGCTCATGCTTCTTCAACTATCTCGAAGCATAGGCTATCACCCTACCATTCTGCATCAACACACAACCAAGGCCAACTCTAGAGGCATCACAATACACTGTGAACTTGTCCACACTATTAGGCAAAGCTAACACTAGCGCTGTGGTCAACTTCTCTTTCAACAACTGAAAACTGTTCTCACAAGCTTCTGACCACTCAAATCTAACATTCTTCTGAGTCAAGCGGGTTAAAGGTGCTGTAATTCTGGAAAAATCCTACACAAACCACCTATACTACCCGGCTAAACCCAAAAAACTATGAATCTCTGTAACAGAAGTCGGTCTAGGCCACTCAGACACTGCCTCAATGTTCTGTGGATTAACTTGGATACCTTCTTTAGACACCACGTGTCTAAGAAAAGAAACACTCTCCATCCAGAAATCACACTTCGAGAATTTAGCATAAAGCTGATGATCTCTCAGTGTCTGTAGTACAATCCTCAAGTGATATGCATGCTCCTCCATACTCCTCAAATAAACTAGTATATCATCGATGAAGACTACCACAAACTGATCCACATGCGGTCTAAATACCCTATTCATCAAGTCCATAAAAACTGCTGGGTGCATTAGTCAAACCAAAAGACATCACCAGAAACTCATAGTGGCCATATCTAGTGTAGAATGCCATCTTAGGAACATCAGCTTCACTAATCCACAGCTGATGATAACCTGACCTCAGATCAATCTTAGAAAAGAACTGTGCACCCTGTAGCTGGTTAAACAAGTCATCTATCCTTGGAAGAGGATACTTGTTCTTCACTGTCACCTTATTTAGCTCTCTGTAGTCAATGCACAGTCTCAGGGTACCATCCTTCTTCTTCACAAATAGGATTGGTGCACCCCAAGGAGAAACACTGGGTTTGATAAAACCCTTATCCAACAACTCTTGTAACTACTCCTTCAACTCTTTCAACTCTGCAAGAGCCATTCTGTAGGGTGGCATAGATATAGGAGTAGTACCTGGAACCACATCTATACAGAATTCAATCTCTCTGTGAGGTGGTAAACCTGGCAACTCCTCAAGAAAAACATCAGGGAACTCATAAGCAACAGGAACATCTGTGAGTGACAACTTCTCCACTGAAATATCCCTGATCAATGCCAAATATCCCTGACAACCTTTCCTCAGTAACTTCCTAATCGTAATAGTAGAAATAAGATTGTGAGGTGCTGAACTCCTATCACCCATAAACTTAAATTCTTCTTCATCAGGAATTCTGAAAGTCACCTCTTTATTCCGACAATCCACCATGGCATAGTGCTGAGACAACCAGTCCATACCCAGAATAACATCAAACTCTATCACATCCAACAGAATCAAATCAGGAGGCAATTCTCTATCTCCCATGAGAACTGGACAACTAGAAAGAACAATATCAGTGTCCAAAGAATCATTGAGAGGAGTGGCGACAAATAAAGGAAAAGTCATCCTCGAAGCTTGCCAACAAGACTTAGAAGCAAAAATGGGAGAAACAAACGAATGCGTGGCACCCGGATCAAACAAAACCCATGCATCCAAGTAACAAATAGAAACAATACCTGCTACGACTGCATTGGATGCCTGAGCATCCTGCTAAGTGAGATGGAAGACTCTGGCCTGTCCTCAACCTCCCTGCTGGCTGGTAGAAGCCTGGACAACACCTCTGGCACCTCCTCTAACACCTCTACCACGACCCTGCTATGGAACAAGCTGAGTGGAACTCTGATGCTAGGCTGGAGGCAACTGAAATGGAATGGGTGTAGCACTGGTAATCGACTGCTGTGGAAATTATGGAATCTATGGCTGATACCTAAAATAAGGACATGATCTGGCACAATGTCCTGTCTGCCTACATCTGAAACATATCAGTGGTGTCAGGTAACATGGTCCTTGATGGACTTTACCGCAAGTCTGGCAAACACTGGCAGCTGACCTAGAACTACGATCGCTGCTACTGCTCGAAGCACCTGACCTAAATCTGAACAGTCTACGCTGACCTCCACGGCCATGTCTGCTGCTCTGATGCACTCACTGCTGTTGTCTTTGACTCTGCTGAGTCGGGCCTCTTTACTGACTACTCGAGCCAATCTAGAAACTAGAATGCAGATTAGCCTGCAATCCACTCTACTGAACATCCAGCTAGTAATAATCAGGCATCGCTCCCTGCCTAACTAGCCTCAACTCAATCTCCTTGGCCAACTCAATCACAGACTCCAGAGTAAGGCCTGTTATAGGCATACCAGTAAATGCAAAACCTAATCCAGTGACATAGGTAGTGGCCGCAAAATACTAATCTCGTATCAAATCCTCTGCATATTTACCCAACCGGAGGAACTCTCGGGTGTACTCCTCTACAGATCGATCACTGTGAGAAATACTGGTCAACCGGACACGATAGCTCATACGGAGAGGCTCTGGACAGAATCTCCTCATAAATCGCTCTCGAAACTGAGCCCAAGTCATCATCATCATATAGGGCGGGATCATCTGAATAAACCAATCTAAAGTTGGTCCCTCGATAAAAAGCTCAACGATCATGATCCGTTGGTACTCAGTGTGAGCAGTCCGAGTCCTAGTCTCAATCGTGTGCAAGAAGTCTAACGGATTAGAAGTCCCATCAAACGCAATCCTGCCAACTCTGGCATAGAACAGAGCTGGCTCAGGGTTAGACATACCATGCTGATAGGCAGGCTGAACAAGCGAAACGACTGGAGGTACAGGAACATCCTCAAACTCAGGCTCAACAGGCTCCTCGTCCTGTATTACTCTCTGCTTACAGTGACCTGCCGCTCCTCAAGGTCTACCTCTGCCACGACCTCTACGTCTAACTGGTTGCTCAGGAGGTAAAACTTGATCCTGAAAAGACTCGTCATCCTCGGCCTCAACGACCGGTGGAGCGACATGCGCTCGCCTCCTCATTCTGAAAAGACAAACATAACGATTCAGACAAAACAAATAATGGAGGAATAACACAAAAAAATAAAGCAAGGATTACTTATCAAGACATACTCGAACCTAATTCACTATAGTAGTTTCACAGAAAATACAACACTGAAAACTAGGGCCACAACTAAGCCCAGACACAGAACTCCGCTCTGATACTAACTTTGTCATGACCCAAAACAGGGGCCATGACCGACGCTAGGGAACGGGAATTCTTTCGAATCCGAAACCCTTAGTAAGCCTTAAAATAAAATAAAAACATGCAATAATAACAATTACATAATTAAAATAATCTACAGCGGAAGTAAATCATAAATAAAATAAAATAATAATCTGCCAATAATATAAAATCGAACATCCTTATCTCATATATTAATATATATTTTTAATACAAATCCGGTACAAATATTTAAAGTACATAACTCATACAGAAATAATACAACATCCTTTTTCAAATTAACAACTATTGCAGTGTCTAGATTACAAAATAAAACTCAGGTGAGCAGTTTACATAATAAAGTCGGGGCAGAAGAAATCCGACGTATGGGTCTGCTACTGAGGTCTGAAGACGATGACTCTCCTGAAAAATAGTCAACGGAGGGGAGTCAGACCTCACTGAGTGAATTGTTATAATATATATACATGCATACTAAATGACAATGCACACAGTCAAATAGTTTATTAATAAAACATGCATATAGTTGAAAATACACCAAAATATATCGAAAATATACCAAAAGTAAACTTAAGTAATACTTAAATCACTTATGCATACTTTATTAAAATAAACCATACATTTCTAAAACATGCACCCTAAAACATATATATATAAAATAACAACTCACTATTTATTGCGCTCCTCGAAGTGGGTCCGATAGGCCTGGTCCACTAGGCTTCGGTCTTGGCGCAACTAAACAAACAAACGACAACAGAATATCAGAATAAATCTAACAAAAGTTCTAAAGACTCGATCTAGAATACTAGACACAGAATTAAAACCATAATTCGATCGGACATCACGTTTTACGAGAATTCTACCGAAAATCCGGTAGAACCTGTCCCTGTAAAACAGACATCTCTCTACTCAAAGAGTAGAGCCGGTCCTGCAAACAAACACACTTCAAAAATAGACACAGAATTACAACCACAATCCCTCGGTCGGACTCCAAACTATAATTTACCGACCGAGGTCCACAATTCACAAAATAATACAGAAATACCGAAAATACCATTGTATAATAAAAATACATTTTATAAGTAGAAATTACGTAATTAACCCCAAATCACAGTAAAAACCGATAAAAACTCATTTTATTAGAAAAATCGTATATTATATATATAATTGAAAATAATTTACGAAAAATAGTTTTAATTAGTTAAAAATACTAAATAATTTGTAGAAATCATTTTTATACCCTAAATAATTATGAAAACCAATTAAATTACATTTTTAGCCAATTTAGTGTAAAATTACCAAAATACCCCTATATATATAAATTTACATAAAATTACTCAAAAATTCACCAAAAATAATATAATTACTCAAAATTAATTTTCTCAACATAAATCTCAATAATACCAATAAATGTACCCAATTAACCAATTAATTTCAATTTAACACATAATTAACCCTATTTTTCAAAATTACATAAACTAAATAAATTCAAAATAAATACATAAAAATTCACAAAAATTGAAAATAAATTTCTATAATTCATTTCAAGACCTATAATTACCATAAACACAATTTCATAATTTAATTAATTAATTTTCAAAAATTAGAAAATATTAATAAAATAATAAAAAATACCTAAAAATCAAAATAATATCTAAAAATTCATATAAGTAGATTGAGCTAAGGGGAGAAACATTTGTTAAGGTACTTTTCATGAATCACAAGGTAAAAGCTCAAAAAAATTTGAAAAGTCAATATGGCCGAAATAGAAAAATCAAAAAATAGAAAAATTGAGGAAGTTAGAGCTTAAACCGAAGCTTGGATCAAGTTCACTGAAGCTTGAAGAGCTCAAGGACACCGGAATCGCGAAGAATAACGGTCGGAGGAGGAAGAATGGTGAAAAGCTTAAGTTTCGATAAAAATGGCAAAAATGGACTTGGCCAGCGTCGAGGAAGATGACAGGGACGGCGGAGCTGCTGGAGAAGACGGTGGCATGCCAGGAGGCACTCTGAACGGTAGCGAACGGAAGTTACAGGCGGTGCGGTGAGGGTTGCGTCCGGAGAAGAAGAAGAAGGGGGAGGGGCACGGGTGTAAATTTTCTAAAGTTCATATATATATATATATATATATATATATATATATATATATATATTAATAACTTTAATAATTTATATTAAAATATTTTAATATAATACTTAGAAAAATCACACACCACATGTTTAAAATAAACAATATATATATACATATACACATAGTAATTAAATAACAACTATATAATATACACATACATAATTAAAATAATTACTAAACCATAAAATTATTAAATATAAGAATGTATATGCATGTATATATATATGTATTTTAATATGACAATTAAAATAATGCATGGACTCATGCAAATTCGTAAATCTATTAAAAATAGTTAATATTAAATTATTTACGTGTCAATTTTCCCGAAATACAATTCCCGAAAAACTTTTACGTAAAACACTTAAAATAATTAAGAATAATTAAAATAACTTAATAATTATCAAACATATGAAAATAATTATAAATATATACAAAAATGATTAACACTGCATATTCCGATGCAGTATAAAAATATTTAAAAATTCGGGGTATTACAAATTAGTAATGAAGTGCAACCCTAGAAGAACTTAGGTTAGAGGAGATCCCACACAGCATTAGTGATGATGTGGATGGTTGACATGGAATACATCAATCCACATCTCAATGATTTATAATCCACATGGACAAAAATACTGCCATGTATGCATATTCCGTCACACTTAACAGTATTTTAATTACTAAGAGTTAATTTTTTTAATTACTTATTAAACTTTTTTGTTAAGAATTAACCATTCATAATTTAATTGTAAAAACACTATAACTTAGAAGTGAAATTATTGTTATCCCTTTATATATTTAAAAATGATGCAACAGTGCTATACATTGTGGTTTGTCATTCTGTTGGCAATAGTGCACAGCACTGTTGTCCTTCGTTTTTTACACATCCTTTTTTTTTATTTATTAAATTCATTTTTTATTTATATTTAATTTATGTGTTTAAATAATATTTATTTTTATTTTTTATTTCTATCTAATTTATATACATTTGTATTTGCATTGTATTTTTTTTCTTAAATTTAATTTTTGATTTATTTTATTTGATTTATTCATTATGTTATTCTTATTTTTTATTATTTATTTCATTTTTGTTTATTGTTTGTGTGCGGTATTTTTATATATTTCTGTTTTATTATTGTTAATTAATGGTGATTATGTTAATTAGAGGTATGCAAATTAAATAATTATTCAGCTTTTAACTAATTAATTATAAAATTAGATTATTTAAAATTGTAAATATTCTGATTTAATTTTAGATTTGATTTTAGTTTTTGATTATTTCATTAAGTAATTTTAATTAATTTAGTATGTAGTTTTTTAGAATCATTAATTGTCAAATAAAGTAATTGGTAGAATTCATTTAAATTGTGAATATTGCATGTTACATCTTTTGTATTTAATTCACATTTTATTTTTTAGAACTAACTTTCTTATTTTATTGTAGGTTCTTTATTTTTACATATTTTTGGGAATTAATTTGAATTTTAGTTTTACGATGGAATAAGCCAGTAGTACTTTAGTTGTTTCTTAATTATTTTAATGTTTATTTATTTATCTTGTGGGTAAAAGGGTTGTAATTCATTTCTCCTCCCTCCTTTTTTTGTGTGTGCATTATTTTGTTTTATTTATTTATTTTTAATTGCATATTAAAGGGTGCAATTCTTTTTTGCTCCCACATTTCTCTGTGTGCGCACTTATTTTATTTTTTATTTTTATTTTTTTATGAATATATATAATTCATGTTCAATACTTGAATAACATTTATATTGCATGCAAATGATTTAATTAACAACTTGGACTTAACTATAAAATTTGAAAATTATTTGAAGGTAACTGTAATTTTGCATGTAAATAAGGAAATAATTAAATAATTAAAGGTAATAAAACACAAAACACAAACAAAGACTAACCATAAAGTTGGGTGGGCATTCCAAAACCCCATACTCAATTTCTAAACCCAATATCTAAGGACGGCTATTGGGGGGTATGTCGGATCCAGTTGCTGTAAAAGTGTGTCCCAAGTTTCATCTATATGGTGACTTCATCTCCAATTTAGGCTATAAGCCCTTGTTATATTTCATAGTGGATCTTGAACCTACACAGTGCCGTAGTTGTCAAATACTTGAACATGCACTAAACCTCACTATCAAATCATTTTATAAATCTTATTTTTTTAATAAATATTAACTTCAATATGCTAATTATTTTATATAAAAAATGAACTTTTTATAGAGTGCTTTAATATATTTTTTTCAACTTTGTTTCTTTCACTTAGTGGGAAGACAATTGAAGAACTAAATGTTATGTGAAAATATTCCAAATAAGAACATTTTTAGTAGCTTATGCAACCAAACTAAACTAAGCAATCTATTTTGAATTCATTACTAGGTAGCTAAGCAATATGTTTTGAATTCATTACTAGCTCCCATTCTTTGAAATGAGAACTTCCCTCAATGCTTCCCATTGAATTTCTTATTAGAAAATGATTTAGGCATCAATAAACTCAATAATAAGGAATAATTTTTCTTTTTTTAAATTAATAAAGACTAATTTTAAATTTTACACCTCAAAATACCCTTGAAAAGAAATTACCACTATACTACTTTGTTGACCTTAGCAAGTTAGCAATCTTGATTTTGATCCTAACAAACTCAATTTTGAGCAACTAATGTATTTACTTTAAGTCTGTATAAGTTAGGAACAATTTGCAAGTCAAAATGATAATGAAATAACGAAGAAAAATGATTCCAAGAAGCCATTACAAGTACTAACTCGACTGGACTCATCATAGGGACTAAATTGCACAAAAAGTTACAATTTGGGTCATAGTCATGATCGAGACCAAAGCAGTTCCGAGTGAGACCAAAGAAAGCAAAAATTGGCAAAATGGGCAGTACCTATCCCGATTAAATGTCCTGATCAGGACATTGCTCAGGACAGGATAGTCCCAATGGGGATAAGGTCATCCCAATCGGGATCAAGGTAGTTTTTCAAACATAATTGCTTCTAATAGACATTTGGTGTTAGTCCCGATTGGGACTTGACAAAATACAGCTCAAAAGTTCAAATTTTCATTTAAATGGACTTGATTTATATTGAGAATGAAATCATTACTTCAAATAGCTATAATTGAATTTATCAAGTATAAATATGACCTCTAAAGATTTTTTTGAGGTTAAAAAACTTGCTCATTCATTTTATACATTCAAGCATTCAATTAAACTCTCTAAACTCTTCTAAAATTCATTTTTCATACTGTATACTCTTGCGAGAGTTTGTGAGTGTTAGAATAGATATTTCTATTCTTATATTTTATAGGTTTAGAAAATGGGAAGTGAGCTTCTATTTCAAAGGAATTGGTTTAAGTGTTTAACCATAAAAATACTTGGGATTTTGGTTTTAGTGTAAGCCTTAAAAACACTTGTAATTTGGCTTTTGAGTGTTCTTAGAAAACTCAAGTTGTAAGATTGTAAGAGTGAGTTATAAAACTCTTGTGCAATATCAATCTTGTGAATAAGATTATGGGTGATTAAAAATCCTTTCTTGGGGATAAGCTGGATGGAGACGTAAGATTGTTGTTGAATCTGAACTCCTTAAATCATTGTATTCTTCATTCTTCCTTCTCAATAATTCTCACAATTCTTGTTCAAACCTTTTAATTTTCAATTTGTGTTCAATAGTCCTATTCACCCCCCTTTAGGACTCTTTCAATAAGTATCAAAGCTTGAATTCTAGGAACTTCATTGATAGAATATGAGATCATGGGGAGTAAATCTCAAAATATTTCTTCACTTAGACAATTCTTTAATGGCAATGACTATCCTCATTGGAAGTTCAAGATGGACTTATACCTTGATTATGATTTTATCAAACTTTGGGTCATTGTCCTAAGATGTTGGGAACCACCTACAACTATCATAAATAGTGTGGTAACTACTCTTTCAAGAAACCAATAGAGCACTGATCAAAAGAAAGAAAATCATAAAAATAAAAAATCTATGATTACTCCAGTCTCCTCCATGACAAAAGAAGAAGGAGGCAAGCTTTAATATTGTATGTCGGCCAAGAAAATATGGGAGACCTTAGAAAATCACTATGAGGGAAATATACAAGTGAGAAGTAAGAAAGTTCAACTTCACATGTATGAATATAAACTCTTAAAAATGAAGCCTTAAGAGTCAATTACTAAAATGACAAATCAACTCAATGCTCTTCTTAAAATCCTTAAGAAACTTAGTAAGCATTTCACCAAGAAAGAAGTAAACAACAAGATTCTAAGAATCCTACCTAACAAGGATTGGGAATCTTGAGTTACTTCAATTGAGGAAGCTCAAATCCTCTCTACTCTATTAATCGATGTGCTCATTGGTAAGCTCTTGACATATGAGCTCACCATTAAGCAAAGAGGCAAAGAGCAAAAACAGAAAGAAGAAAAGAAAAAGAGCATAGCTCTAAAAGCTCTTTAAGGAGATAGTGGAGAGAAAAGCATAAAAGATTCTAGTGAAGAAGATGGTGACATTATCATGCTCACTAGGAACTTTAACTTTTTTAGAAAGAAAAATTTCTTAAGAATAAGGGACTTTAACAAGAAGTTCAAAGGAGATTGGAAGAAGAAAACCAAAGATGTTACTTATTATGAATGTAAGAAACTGGGACACATTAGAAGTGAGTGCCCCAAACTCAAATTCAAGAACAATGGAACAAAAGATAAGAAGAAGGCATTCAAAGCTATTTAAGATGATTCCTCTAAATCTGAAGAGGAAGAAGAACAACAAGAAGTGGCCAATCTTTGTTTTATGGCTCTTGAAAATGAAAATGAGGTACCATCTACTTTTTATTCTTCTTTTGATGATTATTGTGATGATATTGATAATGATGATGATAAGAGCTCTATTATGAGCAAATTATTAGTTAAAAGCAAAAGTTTATTATCTAAAAAGAAACATTATATGCATTAGTTAGCTATCTTTACCAAAGAATTTGAAATTTTAAAAATTGATTTTGCTAAACTTGTTGAATCAAATGAAAAACTTATCAATAATGTAAAATCTTCAAATTCTTTAGAAGACCAACTTAAGAAAGCAAATCATGAAAATCATAAGCTTTCTAAGGAGGTCTTAGAATTAAAGAATTCCATTGCTAAATTCAAGAGAGGACAAGAAACTTTAGATAGTCTTCTTTACTCTTAAAATTTTATGGAGATACCTAAGGAATTTGATATAAAAATGGAATGTCTTTATCATCATCATCACATATTTATTTTATTAAAGCCTCACATGACTCCACTCCATCCACTTCCAAACCAAATGAGATTCAATTTTTCAAAGCTAAATGATCTCATGTGTTAAACAATAAAGGGAAGTCTTATAAGATTCACCCTTTATTAACACAAAGAGGTAAGGCTCAAACTAGAGCACCGCAATCCAAACATGCTTATATGTACACTAAACATGATCATATTAGGCATGCTACACAAAATAATGCACATAAACATATTGCACAAACCTATTAATATACACATTATCATTATCAATGTATAACTCAAACCATGACACAAAATAATAGAAGATACACACGACCATAACACAAAAGGCATATTTCACACACTAGGAAAGCATATCATCCTAGGAGAAATAATTTTAAAAATGTTATACATTCATATTGCATGATCAAAGGATATACTAACAATGTATATTTCTATAGAAGACTACACATGAATTTACTTCCTTCGGATTATCTTAAAACTAACCAAGCTAGACCAAGAAAGGTTTGGGTTTAAAAGAACACTTAAATTACTTTATGTTGGTGTGCTTGAAATCCATAAGAATAAAAGTAAATAGTATCTTAATAGTGGATGTTCAAGGCATATGATGGGAGATAAGGAGCAATTCAACAAGCTTGATGTTAAGGATGGAGGATATGTTACATTCAAAGACAATGCAAAAGGAAAAATTATTAGCATTGGAGGAATAGATAATCCTCAATCCTTATCTATACATTATGTGTCATTTGTTGATGGTCTTAAACATAGTTTGCTTAGTATAAGTCAATTATATAACATGGGAAATAAGGTAACTTTATATCTTAGAAATTGCTTTGTTAGTAGTCTTGATGAAAATAAAGTTATTTTTAGTAGTGAAAGAGTAGAAAATGTTTATGCCATTGATTTGAATAAAATTATGAATAAAAACATCAAATGCTTATTATCTATTCCCCATGACATATGGACATGGAACACAAGGTTAGGACATGCACTAAGCTTGAATTTACTAAGGATAAACCTTGTAATGCTTATCAAAAAGGAAAATAATCCAAGACCTCATTCATGTTAAAAAATGTAGTGTCTACTTCTATACCACTTGAACTTATACATATGGATTTAGTTGGACCAACTAGAGTTACTAGTCTCAATGGAATACACTATGCATATGTATTAGTTGATGACTACTTTAGACTTACTTGGGTGTGTTTTCTTGCTTATAAGAATGATGCCTTTAAAGTTTTTGAAAATTTTGCTAAAAGAGTTCAAAAAGAAAAAGGTTTTTATATTTCATCCATTGGAAATTATTATGGAACCGAATTTGAAAATGAGTTTTTCAAAATTTATTATAATGAAAATGGTATTATAAATATTTTTTTCCCTTAGAACTCCTCCATAAAATGGAATAGCTGAAAGGAAAAATAGAACTCTTGTGGAAACAGTTAAAACAATGCTTCATGAGTATAATTTGCCTTTATACTTTTGGGCAAAAGTCGTTAACACGTCTTATTATATTTCAAATAGAGTTTCCAAAAGACCAATTTTAAATAAAACTTCTTATGAGTTATGGAACAATAAAAAACTCAAAATCTCATATCTAAGAGTATTTGAGTGCAAGTGTTTTATATTGAACACCAAGGATAATCTAGGAAAATTTGACTCTAAAGCTGATGAAGGAATTTTCCTAGGCTATTCTAATTCTAGTAAAGCATATAAAGTTTTTAATAAGAGAACTCTAGTAGTTTAACAATCAATGCATGTTGTATTTAATGAATCAAACTCACTTGATCCTAGAAAGGATGTTTGTACTGTTAATGATCTTGTAAGTGAAAATGAGATTATGGATACTCAAGAAGAAAATGCTAGTAAGACTTTGGGACTTGAAGGTCCAAGTAAGGAGGATGATGAGGAGTCATCTCAACCTACCTTAAATGACGAACTGCCAAAGGATTAGTGTCATGACCCAAATCGGGGAGTCATGACTAGTGCTAGGGAACATGAATTCTTTCGAATTCGTAACCCGTAACAAGCCTTAAAATAAAAACACATGCAAAAATAATATAAAAAGAATACGCCAAAATTAAAACTTTATTTAACATAAAAGTAAATCTTTATATTATAACACAATATAATATCTTCACATAATATTCAAATACAAGATGTCGAATAATACAACACACTACTACTACAATAACACTACTACTGCAGTGATTACTAAAATACAAGAAGATGATAATTCAGTACTTACATAAATCAGCCGAAAAATAAAAAGTTCAGTGAATAATACTACGAGGAGGGTCTGATGTAGTAGATCCTAAAAAAAATATGTTGAGGGGAGTCAGACATCATTGAGTGAATTATTATAATATATATACATGCAACCTAAAGTCATATACAATCAAGCATCAGTATTGTAATATCCCGTGTTTTTAAATATTTTTACACTGTATCGGGATATGCAGTGTTAATAATTTTGTATATATATATCTTATGATATTTTTACGAGTTAATATGTATTTAAAACCTATTTTAAATACTGTGTTTTATCTACAGTGCTTTACGTAAAATTTTCCCGGAACTTGCATTTTCGAGGAAATTTTCACGTAAATATTTTAATATTAATTATTTTAAATATATTTTCGGACTTGCATGAACTCATACATATTTTTAAAATACTAAATAAAGCCTATGTGTGTGTATATTTATTTAATTAGGGTTTAGTATTACCCTAATATTTTATTAATTATTTATTAGTTTTATTGTTATTTAATTAATTTTATTTAGTATAAATTATTAAAATATTGAATTTTATGTGTGTGCTGTATATTTAATGTGTGTGATTTAATATTATTTTAATATATAGTATAATATATATATATATATATATATATATATATATATATATATATATATATATATATATATATATATATACACATTATACATCAAAAATCAAAAAAATTGGAAAATTACCATTTTGCCCCCGTGAGCTTCTTCTTCCCCGATCACTTTTCCTTCGCCGTCCGGACGCCTGCCGTGCCGTTCCCTTGCCGTGAGAGTGCCGTCCGGTGTGCCACCACCTTCCTCTAGCCGTTCCGCCACCTGCAGAGCTCATTTCCGGCGTCGGGGAAGCTTGGTATCGCCGGAAGCCGAGAGTTGCATCTTCTTCTTCCCTCGCCGATTCCGGTCACTATTTTCGACACCACCGGTCTTCATCGACTCCTTGAGCTCCGGTGAGTGTGATTCTAGCTTTGGTTTGAGCTGAAATGGTTTAGATTTGCTTAGGTTTCGAATTTTCAATTTCGGTCACATTAGGGTTTTCGATTTTTTTGAGCTTCGAATTGATTGATTCATGAAAACTCCCTTTAAAAATGTTGATCCTAGTAGCTCAATCTACATGTATGAATTTTTGTGGAATTTTTGGAGATTTTTTGGATTTTTGGGTATTTTGAATATTTTAATATTATTTTCTAATTTTTGGAAATTAATTATTTAAATTATGAAATTGGGGTTTATGGTTAAATTAGGTGTTGAAATGAATTATAGGAATTTATTTGGAATTTTTATGAATTTCTAAGTATTTATTTTGAATTATTTGATTTTATGTAATTTTGGGAAAATTAGGTTAAATGTGTTTTTATTTGAAATTAATTGGTTAATTGAGTTTAATTATTGATATTATTGATAAATATGTTGAGAAAATTAATTTTGGATAATTGTATAATTTTTGGTGAATTTTTAAAGTAATTTTAGTATATTTATATATATATGGGTATTTTCGTAATTTTACCCTAAATTGGCTAAAAATGTAATTTAATTGGTTTTAATAGTTATTTAAGGTATAAAAATGATTTCTATAAATTATTTAGTATTTTTAACTAATTAAAACTATTTTTCGTGAATTATTTTCAATTATATATATAATATACGGTTTTTCAAATAAAATGAGTTTTTATTGGTTTTTACAGTGTTTAAAGGTTAATTATGTAATTTCTACCTATAAAATGTATTTTTAGGTTTTAAGGATATTTTTGGTATTTCTGAATTGTTCTGTGTTTGTGGACCCCGGTCGGTAAACTGTAGTTTGGAGTCCGACCGAGGGGTTGTGGTTGAGTGTCGAGCTTATTTTATGAAGTGTGTTTCTTTGTAGGGTCGGCTCTACTCTTTTGAGTAGAGAGATGTCTGTTTTACAGGGGAGGTTCTGCTGGATTTTCGGTAGAATTCTCGTAAAACGTGATATCCAGTCGAACCCTAATTTCTAATTCTGTTTTCGTATTTAAATACTCTAGATCGAATTCTAGGATTTCTGTTAGGGTTATTCTGATGTCGATTATTTATTTCTTGTTTAGTTACGCCGAGACCGAGGGCTAGTGGACCAGGCCCGTCGACCCGTTTCGTGGAGCGCACTAGGTGAGCTACTATACTATATATATATGCTTAGGATGCATGATTTAGAAATGCATGTTTTATGTTGATTAAATATGCATAAATAATTTGATTATTTCTTAAGTTTATATTAAGTATATTTTTGGTATATATTAAATTATATGCATGTTTTTTAAATAAACTATATTTAAAATGTTCTTAAATATATTTCTAGCTTAATTTATAATTTGATTGAATTCATTTGACATATATATACTCGAAATATACCTGGTTTACTTTTGGTATATTTCCGGTATATATATGGTTTATGTTGTTATTTTATTGAACTTCATGCATCATTTATTTTTATGAATGAATGTTTTATATTATTAATGAAGGATATCGATAGAACGTGCTACCTAGTGGGCAGCACTAGGACCGAGTACGTACCGGTATGCCTATAGTATTTAGGCTATAATACTAACTTATTTGTGGATATTGATTTGATGTGATGATTGATATGTGTGAGATGTGGTTTGTGGGTGTGATTGCTGGAGCTTGGTTGACCAAGTGTCTTGGGGCCAATCACACTGGCAGTCAGACTGCTGGAGCTCGGTTGACTTAGTGTCTCGGGGCCAGTCTACTGTCCAAATGGATTAAGTGGATATATTTGGATTCAATGAGCCTGTATGGCTAGAGTGTTGTCTAACACTATTTTTGAGGTTTCGATATTCTAGGGTTCTATTTGATCCTTCATAAAAGATAATTTTCAGATAAAATATATATAAAAATGATTTTATTGCATCTGTGTGTAATTGCCTGTATATATATATTAGATATATACTGTTGATTGTATGCATTATCATTTAGTGTGTATGTATATATATTATAGTAATTCACTCAGTGAGGTCTGACTCCCCTCCGTTGACTATTTTTCAGGAGAGTCAACTTCTTCAGACCTCAGTAGCAGGTCGATACGCCGGATTTCTTCCGCCCCGGCTTCTTTGTGTAAATTATCTACTTGAGTCTTATTTATTTTATCTAGACACTGCAGTAGTTGTGAATTAAAGTATTGGATTTCATGTATTTTATTTTAAAGAGATGTATTATATTGAAACTGGATTTGTACTAAAAGATTTATATATCTATGAGATGAGATTTAACTTAAATCCAGTGATGAAATGATATTGTAATATTTATGATTTTTATTTCCGCTGCATATTATATGATTATTGTTATTATTGCATGATTTATTTTATTTTTAGGCTTGCTACGGGTTCCGGATTCGAAAGAATTCCCATTCCCTAGCGCCGGTCATGGCCCCTGTTTTGGGTCATGACAAGTATAATATATATATATATATATATATATATATATATATATATATATATATATATATATATATATATATATATATATATATATATATATGCATATCATATAGATGCAAAAACTCACTTTTATATAATAATAGATGCATAGAAGTTTATTTCAGTGAAGGATCATAGAAAAACCCTAAATAGTTTGCAACCTTAATAACTAAATCTCACTAGCCAACGGGCTTAATTAAATCCAAAATATTTCTCTTTTCCATTTTTGGACAATTGACTGGCCCCGAGACACTAAGTCAATTATGCTCTCACAGTCTCACTATCAGTGTGACTGGCCTTGAGACACCAGGTCAACCGAGCTCTCGCAATCCACCACTCTCTCACCATAAATATCCGTAATCAATAAATCAATTCTCACATTAAACTAATTTAATAATCTCAACCCTAAAATCTAATGCATTGATACATATACAATCCTAGTGCAGCCCACTAGATAGCACATTCTACTGCTATCCTTTAAATAAATTGTATAATTATTAAAAATAATAAGATGCATAATTTAAACATGATAGCATCCATTTTTAAAGAAATATACCAATTATATACCAAACATATACTGAATATATATCAAATGCATACCAAAGATATACCCAATATATATGCTGAGTATATACCAAAAATATACAGAAAATATATACCAAAAATATGTTAATCATATATATCATATATATACCAAAGATATACATAATCATTTAATAAATAAATTATATTTAAATACATTATAAAAATATGGACGCTCATAATTATGTATCCTACATGCAATGCATATAAAAGATAATAATTCACAATTGTACGCTACTCTAAAAGAGATAGACTGACCTGTCTAGTAGGTCTCACTCTCGGTGCAACTATTAAATAAATAATAATAATATTAGAATCGAGCTCCTAATTTTATACTTCTAGAAATTCTAAAGAATGACTCAATCTAGGACACGACTTGATCAAAAATCAAAAATTCAAGATCGACCCAACATTATGTTTTACGAGAATTCTATCAAAAATTCGACAGAGCTGTAAAATGGACATCTCTCTACTAAAAGTAGAGCTAATATTGCAAGCAAACACACTTTAATATCCCCAAATGCACAACTTCTTGGGTAGGACCCCTAAACTACATAATTCACCTAACCAAGAACCAAAATACACAAAAAGCTAATAATTTAATAATAAATATTAAAAATCCTTAAAATCCATAAAAATAAATGAAATACCTCAATACAATTTATTTAAAAAACAAAAATATTAAAGATAATTTATTTTCAAATTAATTTAATAAAATCTCAAATAGAATTAAATAATAATATTAGTAAAAATTACATTTTTCAAATACTTGAAGTCAAATAGCATAAAGTACAAGTAATTACTTAAATTACTCTATTATATTATGAAAATAACTACAAATCTATTTTAATCATAAAAATAATAAATAAGCTTTTATTTAAGTATAATTTTGAAAATTATTAATAATTAGCTAAAAATAGTAAATAATCCGGAAAATTTATTTTAATGCTATTTATTATTCAAAATTTATCCAAAACACACTAATTAACAATAATTCAATTAAAATATAATATTTACTAATTTTTCCAAAAATTACCATAATATTAAATATTTTCCGAAAATTAACCAAAATTACTATAAATTTGTAAAAAATTATTTTCTCAAATCTGAATTTTAATGTTTATATTAAATATACTAATTAGTATTATTTTCAATAAAAATCATATAGTTAATAACATTTAACTTATTTTTCAAAAATACAATTTTACACATAAACTAAATAAATTCATGACTAAAAATGTAAAATCAATTTCACTAAATTTTCTTCACAAACTATAATCCAAATAATTTAAACAATTTATTAAAAATATAAAAATTTTCCGGTTAAGGTCACTGAAACAATGACTCGCTGGAAAACCAAAACACTAAAATCTAATTAATTCAGAAAAATCAAACAAAAATATATTTGAGTAGCTCTAGCTGAACACAAAAACATTTGTAAAGGAATTAAGCATAAACCACACAAAATCAACCTAAAAAAAATAAAAAATCTAAGTTGACCTAAACTAAAACCTGAACATAAATCACTAACTGGACGTTCCAAGCTGAAAACGACTTAAGAAGAAGTTTGCCCGGACCGAGAGGAATCAAACAACCCTAGCACAACAAGCTTTCTCCACCAGAATATCACTGACGTTGCTGGAGCTGCTACTACTATGTTTCTACTTCTTGCCGGTGACAGGGAAGAAAGAGGCTACAGACGGTGGTTGAAGAGAAAGGAAAGGAAGAGGTGGTGTTGGTGAGGTGGTGGTGGTTTAGTGGTGGCTGGCGATGGTGTGGGTAGCACTGACAAAAATCGGAGAAAAAGAAGAACAATAAGAAGAAGAAAAAGAAAAGAAAGAAAAAAGAAAAAGGAGGGAGATAAGGAAACCCAAAAATTTTAATGTCCTGTCCCTTTTTTTTAATAAGGAAAAAGACAAAAAATATTTTACATATACTACTACTACTACTACTACTACTACTACTAATAATAATAATAATAATAATAATAATAATAATAATAATAATAATAATAATAATAATAATAATAATAATAATAATAATAATAATAATAATGTAATATCCCGTGTTTTTAAATATTTTAATACTGCATCGGGATATGCAGTGTTAATAATTTTTGTACATATATCTTACGATATTTTTATGAGTTGATATGTATTTAAAACCTATTTTAATTACTGTGTATTATTTACAGTGTTTTACGTAAAATTTTCCCTGGACTTGCATTTTCGGGGAAATTTTCACGTAAATAATTTATTATTAATTATTTTAAATATATTTTCAGACTTGCATGAACTCATACGTATTTTTAAAATACTAAATAAAGCTTATGTGTGTAAATATTTATTTAATTAGGGTTTAATTAATATTACCCTAACATTTTATTATTTATTTATTAATTTATTGTTATTTAATTATTTTTATTTATTTTTATATTTTAAAATATTAAATTATATGTGTGTGGTGTAAATTTAATGTGTGTGATTTTATTATATAGTATAAAGTATATATATATACATATAGATTATTAAAACAAAAGGATTTGGAAAATTACCGTTTAGCCCCTCCCTTCTCCTTCTTCTCTCCCGATCGTCTACCGTCACTGTGCCTCTCGTTCCAGCATGCCAGACCGCCTTTCGCCGCCACTAGCTGCCGCCAACCTCCTCCCCCTTCCTTCCTCTTCCTCTCCAACGTGACCAGGCCGCCGGAAGCCCGCTGGATCACCCGGAATCCGCCATGGCAGCAAGTTGAGCTTCTTGCCGTCGACGACGATTTCGGCCACCATTTTGTGCACCGCCGGTCTTCATCGAATCCTTGAGCTCCGGTGATTCCAATTCTAAGCTCCTTTCGGCCTGAAATCAAGTGGATTTTGAGGTTTGAGCTAAAACTCAATTCGGTCACATTAGGATTTTTGAATTTTTTTGAGCTTCGAATTGATTGATTCATGAAAACTCCCTTCACAAATGTTGATCCTAGTAGCTTAATATACATGTATGAAGTTTTGTGGAATTTTTGGAGATTTTTTGGATTTTTGGGTATTTTTGAATATTTTAATATTATTTTCTAATTTTTGGAAATTAATTATTTAAATTATGAAATTGTATTTTATGGTTAATTTAGGTGTTGAAATGAATTATAGGAATTTATTTGGAATTTTTATGAATTTCTAAGTATTTATTTTGAATTATTGAAGTTTATGTAATTTTGGGAAAATTAGGTTAAATGTGTTTTTATTTGAATTTAATTGGTTAATTGAGTTTAATTATTGATATTATTGATGAATATGTTGAGAAAATTAATTTTGGATAATTGTATAATTTTTGGTGAATTTTTGAAGTAATTTAAGTATATTTATATATATAGGGGTATTTTGGTAATTTTACACAAAATTGGATAAAAATGTAATTTAATTGGTTTTAATAGTTATTTAAGGTATAAAAATGATTTCCACAAATTATTTGGTATTTTTAACTAATTAAAACTATTTTTCGTAAATTATTTTCAATTATATATATAATATACGGTTTTTCTAATAAAATGAGTTTTTATCAGTTTTTACAGTGTTTTAAGGTTAATTACGTAATTTCTATTTATAAAATGTATTTCTATGTTATAAGGGTATTTTTGGTATTTCTGGAATTGTTCTGTGTTTGTGAACCCCGGTCGGTAGATTGTAGTCTGGAGTCCGACCGAGGGGTTGTGGTTGAGTGTTGAGCTTGTTTTCTCGAAGTGTATTTCTTTGCAAGGTTGGCTCTACTCTTTTGAATAGAGAGATGTCCGTTTTACAGGGGAGGTTTTATCGAATTTTTGATAGAATTCTCGTAAAACGTGATATCCGATCGAATCCTGATATCGATTCTATGTTTAATACTCTAGATCGAATTCTAGGATTTCTGTTAGGTTTATTCTAATGTCTGTCATTATTTGTTTGTTTAGTTGCACCGAGACCGAGGGCTAGTGGACCAGGCCCGTCGGACCCGTCTCGTGGAGCGCACTAGGTGAGTTACTATACTATATATATATATGCTTTAGGATGCATGATTTAGAAATATACGTTTTAGTTTAATTAAAAAAATGCATAAATAATGTGATTTGTATTTAAGTATATTTTTGGTTTATTTTTGGTATATATTAAATTATATGCATGTTTTGTTAATAAATTATATTTAAAAATATTTAAAAATATATTTCTAATTTAATTTATGATTTGATTGGATTTATTTGACGTATATATACTCGAAATATACCTGGTTTACTTTTGGTATATTTCTAGTATATATATGGTTTATGTTGTTATTTTATTGAAATTCATGCATCATTTATTTTGTGAATGAATGTTTATATTCATTAATGAAGGATATCGATAGAACATGCTACCTAGTGGGCAGCACTAGGACCGAGTACGTACCGGTACGCCTATAGTATTTAGGCTATATTACTAACCTATTTGTGGATATTAATTGGAATTGATTATTTGATGTGTGAGATATGGTTTGGAGGTGTGATTGCTGGAGCTCGGTTGACCAAGTGTCTCAGGGCCAATCACACTGGCAGTCAGACTGCTGGAGCTCGGTTGACTTAGTGTCTCGGGGCCAGTCTACTGTCTATATGGATTAAGTGGATATATTTGGAATAAGTGAGCCTGTGTGGCTAGAGTGTTGTCTAACACTATTTTTGAGGTTGCGATATCTTAGGGTTCTATGTGATCCTTCATAAACTGTGATTTTCAATAGAAATATATAAAATGATTTTACTGCATCTGTGTGTATTTGCCTGTATATATACATATTAGATATATACTGTGACTGTATGCATTGTCATTTAGTATGCTTGTATATATATTATAGTAATTCACTCAGTGAGGTCTGACTCCCCTCCGTTGACTATTTTTCAGGAGAGTCAACATCTTCAGACCTCAGTAGCAGGTCGATACGCCGGATTTCTTCCGCCCCGGCTTCTTTGTGTAAATTATTTACTTGAGTCTTATTTTTATAATCTAGACACTGCAGTAGTTGTGAATTAAAGTGTGGCATTTCATGTATTTTATTTAAAGAGATGTATTATATTGAAACTGGATTTGTACTGATAGATTTTATATATATGTGAAGAGATGAGATTTGATTTAAATCCAGTGATGAAATGATATTGTAATATTTATGATTTTTATTTCCGCTGCATATAATATTGTTATTGTTATTATTGCATGTTTTATTTTATTTTTAGGCTTGCTACGGGTTCCGGATTCGAAAGAATTCCCGTTCCCTAGCGCCGGTCATGGCCCCTGTTTTGGGTCGTGACAAATAATAATAATAATTTTAAACAAATAATCACTTTCAATTTAATTCCACTACATATTAAATTATTTATGATAAAATAAATTAATACTATTCATAAAAAATTAATAATAATTTTAATAGAAAAATAAATAATAATATACAATACTAAAATTAAATTTTATAAAATAATCATAATATATAAAAATTTAAAATATTTATTAACATTGCATATCCTAAAATGAATTAAATAATTTATAAATATCGAGTTATAAAAATCTTCCCCCTTTACAAAAATTCGTCCTCAAATTTTCAAATAAAAGAACAGAAAACAAGAATTTATTGAGGGAAAAGGTAAGGGTAGGCCACACGCATCTTAGCCTCGGTCTCCCAAGTGTGCTCTCCTACGTTGTTGCTCCTCCATAACACCTTGACCATCGTGATCTGCTTGGAACGCAACAGATGAACTTTATAATCCACTATCGTGACTGGATCCTCCTCGTACATTAGGTCTTCATTCACTTCCACAATCTCAGGCTACAACATGTGTGAAGGGTCTGAAATATACTTCCTCTGCATTAAGATATGGAACACAAGATGCACTTGAGATAAATTCAGAGGCAAATCCAACTAATATGCAACCATGCTTACTCTCTCCAGAATCTCGAATGATCCAATATATCTCGGTGCTAATTTCCCCTTCTTGTTAAACCATATCACACCCTTCATTGAAGAAACCTTAAAAAACACATAGTCTCTAACCTAAAACTCCACATCTCTATGCTTTAGATCCACATAGCTCTTTTATTTGCTATCTGTGGTTTTTAATATCCTTCTGATCATAGCAACCATCTTAATTGCATCCTGAATATTCTCAGGTCCAATCAATGCTCTCTATCGAATCTCATCCTAACATAAAGGAGATTTATACTTCCTTCCATACAGAGAGCTTCATATGGTGCTATTTTAATACTGCTATTGTAGCTATTATTATAAGCGACCTCTACCAATGGCAAATGATCATCCTAACTACCTTTAAGATCCAATACACACATCCTCAACATATCCTCAAGTGTTTAGATCATCCTTTCAGATTGATCATCTGTCTGAGGGTGAAAAGCAATACTAAAATCAAGCCTAGTGCCCATTGCTTCCTATAACTTCTGCTAAAATTGAGAGGTAAACACTGAACCTTTATCAGATACAATGGAAACAGACACTCCATGAAGGCACATAATATGCTTAACATACAGCTTAGCTAACTTAGCTATAGAATAATTAGTTTTAACTAGTAAGAAGTGAGTTGATTTAGTGAACCTGTCCACAATCACTCAGATGCAATTATATCCATCCTTTGAACGAGGTAACCTTACCATAAAATCCATAGTAATTCTCTCCCATTTCCACTCAGGAATATGAAGAGGCTAAAGCCTCCTATAAGGCTTATGATGCTCAGCTTTCACTTGCTGACAAGTCAAGCACTTAGAAATATAATCATCTACATCCTTCTTCAATCCATCCCACCAATACAAATCTTGAATACTATGGTACATCTTAGTAACACTTGGATGTACTCTGTAAGTTATAGCATGCACTTCTTTAAGGATCTCTTCTCTCAAATTATCCACATCTAGAAAGAACCACGTCGGTGTCTAACAAATCACTTAGAGGAGTGGCAATAAATAAAGGAAAAGCCATCCTTGAAGCCTGCCAAGATGACTTTAAAGCAAAAATAGGGGACACGAAAGAATGTGTGGCACCCGAATTAATAAAAACTCTAACATCTAAGTAACAAATTGAAAGTATACTTGCAATAATGGCATTAAATGCTTGAGCATCCTGCTGGGTGAGGGTGAAAACTCTAGCCTGACCTTGGCCTCCTTGCTAGTTAGTAGAAGCCTAACCAAAACCCTTAGCACCTCCTATACTACCTCTGCCACACCCTTGCAGGGCAATAAGTTGCGTCATGCTTAGATATTGAGCTGGAGACAACTGATAAGGAGCTAGAGCTGAACTAGTGATAGACTACTGTAAAAACTACTACTGGTAACAAGAATATAGACATGCTCTGGCAAAATGCCTCATATGTCTGCATTTGAAACAAGCTCCAAGAGTCATGTAGCATGGTCCCTGATGGACTCTATCACACATCTGACAACCACTGATTGCTTATCCCATGCTGCCATAACCCGAACTCTAACCACTGCTATTATTGGTAGCTCCAGAACCAAATCTAATAGGTCTATGCAGTCCACCATGGCCACGTCTACTACTCCTATGGACTCTCTACTGAGGGCTCTGGCTCTGCTAATAAGATCCTCTCTACTGACTGCTAGAGCCAATCTAGAAGGTGGTGTAATAAGTGCTCTGAAATCCTCTTGCCTGTACACTTCCCAATTGATTATAATCATGCATAACTCCTTGGTTGACCAATCTAAGCTCTATATCCTTGGCCAACTCTATCACTGACTCAAGAGTAAGGGCCATAGTAGGCATCCCAATGACCGTAGAACCCAGTCTAATGATGTATGTAGTAATTGTAAAGTAATAATCTCTCATCAGGTCCTCTGCATATTAACCTAGTCTATGGAACTCTCTGGTGTACTCCTTTACTGATTTTTCACCTCTAGTAATACCCATCAGCCGAAGTCTATAGCTCATCCATATAGGCTCTGGACAAAAATGCATTATAAACCTCTTTTGAAACTGAGCCTAAGTGAGTGTTTTCATATGTTACTGGATGACCTAAACGAACTAATCCAGGGCTGGCCCCTTGACAGACAACTTGACTATCATAATCCTCTGATACATAGTGTGAGCAATCCGAGTCCTTATCTTAGTAGCATGCAGAAAGTCTAGAGGGTCTATACTCCGGTCGAATGTTATCCTGCTAACGTTGCCATAAAACAAAACTGCCTCAGGGTTAGACATACCTTGCTAATAACCAGGCTACATCTGCGGTTCGACTAGAGGTATAACAGCTTCATCAAACTCCTACTCTATATATTCCTCATCTTATAGTTCTCTCTACCTATGATGACCTACCACTCCTTAAGGTCTACCTCTACCTCTGTGCATGACTAGCAGTTTTAGGGGTAGAACCTCATCCTAAAAGGATTCATCATCCTCAGCTTAAATGACCGATGGAGCAACACGTGCTTGCCTCCTCATTCAGAAAAGACAAAACTAATGAGATTCAGACAAAATGGACAATAACAGACAACAAACAGATATCCTAATGATAGAGCAAAAAAATAAATCAAGGAAAACTTATCAAAGATATAATCGAACCTAATTTACTACAGCAGTTTCAAAGAAAACATGACTCTAATAACCTAGGTCCACAACACTAAGAAACCTAGGCTCTGATACTAACTTTATCATGACCCAAACCGGGAAGTCATGATAGGCACTAGGGAATGAGAATTCTTTCGAATTCAAAACCTGTATCAAGCTTTAAAATAAAAACATATGCAAAAGTAATATAAAAAATATACGCCAGAATTAAAACTTTATTTAATATAAAAGTAAATCTTTATATTATAACACAATAAAATATCTTTATACAATATTCTACAAGATCTCTAATAAGATAACACACTACTATTATAATAACACTACTACTGCAGTGATTACTAAAATACAAGAAGACGACAGTTAAATATTTACATAAATCAGTTGGAGAAGAAAGAGTCTGATGAACAGTACTACGAGGGAGGTCTGATGTAGTAGATCCTGAAAAAAATATGTTGAGGGGAGTCAAACCTCACTAAGTGAATTATTATAATATATATACATGCAACCTAAAGTCATATACAATCAAGCATTAGTATAATAATATATATACATACATATCATACAGACACAAAAACTCACTTTTATTTAATAATAGATGCAGAAAAGTTTATTTTGAGTAAAGGATCAAAGTAGAACCCTAAATAGTTCACAACCTCAATCACTAAATCTCACTAGCCAATGGGCTTACTTAATTCCAAAATATTTCTCTTCTCCATTTTTAGAGAGTAGACTGGCCCCGAGACACTAGGTCAACTGAGCTCCTTCAATCTTACTATCAGTGTGATTAGCTCCGAGACACTAGGTCAACTAAGCTCTTATAATCACACCACTCTCTCACTATAAATCTCCATAATTAATAAATCAATTCTCATATAAAAATAATTTCATAATCTCAACCCTAAAATCGAATGCACTGGTACGTACAAAGTCTTAGTGCAGCCCACCAAGTAGCATATTCTACTGCTATCCTTTAAATAAATCGTATAATTATTAAAAATAATAAGATGTATAATTTAAATATAATATAATCCATTTTTAAAGAAATATACCAAACATATACTAAATATATACCAAAGACATACCCAATATATATGCTAAGTATACACAAAAAATATATCGAATATATATACAAAAAATATATATCAAATATATACCAAAGACATACATAATCATTTAATAAAATAAATCATATTTAAATACATTATAAAAATATGGACGCTCATAATTATGTATCCTAGATGCAATGCATAGATAAGATAATAACTCACAATTGTGCACTTCTGTAAAAAGATAGACTGGTCTGGTCCAGTAGGCCTCAATCTCGGTGCAACTATAGAAAATAAATAAATAATAATATTATTAGAATTGAACTCCTAATTTTATACTTCTAGAAATTCTACAGAGTGACTCAATCTAGGACACAATTCAACCAAGATTCAGAAACTCAGAATCGACCTGATGTCATGTTTTACGAGAATTCTACCAAAAATTTGGCAGAGTCTCCTTTGTAAAATGGATATCTCTCTACTAAAAGTAGAGCCGATCCTGCAAGCAAACACACTTCAATATCCAAAAATGCACAACTTCTTGGGTTGAGGTCCCCGAACTACACAATTCGCCCAACCGAGAATCAAAATACATGAAAGGCCAATAATTTAATAATAAATATTAAAAATCCTTAAAATCTATAACAATCGATAAAATACCTTAATAAAATTTATTTAAATGACAAAAAAATTAGACATAATTTATTTTCAAATTAATTTAATAAAATCTCAAATAGAGTTAAATAGTATTAGTAAAAATTATATTTTTCAAATACTTGAAGTCAAATAGCATAAAGTACAATTAATTATTTAAATTATTCAATTATATTATAAAAATAACTAAAAATCCATTTTAATCATAAAAATAATAAATAAGCTATTATTTAAATATAATTTTGAAAATTATCAATAATTAGCTAAAAATAGTAAATAATCCGTAAAAATTATTTTAATACTATTTATTATTCAAAATTTATCTAAAACACACTAATTAACAATAAATTCAATTAAAATATAATATTTACTAATTTTTCCAAAAATTACCATAATACTAAATATTTTTCAAAAATTAACCAAAATTACTATAAATTCATAAAAATTTATTTTCTCAAATCTAAAGCATAATGTTTATATTAAATATACTAATCAGTATTATTTTCAGTAAAAAACATATAATTAATAAAATGTACCTTATTTTTCAAAAATATAAATTTACACATAAACTAAATAAATTAATAACTAAAAATCTAAAATCAATTTCAACAAATTTTCTTCACAAACTATAATCCAAATAATTTAAATTTTTTTTAAAAAAATATAAAAATTTTCCAACGAGGGTCATTGGAATAATAACTCATCAAAAAACCAAAACACCAAAATCCAATTAATTCAAAAAAATCAAACAAAAATATATTGGAATAGCTCTAGCTGAACACAACAATATTTGTAAAGGAATTAAGCATGAATCACACAAAATCAAGTTAAAAAAAAAATAAAAAAACCTAAGTTGAAATAAACTAAAACTTGAGCATAAATCACTAACCGAACGTTCTAAGCTTAAAACAACTTGAGAATAAGTTTGCACAGACTAAAAGGAGTCAAACCAGCCCAACATAGCAAGCTTTCTCCACCAGAATGACACTAACGTTGTTGTAGCTATTGCTACTACGTTTCTGATTCTCGCCAATGACAAGGAAGAAAAAGGCTACAGACGGCAACGGAAGGGAAGGGAAAGGAAGAGGTGGTGCTAGTAAGGTGGTGGTGGTTCAGAGGTGGTTGGCAGTGACATGGGTGGCACTGACAGAAACCAGAGAAGAAGAAGAAAAAGAAGAAAAAGAAAAGAAAGGAAAAGGAAAAGGAAAAAGAAGGAGGAATATAAGAAAACCCAAAAATTTTAATGTCCTATCCTTTTTTTTATAAGGAAAAAGACAAAACTTATTTTACATATAATAATAATAATAATAATAATAATAATAATAATAATAATAATAATAATAATAATAATAATAATAATAATAATAATAATAATAATAATAATAATAACAACAACAACAACAACAACAACAACAACAATAATATTTTTAAACAAATAATCACTTTCAATTTAATTCTACAACATATTAAATTATTTACCATAAAATAAATTAATACTATTCACAAATAATAATAATAATAATAAAATATTAACAAATAAATGAATAATAATATACGACACTAAAATTAAATTACACAAAATAATTATAATATATAAAAATTTAAAATATTTATTAACACTGTATAGCTCAAAATTAATTAAATAATTTATAAATATCGAGTTATAACAATCTTCCCCCCTTACAAAAATTCATTCTCAAATTTTCAAATAAAAGAATAGAAAATAAGAATTCATTGAGGAAAAAAGTAAGGGTAGGCCACCGACATATCAGCCTCGGTCTCCCACGTGTGCTCCTCCATGTTGTTGCTCTTCTATAACACCTTGACCATCATGTTTTGCTTGGAACGCAATAGATGAACTTTATAATCCATTATCGCGACTAGCTCCTCTTTGCACGTCAGGTCTTTGTTCACTTCCACACTCTCAGGCTACAACACATGCGGAGGGTCTAAAATATACTTCCTCAGCATTGAGATATGGAACACTGGATGCACTTAAGACAAATTCAGAGACAAAGCCAATCGATATGCAACCATGCCTATTCTCTCCAGAATCTCAAATGGTCCAATATATATTGGTGCTAATTTTCGCTTCTTGCCAAACCTCATCACACCCTTCATCGGAGAAACCTTTTAAAACCACATAGTTTCCAACCTAAAACTCCACATCTTTGTGCTTTGGATCCGCATAGCTTTTTTGTCTGCTAGCTACGGTTTTTAATCCCCTTTTGATCACAGCAACCTTCCCAGGTGCATCCTGAATAATCTTAGGTCTAGTCAACGCTCTCTCTTCAATCTCATCCTAACATAGAGGAGATCTACACTTTCTTCCATATAGACCTTTATATGGTGTCATTTAAATACTGTTATGGTAGCTATTATTATAAGCGAACTCTACCAGTGGTAAATGATCATCCCAGCTACTTCCAAGATCCAATACACACATCCTTAACATATCCTTAAGTGTCTAGATAATCCTCTCAAATTGACCATCTTTCTGAGGGTGAAAAGTAGTACTAAAATCAAGCCTAGTGCCCACTGCTTCTTGCAAATTCTGCCAAAATCAAAAGGTAAACATTGAACCTCTATCAGATATAATGGAAATAGGCACTCCATAAAGGCACACAATATGCTTAACATACAGCTTAGCCAACTTAGCTACATAATAAGTAGCTTTAAATAGTAAAAAGTGAGCTAATTTGGTTAACCTGTTCATAATCACCCAGATAGAATCATATCCATCCTTTGAACGAGGTAACCTTACCACAAAATCTATAGTAATTCTCTCATATTTCCACTTAGGAGTAGGAAGAGGCTGAAGTTTCCTAGAAAGCTTTTGATGCTCAGTTTTCACCTACTAATAAGTCAAGCACTTAGAAACATAATCATCTACATCCTTCTTTAATCCATCCCACCAATACAAATCTTTGATGTTGTGGTACTTCTCATTAACACTTGGATGTACACTGTAAGCTGTAGAGTACACTTCCTCAAGGATCTCTTATCTCAAATTATTCACATTTGGAAAGAACCACGTTAGCGTCTAACAAATCACTTAGAGGAGTGGCAATAGATAAAGGAAAAGCCATTCTCAAAGCTTGCCAACATGACTTTAAAGTAAAAATAGGGGACACAAATGAATGTATGGCACCCGAATCAATCAAAACTCTAGCATCCAAGTAACAGACTAGAAGTATACTTACAATAATGGCATTGGATGCCTGAGCATCCTACTAGGTGAGGGTGAAAACTCTAGTCTAACCTCAGCCTTCCTACTGGCTGGTAGAATCCTAACCAAAACCCCTGGCACATCTTTTACTACCTCTGCCACACCCTTACTATGCAACAAGTTGCACTGTACTCGGATATTGAGTTAGAGGCAACTGATAAGGAGCTGGAGTTGAACTAGCAATAGACTATTGTGAAAACTACTGCTGCTAACCAAAATATGGAAATGCTACGAAAAAAGCCCCATCTGTCCGCATCTGAAACAAGCTCTAGGAGTCATGTAGCACAGTCTCTGATGGAATCTCCCACACATCTAACAAGCACTAGCTACTGATCCCGTGCTGCTATAGCCCAAACTCTGACCACTACTACTATTGGTAGCTCCAAAACTGAATCTAATAGGTCTACGTAGTCCACCACGGCCATGTCTACTACTCCTGTGGACTCTTTGCTGAGGTCTCTGGCTTTATTAATAAGATCCTCTCTGTCGACTACTAGAGCCAATTTGGAAGGTGGTGTACTAAGTGCTCTACGATCCTCTTACTTGTACACCTCCCAACTGATAGTAATCAAGCATAACTCCTTGCCTGAACAATCTGAGCTCTATCTCCTTAGCTAAATCTATCATCGACTTAAGAGCAAGGGCTACAGTAGGCATCTCAGCAAATGCAAAATCCAATATGGTAATGTGCATAGTAACTGTAAAGTACTGGTCTCTCATTGGGTCCTCTGTATATTGACCCAGTTTGAGGAACTCTATGGTGTACTCTACTAATTTATCACCTCTGGTAATATGTGTCAGCTGAAGTTTATAGCTCATCCGCATAGGCTCTTGATAGAAATGCTCATAAACCTCTCTTAAAATTGAGCCTAGGTGAGTGTCATCATGTGCGATTAGATGACCTGAATGAACCAATCCATGGCTGGCCCCTCGATAGACGTACTCAACTATCATGATCCTTTAATACTTGGTGTGAGTAGCCCGAGTACTTGTCTCAATAGCATGCAGAAAGTCTAGAGGGTCTATAGTCCCATCGAATGCTATCCTGCTAACTCTGGCATAAAACAATACTGCCTTAAGGTTAGACATGCCCTACTAATAACTAGGTTGCATTTATGGTGTGACTGAAGGTATAGTAGCTTCCTCAAACTCTTGCTCTATATGTTCCTCATCCTATAGCTCTCACTGCCTACGGCGACCTACCGCTCCTTGAGGTCTACCTCTACCTATATGCCTATAGTGATTCTGGGGGTAGAACCTCATCCTGAAAGGACTCATCATCCTTAACCTCAATAACCGGTGGAGCAACATGCACTTGCCTCCTCATTCTGAAAAGGCAAAACTCATAAGATTTGAACAAAATAGACAACAACAGACAATAAATAGATATCCTAACAATTACAAGAAAAACTAAATCAAGGAAAACTAAATTAAGGAAAACTTATCGAAGACATAATCGAACCTAATTTACTACAGTAGTTTCAAAGAAAACATGACTCTAATAACCTAGGTCCACAACACTAACAAACCTAGGCTCTTATACCAACTTTATCATAACCTAAATTGAGGATTCATGTTCGGTGCTAGGGAACGAGAATTCTTTCGAATTCAAAACCCGTATCAAGCCTTAAAATAAAAACATATGCAAAAATAATATAAAAAAATATGCCTGAATTAAAAATTTATTTAATATAAAAGTAAATCTTTATATTATAACATAACAAAATATTTTCATACAATATTCAAATACAAGATCTCTAATAATACAATACACTACTACTACAATAACACTACTACTGCAATGATTACTAAAATATAAGAAGATGACAATTCAATATTTATGTAAATCAGTCGGAGAAGAAAGAGTCTGATGAATAGTACTATAAGGAAAGTTTGATGTAGTAGATCTTGAAAAAAATATGTTGAGCAGAGTCAGACATCACTGAGTGAAGTATTATAATATATATACTTGCAACCTAAAGTCACATACAATCAATCATTAGTATAATATATATATATATATATATATATATATATATATATATATATATATATATATATATATATCATACAAATGCAAAAAATCACTTTTATATAATAATAGATGCAAAAAAGTTTATTTTGAGTGAAGGATCAGAGTAGAATCCTAAATAGTTCGCAACCTCGATCACTAACTCTCACTAGCCAATGGGCTTACTTAATTCCAAAATATTTCTCATTTCCATTTTTGGAGAGTAGACTGGCCCCGAGACATTAAGTCAACCAAGTTCCCGCAATCTCACTGTCAATATGATTGGCCCCGAGACACTAGGCCAACCGAACTCTTGCAATCACACCACTCTCTCACTATAAATCTCTACAATCAATAAATCAATTCTCACATCAAAATAATTTCATAATCTCAACCCTAAAATCTAATGCACTGGTACATACATAGTCCTAGTGCAGCCCACTAGATAGCACGTTCTACTGCTATCCTTCAAATAAATTGTATAATTATTAAAAATAATAAGATGCATAATTTAAACATGATAGCATCCATTTTTAAAGACATATACCAATTATATACCAAACATATACTGCATATATACCAAATGTATACCAAAGATATACCCAATATATATGCTAAGTATATACCAAAAATATACCAATCATATATATCACATATATACCAAATATATACCAAACATATACCAAACATATACATAATCGTTTCATAGAATAAATCATATTTAAATACATTATAAAAATATGGATGCTCACAATTATGTATCCTACATGCAATGCACATATAAGATAATAACTCACAATTGTGCACTCCTGTAAAAGAGATAGACTGGCCTGGTTCAATAGGCCTCGATCTCGGTGCAATTATAGAAAATAAATAAATAATAATAATATTAGAATCGAACTCCTAATTTTATACTTCTAGAAATTCTAAAAAGTGACTCAATCTAGGAGATGACTCAACTAAGATTCAGAAACTCAAAATTGACCTGATGTCACATTTTACGAGAATTCTATCAAAAATTCGGCAGAGTCTCCTCTGTAAAACGGAAATCTCTCTACTAAAAGTAGAGTCGATCTTGCAAGCAAACACACTTGAATATCCATAAATGCACAATTTCTCGAGTTGAGGCCTTGAACCACACAATTCATCCAACCGAGAACCAAAATACACAAAAAGTCAATAATTTAATAATAAATATTAAAAATCCTTAAAATCCATAACAATTAATAGAATACCTCAATGCAATTTATTTAAATTACAAAAACAATAAATATACTTTATTTTCAAATTAATTTAATAAAATCTCAAATAGAGTTAAATAATATTAGTAAAAATTACATTTTTCAAATACTTGAAGTCAAATAGCATAAACTACAATTAATTACTTAAATTGTTCAATTATATTATGAAAATAACTAAAAATCCATTTTAATCATAAAAATAATAAATAAGCTATTATTTAAATATAATTTTAAAATTATTAATAATTAGCTAAAAATAGTAAATAATCCGCAAAAATTATTTTAATACTATTTATTATTCAAAATTTCTCCAAAACACACTAATTAACAATAAATTCAATTAAAATATAATATTTACTAATTTTTTCAAAAATTACCATAATACTAAATATTTTCCGAAAATTAACCAAAATTACTATAAATTTATAAAAATTTATTTTCTCAAATCTGAAGCTTAATGTTTATATTAAATATACTAATTAGTATTATTTTCAATAAAAATAATATAATTAATAAAATTTATCTTATTTTTTAAAAATACAATTTTACACATAAACTAAATAAATTCATAACTAAAAATCTAAAATCAATTGCATCAAATTTTCTTCATGAACTATAATCCAAATAATTTAAACAATTTATTAAAAATATAAAAATTTTCTGGCGAGTCACCGGAATAATGACTCGTCGGAAAACCAAAACATCAAAATCCAATTAATTTAGAAACATCAAACAAAAATATATTTGAGTAGCTCTATCTGAACACAACTACTTTTGTAAAGGAATTAAATATGAATCACACAAAATCAAGCTAAAAAAAAGAAAAAACCTAAGTCGCCTAAACTAAAACTTGAGCATAAATCACTAACCGAACGTTACAAGCTTAAAACGACTTGAAAATGAGCTTGCGCAAACCGAGAGGAGTCAAATGAGCCCAGCATAGTAAGCTTTCTCCACCAGAATGTCGTTGGTATTACTGTAGCTACTACTGCTGTGTTTCTGCTTCTCATCGGTGACAAGGAAGAAGAAGGCTACAAACGACAGCAAAAGGGAAGGGAAAGGAAGAGATGGTACTAGCGAGGTGTTGGTGGTTTAGTGGTGGCTGGTGGTGGCGTTGGTGGCGCTGACAGAAACTGAAATAGAAGAAGAAGGAAAAGAAAAGAAAGGAAAAAGAAAAAGGAGGGAGATAAGGAAACCCAAAAATTTTAATGTTTTGTCCCTTTTTTTATAAGAAAAAAGATAAAAATTATTTTACATATATATAAAATAATAATAATAATAATAATAATAATAATAATAATAATAATAATACTGGCAATAATATTTTTAAACATATAATCACTTTCAATTTAATTCCACTACATATTAAATTATTTACGATAAAATAAATTAATACTATTCACAAATAATAACAATAATAATATTAATAGATAAATAAATAATAATATACAACACTAAAATTAAATTACACAAAATAATCATAATATATAAAAATTTAAAATATTTATTAACACTCTATATCCCAAAATTAAGTATTTAATTTATAAATATCGGGTTATAACAATTGGCAATTCAAGAAAATACATCCTTAAGATCTCATCATAGGTGACACTATAGAAAAGGTAACTAGTTGATATAAATTAAAGTCTATTGTTAATTTAGCCTTTATTTCTTAAATTGAACCAAAAAATGTTGATGATGCATTGTGTGATGAATTTTGGGTCCTTACTATGTAAGAAGAGTTAAATCAATTTGAGTGAGACAAGATTTGGACCTTAGTTCCTAAACCAAAACATCATCCTATTATAGGCACCAAATAGGTGTTTTGAAATAAGATGAATGAACAAGGTGTCATAACTAGGAACAAAGCTAGACTAGTAGCTGAAGGTTATAATCAGGAGGAAGGCATTGTTATGATGAAATCTTTACCCCTATTGCAAGGTTAGAAGCTATTAGAATGTTACTTGCATTTGTATCATTCATGGATGTCAAACTTTATTAAATGAATATTAAAAGTGCATTTCTAAATGACTTTATTGAAGAAAAGGTGTATGTTGAACAACCTCCGAGTCTTGAAAATTTTGATTCACCAAATCATGTGTTTAAACATTCAAAAGCATTATATGGATTGAAACAAGCTCCAAGAGCTCAATATGAAAGATTGAGAAACTTTTAAAAGGAAATGTTTATTTAAAGGAAAGGTTGACACAACTTTTTTATAAAGAAATCCAAACATAATTTATTAAATGTGCAAATATATGTTGATGATATTATTTTCAATGCTACTAACCATTGCTTATGTGAGGAATTCTCCAAATTGATGCAAGGAGAATTTGAAATGAGTATGATGGGAGAACTCAAATTCTTTCTTGGATTACAAATCAAGTAATGGAAAGATGGGATTTTTATTAATAAAAAAATATGTAAGAGACATTCTCAAAAAGTTTGGAATGGATGGAACTAAAACAAGTAAAATCTTATGAGCACCACAACTAAACTAAACAAAGATAAGAATAACAAACTAATTGATGAAAAGCAATTTAAAGGTATGATCGGATCCCTTTTTTATTTAACTACTAGTAGACTCAATATTATGTTTGCTACTTGCTTATATGCTAGATTTTAATCAAATCCTAGAGAGTCTCATTTGAATGCTATCAAAAGAATTTTCAAATATCTTTATGGTATAATGCATTTAGGACTTTAGTATCCTATGAGTTATTCCTTTGACTTGACTTTATCGGTAGTTTACTAGATAGAAAGAGCACTTTTGGAACTTGTCAATTTTTAGAAAAATGTTTAGTTTCCTATTTTAGCAAGAAACAAGTTTCGGTTGCCTTGTCCACGGTAGAAGCTGAATATATAACAGTAAGTCTTTGTTATTCACAAGTCTTATGGAAAAAAATAATTGATGGACTATAGCATAAAACTTAATCACATTCTCATTTAATGTGACAATACTAGTGCTATTAACCTTAGCAAGAATCCGATTTAACTTACTAGAACTAAGCATATAGACATTAGGCATCATTTCTTATGAGATTATGTTCAACTTGGTGATATCACACTTGATTTTTTTGATACAAATCATCAACTTGCTGATATCTTCACAAAACCTCTTAATGAAGAGATATTGAACTTCATTAAATATGAACTTGACATGATTGATGGTTTTAGTTTATCTTGATTTTGATAGAACTTTAAGTATATTTGCTATTTATTTTTGGAATATAATACATATTTATTTGATTTTTTATTTTTTTTATTCCTTCTATTTTGCAAATTTAATAATTAATTTATGAAATTTTCATTAAATTATAGGTCTAGAATGATTTACGACTGAGTCCTTGCAAAATAAACTTGCATAAATTAGGCAAAATTGATGATTTTTGAAGGAGATAAATAATATATATATATTATTAGAGCCCATGTCTAGTAATATTTATTTTTATCCTAATGTTTAGTAGAATTTTCTCCTATAGTTCCAAATTTCTTGAGTCTACTAATAATGTCATCAAATTCAGTATGTTGTTCTAAAGTTTTTCTAGCTTTAAATAAGTCTACTAAATCTATTAAGTCTATATCCCTAAGTTCTTTTTGCTCTGGGATAAGTTCTTTAGGGTCTGTCTCATTTTCTATTAAAATTGTGTCTTGTTTACATTGTCTTTTAATTTTACAAGTACAATTTTCCAATTTTTCTTTTAAGTTATTAGGAAAATTTAGGAGTGGAATAGGTACCCTATAATTCTCACCACATTGCGTGAGCGCATACTCTGATATTACAGGGCTAAGTACAAGTTTTCTAACAAAGAAAACATAGTCATTAGTAGCAAATACCCCACCCATGTCTCTGAATAAAAATGAGAGTCCTATAATCATTTTAATGTATTGGTGGTTAAGTGTGTCTACCCAAAAATGGTTGACCTTACATGCTTGTCCATATTGATTGCAATTTTTAGGTGTTCATTAGTAATGTATTTATGTATGCAAAAAGTGGAAAGTGGTTCTATCATACTGTGTGCTCTTACGTCCTTGGGGATGATGTCTTATAGATTTTTTGTCTAAAAATTCCACAATTTTTAAGTCTACAATGTTTTCTGAGGCTCCTGTGTCTATAAGGGTTGGAAGAACTATTTATTTTCCCTTGATGTTCAAGATTACAGAAACCTTAAGTTCAATAATAGGCGTGTTATTATATATGGTTGGTATCTTATGATACATAATTTTTTTTGTCTAAGAAACAGGTGTCTTTAAATCCATTAAAGTATGAAATTGCAAGTCTGAAGATTCCTCTAGTTCAGAAATATGTATTCCTGTACTAGGTGGTTTTTTTAGCTTTTCTTGTTGTTTTCCTTTCCTAGGTTTTTTAATTTCTTCAGAAAGTGTGTCATAAGAGTCTTCTAGTATTGCTACTCTATTTTCTAAAGTAGAAAGTCTTTGATTACTTATACCTACTTGAGGTATATAAGTTGTTCATGTATAGGAAATGTAAGATTAAAATGTTATTTTAAACATATCTTACATATTTCTATCATGCATTTTATACGTCTAGCCCTAACTATAATATGTGGAAAATGTCTACATTTGTAACATGGATTATTGTCTGATCTTGTATTAAAATGCCAATCGTGCAGACAATTAGTTGTTTCAACATTTTTTAAGTATGAAAACATAAAATTTATATTTGCATTGTCAGTATTAGTTGTTGATGTCTCAGTATTAATGTCTTGTATTTTTCTATATATTTTATAAATTAGTTTATAAAAGAATAGTCTTTAGGAGTCTTTTCTATTTCCTCATATATATCTTTAGATATTATATAGTAAATAGAAGAAGAGTCTAACATGTCTTCATCACCATGAATTAATTCATATTAGTCTATTTTATAATCTCTGCACTTCTTGTATAGAGATTATGTTTGTAGGGGTATTCTTTTGCAAAATGTCCCTCCTTGTTACAAGCGAAACAAGTGAGTTTGTTTTGATAAGTCTTATCAGTCTTTTTACATGTTTGTCCTTTTTAAGATAAGGCTTCTTTTCATTAGATTTCTTAATTTTGTAAGATTTTCTTTTAATCTTGTTAGGAGATCTACTAGTCTTTTGTTTACTATGTTTTTTAGTTTTTCACTCACTTCTTTAGACTTTGAAATACTTGCTGTTGTAAATAGAATAGAAAAGTTTTATTTATATATATATGACAAACCATTTACAATAAGGAATGATTATAAAGTTATTGTTAAGTTTTATAATAAATAGACTGAGAAAAAGACTAATTCCAATGATTGGTTAAATTTTGTAAATTTAATTACCAATAAATGCATTAAGCCTTCTTTTGAACATATACGGTAAGAAGAATACTCTTGCAGACTATAAATAAATAAATAAATATATATATATATATATATATATATATATATATATATATATATCTTCTCCTTAAAAAATTATCAATATTGTCCAATTTATATAAGTTTATTTTACAAGGACTTAATTGTAAATCATTCTGGACCTATTTGTAACATTTTCTAAAAATTTTTAAAAAGGAACCCTATTCCCACCGAGGACTAGATCATGTCTTGATCGGGACATGATTCTTAAATTCTGTGATTTTACATAGAACTCATCCCTAATGGATGTCCCGATCAAGACATCCCTCGGGACAGCATGTCCCGATCAAGACATCGCTCGGGACAGCATGTCCCGATCAAGATGGGAGCATGTTTTGACCGGGACATGGCTCCTAACATGATAAGGAATTCAAATTTTTCTACATTTTTTACTCTCCAATAAAAAAATAGGAATGAATTTTAAGGTTCATATTCAATTCAAATTTAAATTTTACACTATTTCCAACCCTAATCTCATGCCTATAAATACTATTCTATTACTCATTGATTTTTTTCATCTCAAATCAAGTCTTTTCTATCTATACATTCTACTTCAATTCTCTCCTATTGACTTTAAAGAAACCTAGCAAAGCTCCTTTATCTTCTCAAACTCCTCCTCCCTCAAAGAAGGACAAAACCCAATAGACTTATTCTCCTTTTTCTTATTCTTCTTAAGAAGTTAAGAAAAGAATGTCTCTTTTTTAAAAATGAGCTTTTATTCCCTAATGTTTTATGCATGAACCAATACTCAAGGATATAAGATGCTTTGATGAAGTTCAAGATCTTCTCTTCAAAAGAGGGATTTTTTATTTTTCCTTTTCTTCTTTTCCTTCTTACCAATCTCTTAACATCAAGTTTCTCTTATCTTTTACTCTTCGCTCCATAAAATTTGATAATAATAACCCTTATTTTTTAATGAGATTGAAACTTGGGGGGGGGGGGGGAGAGATCACTTTATGACCTATCAAGAGTTTAATACTCTTTTTGGATTTCAAGAGGGACACATTTAAGTTGACCCTCATTGGATTGCCTCCTCCTATCAGGATCAAATCAAGGCTCCCAATGCACCTTAATTCTCAACCGAACACACCAAAGATTCCTTCATCAAATCCAAAGCACTTTGGTATGTTCATCATTTTCTTACTTATTCAATTAATGGTAGAGCTCTCTCTAATAAAGCAATCTCTCTTGATGACCTTTTTGTTCTCTGTTATCTTCATAACAATGATAGTATTGCTTTATGAAGATTTTGACAATAAAGAATTTGGCTAATTAGTGATAGTCAAACTGGTGCTATTTGTATTGGTGGGATTCTTACAAAATTAGCTAAATTCTTCAATATTAATGTTGACTCTCTACTCTCTACCAAACCATTATTTTTTTAAATTTCCTTTATTTGAAACTCCAAGTAGTTCACCTCTATCAATGGAGTTTGGGTTTGGAAACATGATCTTGGTGCTAGTGAAAACATTGAGGCCATGTTCTAAGAATTAGAAGAGTAAGAAGGTCAAGGGGAAGAAGAACAAGATCCTCAACCTTAAGTTTCCCTTTCAAGAAAGAGAACAAGGAGTGAAGGAACTTCAAGACAAGGTGCTCAAGCTCAAGAGAATGGACCTTCTTAGGTTGGCAAAATCTTTGAGCGCATGTCCCTCATGGAATCCAACTTCAATTCTCACTTTGATGAAGTTGAATCTCATTTTAATGTGTGCTTCAATCAAATTGATGATAATATTGCTCATCTTAAACATGATGTTCACCACATCTATGAGCAACAAGGCTACACATGTGCCTATCGTCCTCCTCCCTTCCCTCCTGAAGATTAGATTTTAATTTGTATTTTCTGTTTGTTTTATTTGTAGTTTATTTTTAGTATATGAGCCAATGGTTGTTTGCTCATTCTATCCTTATTTATATTTAGTTTATTTTTCATTTATTTTTAGTATCTTATCTTTGTACTACATCTTTTTATTATTAATGAAATTTTTTGAAAATTAAATTTCTTTAGTATTCTTTCTTTTTGATTTTTGACAAAGAGGGAGAAAATGTTTGAGTTTAATATTGTGTGTGTTCAATCTATTAATCATTATTATGCATTTTTTTATATACATGCAAAATTCCTCTTATGAATTGTTTTTATCTTTGTTTGGAAATATCTAAATTTGCATGTATACTTAGTTAATTGCTTTAAAAATATTTTTCTTTTAAAAATGTGTTTGTGTAAGTGACATAACTATGTAATAGTGTGTCCTTTTTTTTTTAATTGATTTAGGGGGAGAAATTTTGCTTAAATGACATTTTAATTTTATAAAGATTTTATGTATCTTTACTTTTTCATTGTTTTGGTTCATGGTCTTTTGTCTCCTCTATTGTTTAACAAAAGGGGAGAAAAAGCATTGTGATATTTGTGCTTAATATTCATGATTATAATATGCTAAGTGTCAAATGATCAATTAATGAGCTAAGGTCTATATGATCATGTTTTTACTATTTTGTGATGCATTATATATGTTTGAAATTATTTTCTTCACATTATCAAACATTCCTTTTATGCCTTAAAGGACTATTTTTTTTGTCATGATATTTTTTTGTTGTTATTTAGAATAAAAATTTATATTTTTTATTATGTCCATATTCATAGGGGGGGAAATAAAGAAATATATTTGTTTTCATTTTCTATATTCATTATTATCAAAAATTGTTATTAATCTCACACTTTATATTATATTTTTATCAAATATAATATAAGTTTGTTAAAATAAAAAAGGAGGAGATTGTTGACTTTAGTAAGTTAGCAATCTTCATTTTGATCGTAACAAACTTAATTTTGAGTGACTAATGTGTTTACTTCAAGTTTGTACAAGTTAGGAACAATTTGGAAGTCAAAATGACAATGAAATATTGAAGAAAAATGATTCCGAAAAGTCATTACAAGTATCATCTCAACCGAACTCATCACAAGGGCTAAATTGCATAAAAAGTTACAATTTGGGTCAAAGTTCTGATTGGGACCAAAACAGTCCCGAGCAGGACCAAAGAGAGCAAAAATTAGCAAGATGGGTAGTACCTATCCCGATTGAATGTCCCGATCGGCACATGGCTAGGGACATGGTCATCCCTATCGGGATCAGGATAGTTTTTCAAACATAACAGCTTCTAACAGATATTTAGTATTAGTCTCGACCGGGACAAATGATATCCCGACCGAGACCTGAAAAAATGCAGTTGAAAAGTCCAAATTTTCATTCAAATGGACTTGATTTATGTTGGGAATGAAATCATTATTGCTAATAGCTATAATTGAATTGCTTAAGTATAAATATGACCTCTGAAGATTGTTTTGAGGTTAAGAAACTTTCTCATTCATTTTATACATTCAAGCTTTCAATTAAGCTTTTTAAACTCTTCTAAAATTTATTTTTCATATTGTATACTCTTTTGAGAGTTGATGAGTGTTAGAATAGATATTTTTATTCCTTTATTTTCTAGGTTTAGAAAATAGGAAGTGAGATTCTATTCTATAGAAATTGGTTTAAGTGTTTAACCATTAAAACACTTGAGATTTTGGTTTTAGTGTAAGCGTTGAAAACACTTGCATTTTGTTTTTTGGGCGATCCTAGAAAACTCAAGTTGTAAGGTTGTAAGAATGAGCCATAAAACTTTTATGTAATCTTAATCTTGTGAATAAGATTGTAGGTGATTAAAAATCCTAATTTGGGGATAAGTTGGATGGAAATGTAGGATTATTATTTAAACCGAACTTTTTAAATTATTATGTTCTTCATTTTTCTTTCTCAACAATTCTCTCAATTTTTATTCAAACCTTTTAATTTTCAATTTTTATTCGATAGTTTTATTCACCCTCTTTAGGACTATTTCATGTTTTCTTATTGACTTTAACAAAATGGTGTTAATTAGTACGAAAGGTTAAAAAAAAAATTAAAATAAGAGAGGCCGTAGGTTGAATTTCTAACACTAGAAATGGTGAAATTCCCCAACATCATTAAAAATAAATAAATAAAATAAAATAAAAAAGAGCATTCACCGCATGGGATAATGCACTCAAAACCAACAAAAGCTGCCAATTAGCAGGAGATCTCCAACATTGGTACCCAGCAAAATTTCACTTTTTCTGATATATATATATATATATATATATAATAAAACATAAAGAAGAGTAGTAGCATGGCAACACCGAAGGTGAGGTTGAAGCATCTTATAGACAAAAAAGAAAACAAAGTCATTTTTGCAGAAGCTGGAAAGGGTTTTGTTGATTTCCTTCTTTACCTTTAGGCACTGTAATTAGGCTTTTCACAGAGCACGGCATGGTTGGTTGCTTAGGCAACCTCTATGATAGCGTTGTGGAGTTCAATGACACTTACATGCGAACATCACAAAGTAAACAGTGTATTCTAGAGCCCACAGCCTCCATCTCTGTATCTGAAGTCCCTCGCTTGTTGCCTGCTGATAGATCTCTTGTTATGGGACCGTAAGAGTTGTTAGCATTTGTCATAATTTGATAGCGAAACCTGTTCCTGTTACTGCTCTGCTACGAGTCCTGTCTACAGCCCTTGTGATAGTCCACCAACAATGAGACGGATGGAGCCTTCTAACGATAAGGGGTACGTGAAAGGCGCGGTTAAATATATGGTGAGGGATACTTTAGAGGTGACTCCAATGACTGCTATATCAGGCATTAGTTTGTTCAGCAGTTTCAACATTCAAGAATTGAGTTCAGTTGAGGAAAGGGTGGTTTATTTGGGGATGCCTGAGGTAATAACGTTTTTTTTTTTTTTTTTTTTAAATCTGCAATCGACCCTTCGTGATGGTTTTCCGTTTATAATTTAGCTATGCAAATGCAAAACTGAAATATTTGTTTGATATTTTTGTTCGGTTAGGCTTTGAAGCTAATGAAGGAATCATTGCAGCCGCAAACTGTTCTAACTAGCGTCTTCCTTGGTACGAACAAGCGGAAATCATGAGGTTGCTGACGAATTTGTTGTGGTCTTGTTTCTTGGCATGGGAATCGGAAATGGGTTCTGAGCTGTTTTTGTGCTTCCTGTTGTTACTTTTAGATTCATATAAAAAAATTTAATACATATTAAATTTTTTATCCACTTTTTTCTATAAGAAAAAATAAAATATTAAAAAATATTTTTAAAATCTAATTTTATCACTATTTACATAAATTTTAAAATCAATTTCTAAATATTTCTGTACATTTTTATTTTTCACTAAAAATCCTTAGATTTTAACTATTTTAAAATTTACTTCTCAATTTTCAACCACATTATTTAAAAAATTTTCTAATAGAGGTCAAACTAAAAAAGTATGAAATTGAAAAAAAAAAAAAGAGAGAGAATTATGAGATACTAAAAATATTAATCAAGAATATAAAAAATATTTAGTTTTTTTAGAAAACTATGAAAAACTTAAAAATTATAATTTTACTATTATTTATAGTGATAGTTAAAAGTGCATTTTTTTACTTATTTTTATTAATATCAGTCTATATAATAAATTGATTCACAAGTTGTTATTTTTTATTATTTTTAATTGATAATTAAAAATTAAATTTTATGTAAAAATTTAAAAATTAATTTTTAAATTTATTTCAAAAATGGAAAAATTTAAAATATTTTTCAGATTTATTTTTCTTTTAAATTGATTAATTGTAAAATTTATTTTATAGGAATTTAAAAGTAATTTTTAAAAATAAAATTAAATCTTTTAAATAAAATTTCCATAATTTATAAAATTAAAAAAACAAATTAAAATGACTTTTAAAATAAAATTTAGTTGATAATTGGTGTAAAGTTGACAATAGAACACAATTTAAATAAATTTAATTAAAAAGAAATACACGCTTGATTAATTAATAATTAAATCTTAACAAATTAAGACCAACAATGCAACATTAACATAACGTGTTCCACCAAGATATATACGATTTCCCAAACAAACCAAGGTTCCTACTATCATTTCTGAAAATAACAACAAAACACGAAACTCCTTGTTATGCCTTCAGGAAAACACTCGTCAAAACATTCTTCTCATGCAAAGATACCTGGAGAAGCTTCAACTCCTACAAAAAAAAAGCCCAGCAATAATAAATATTTAATTAAACAGCATACATGCACATAATATTAATGCCCACGTTCTTTTGGTAAAAAAAAAAAAATTAACATGTGTTGGTTTAAACATGAAACAATTTAAATTCATTTACATTAAGTATATTTGGTATAATTTCATTAATTGATAATTTATTTCCAGAATTCTTGAGCTTAACACCCTGTAAATAATCAACAAATGGCAAAGTGAGAGATGAGGAAAATCCCCACAAACACTCTGATGCCTAAGTCAGAGAACAGAGAGAGAATTTAGAGAGAAAGCAAGAGACAATTAGAATATGAGAGAATAAAATGATTGAGAATGAGGGGTATAAGATCTTATTTATAATGATATTCAGACCTGAAAAGAGTAGGATTCCTCTTGAGATAGGAATCCTAAACCAGATAAAAGAGTATTCCTTCTTTACTTAGAAATCTTATTAAGGCAGAGTTCTTTTCTTAAATGGATTCGGTTGTCTTCCCTTTTCGAGTAACCCTGTTTAGGAAACAAAGCTTCTTTAATTAAACAGAAATATATATATGCGGTATCAAGAGTCTCCCCCCTTGGAGTTTGTTCGGATATTTATGTCCGACATATCTGAGTATGTAAACGATAGAACATTTATTCTTCTGTATAAATGGAAAGGGGTTAGTCACTGTGTATTGATATGGAAGGGTGAGCTGAGTGTTAGTGATATGCACTAGGTCAATCATATATAACCATGTTTTAACTTTATCATTTTATTTAATAAAGAGACATTTTTTATTATCATTTTGTATTATGATAATTACTTGAATAGTCAATTCTTACTAAGGTCATCAAGTATGTGACTTGATAGTAAAACCCTTAGATTAAATATGAGTTCTATTCAAATTATCCCTAGTCATAACAATATGTTATGGCTAGTATGATGTTGATTGATGATTATATTTTACTAATCATGAATATGAGATATTAAGTCAACTCATAGGTACTTATTTGGGAAATAATATACTAGATTGACCCATCATGAGAATATTATATAGATAATTGTCATAAGTAATTATCATCATAATAATATTGATTTAGTCCTTTGACCTTGAAATCATTATGGATTTCTACATAACTATTATATATTTTGACATAATCTAACATTGTCTTTAACAAGATGATTAAATAGATTGTTGTTGGATATGAAATGAGTTATGTAAGGAATGTGAGTGATTGAAAAGGAATTTGTCCCTCATTTAATCTGAATAAGATATCTATGAGACACTTGATAAGATAGACTGAGGAAAATGAATGGCCATGCTAAAGTGAATTGATAAACAGTTATCATTCTCAGTCTACTTAGAGTCCATGCTAAAGTGAATTGATAAAGAGTTATCATTCTCAGTCTAGTTAGAGTCAAGAAATAATATGATTGAATTATATAAGGATGACAAAAACTATGCCTTATATTCAAATAAGATATCATGTGACAAATAAATTAGGTTATGTCGAATTATTGACTTCACATGCCTTAGGTAGTCATAATGTCTTGCTAGAGGCCACTTATGACTTGTAGGCCTAAATAGAGATTTAAGGCCCATTGCCAATGTCATGTGAACCTACAGGGTCACACACTTAGAACAGGCCCAAAAATGGATATGGGTTTGAGAAGTCTAAATATGCTATGTGGAAGTAAATAAATAGTTTATTTATTTATTTAAGGTAAAGGTTATCTTAAATAAATGAAATATTATATCTGATTTAATTTTAAATAAAATCAGAATAATAATAATTGAGAAATTACTAAAAAGTTATTTTAGTAAGTGAAACCTTAATTAAAGGTCTATAAATATGTTATATTCTCTAGGGTTTCACTAACTCAATTATTAGCCACCAAAATTCATTTTTCTCCTCTTAGAAAAATAAAACACATAGTATTTTTGTTCTTGATTTATGAGAAATCAAGAGAAGTGCTAGCACACAAAGTTTTCATTTTAATCAAGGGTTGTTCATGTGGACACTTGTGGAGGATGGATTCTTTTGAAGATGTCTTGATCTAAACTACCAAAATTAAAAGCTCAAGGTAAAGTGTCACCAGAGTGAACCTCCTCTCTGCCCTCCAGAAATCTTGCCTCTTCTGTGTTTGTGGTAAGATTTGAAAACCCTAGTTTTAAATTAATTAATTGAATTACTTAGATCCGGATTAGGGTTTGTGGTTAAAAGTTTTAATTTTTGCTGTATTTTTTGAATCACAAAACCTAATACTGAGGTGGCCAGCCTCAGTCATAGGAAAAAGGTAAAGTTCGGTACTGAGTCTTAAAACCATCGCATTGCTAAAGTGTCATCTGGACCTTGGAGTGCACAAAGTCTACAAAAATGAATGTAATGGATTAACCCGTCAGTGCAAAGTGATGTGATGAAACCAGTCATCACTCGTCATGGGAGTTTTAATGCTTGGTGCATCAAAAGCACATCCTAAGTGCCAAACCTCAGTACTATATAAGCGACTTGAGGATGTCAACTACAATCACTAGACTAATGTGCGAGGCTTAGATGCTCGGTACAAGGACGCGAGGCTTACATGCTCGGAACCTCAGTACTATAGAAGTGACCTAAGAGTGCCAGCTTCAGTCATTGGACTTAATCTTGGTAAATTAGAAGCGCAGCCCAAGTGCCAAAAAGTCTGAGTATGGTGCAAGTATGGCTCAAATGCCCGTCCTTAGTACTATAGGATCAACCTGAGGGAGGCAGCTTCAGTTACTAGTCTTAATGCATGAGGCATGGATGCTCGGAACCTCAGTACTATAGAAGTGACCTGAGGGAGCCAGCTTTAATTATTAGAGGGCGATGTTGGATCTTATTGTGCCAAGTTGGAAAAAGCAACTAGCAAAGATGTGCCCAGGTTGGGTAACAACTATGTCGCCTTAATGCCTAAATTTTTGAAATTTGAATTGCGTAACCGACGTGTCTTTTCATGTATCAAAAGATGAGATGTTTCTATTGCCATAATAATAATCACTTGATTAATGGGTTTTTCATTTCCTAGACTGCACTTAATGATATAGGGAGAAGCAAAGTAATTATGAGCAAAATTAATGGTTTGCTCCAGAGCCTTCTATTACTCTATAAATATCTCTTTTACTTTGACTTAGTGCATTTTGGTCTTTTATTTCATTGGTGTCATATTTGCTTTGCCACTACTACCACTCTTTTCCTGTCGCGACACCACCCATTTTGCAACCAGGAGATCTTTTCCTTCCTTTTTGCTTTTTTGTTCTTACTTTATTTCTTTTTTATAGATATTCTTATGGCATCTAGGGAACAAATTAACTCCGACCTGTTTATGTTAAAAATAGATGAGGAATTGTTGAGGTGGTACCAAAGGCGGTTCTGCATTCCCGCCAATTATACCCTTCACACTGTAGATAGGAAATTTGGGGCTCATACCCCCATGCTAGGTCTTAGTAGGTTAGTGGTATATTTTGACCAATTAGAAGGGGGTTTAGTTTCCATTAGATCCATTTGTAAAAAGATTTATGAATAGGTATAACATAGCACCTGGCCAGCTTCACCCTAATAGCTACCGAATTCTGACTGGGTTTATCCAGTTGATGCATGAAGATGCTAAGGAACCAAACTTAGACATCATATGATATCTATACAACTTAACTAAGAAGAAAGGAGAACTGATGTTCTCCCTATCAGTTGTTCCCAACCACAGTCTGTTTGTAAAGCTTCTAGATCTTTATAAGAAATGGAGGCATAACTTTTTAGTTATCGAGCATCCTGTGGACTTCCTGGATGTTCGACTAATGTGGTTTAATGAATGCCACAGAGTAAGATGGCCTCTGAGATTATCAAACCCCGATATGGAGATGGTCTTAAGGTTGCATCTTGATGGTTTGGTCGAGGCCCGATCTGCTGAGGATGTATCCAAAAGATACCTATGGAGAGTCTATTCAAACCGTGTTCAAGCTACTGGTATGTTTAGATTACTAAGAGGTATCTTTCTGACTTGCTTTTTATTTTTTCCAATTGTAGATGGCTAACTTTTTTTCTTTTATAAACAGAATTCCACTTCTAGCTGATGAACTAGAAAGACCAGAAGAAGTATGTATCTCCTCCCCCTCTCTAGAGCCCAAAGCTCTGGTAGTCCCTAAGGAAGCAATCGTCAATATAAAGGGAAAAACTATAGCCGGATCTTCCTGTTCTAGCAACGAAAGTCAGCATAAGAGACGATTGGTCGACCAAGGCTCAAATGCTGAAGAGTTGGATGAGGAGATATACATCCAGTGTCCAAGGCTATCCAGGTGTCAGGATATGAGGGCTTGGATCTTGAATAAGGTGAAGCCACTGAGCATCTCGAATGCCCAAGTTTGAGATCAGTATGCGGAGTTTGCTAAGGCTTTCAGTAGATATGAAGTGCTAGTCTGAGGAGGGTCCAGAAGAGCTGTTTGGTTTAATGATTAGTCATTCTCTAGAAGTAAGTGAATGTCATTTCTATATTACTTTTACATTTTCTTGGATTGAGTGACATAAATTTTCCCTTTTCACAGATGACTCAGGCCCTGTTGTTGGCAAAGGATTAGTATTTCTACCTTAAAAGCCAGTACAGCCTAAAGGAGACAGAGGTCAGAACAATAGCCATCAATTTTGAGAAACTGAATAGCGCAAAGGTGGCACTAGAGCTCTGCTAGACAAAATATGTAGAGGCAAAATCCAAGGTTGAGGTGAGTCAGAAAAAGATTGATGATTTAGAGCATAGTCAGGGTCAATTGACCAAGAGGATTGAAGAGCAGGATTCTCAGATAGTAAGTCTGGAAAAGAGGCTATCCGAGGTCAAAAAAAATCTCGGGAAAATGATAAAAGATCCTACGAGAGCATGGTGGGAGTATTTCTCAAAGCCTATAGGTCTGAATGTAGGAGGATCCTGCTCTCTCAGAATCCAGAGCTAGACTTGGCAGAACTGGATCGGATAACGCCAGTTGACATAGCGAAGATTACTGCTGAAGAGGATGCTCGGCAAAAGGCATCTTCCTTTCATGCAAAGGATTTTTTTAAATCTACTTGAGGGTCCTCTACAAAGCTTACTACACCTATCAGTGTTATTAATATTGTTCCCCCTCCCATCTCCGAGCCCGGTGGTTCGGACGTACAGTTAGTAGAATAAAGAATTTTTTTTTTTGTAATTGAACTTTTATAAGATGACTATCTCTTCAATAAATAGATACTTTATTTAATACCATTTCGAGTGCACTTATTGATAGTATTTTCGGAGGCAATCCACATTCTAAAATCATGGCCTATTTTTTAATTTGTATGCCCCTTTAGATGTATGTTTTGAGATCTGATAAGGGCCTTCCCAATTTGGACCCAACTTGCCAGTATCGAAGTTGCCTTTGCCAATATCTGCCCTTCTGAGTACCCAGACGCCTACTTTAAACTGTCTTAGGTAACTATGCCGGAGATGATACCATGCTACCCTCTGCCTATGTGCTTCAACTGTGGCTGACGTCCACTCTCGTCTTTCTTCTAATAAGTCCAAACATATCCGGGCATCAATATTGTTGATGTTTTGATCACAGTCGCGGCTGATCCTATGACTTGGTGAACCAATCTCTACTGGTATTACGACGTCCATGCCATAAGTTTGTCTCAATGGTGTTTCCTCTGTGGATGATCTGGGGGTGGTCCTATAAGGCCAAATTACATTGTTAAGCTCTTCAACCTAATTTTTTTTTATCGTCGAGTCTCTTCTTTAATCCTTGCATGATAGTTCTGCCAGTGACCTCTGTTTGCCCATTCATTTGTGGGTGACCTACCGAGGTGAAATGAAGGCTTATTTCAAGGTCTGAGTAAAAACTTCTAAAATTTTCATTGTCAAACTACTTGCCGTTATCCGTGATCAAGGTATGAGGTAGGCCAAATCCGCAGATGATTTCCCTCCAGAAGAAATGTTGGATCTGAGCTTCTGTGATAGTTGGAATTGCTTCCACTTTTATCCATTTAGTGAAATAGTCTATAGCCATAATTAAGAATTTTTTTTATAAAGTGGAGGTCAGAAAGGGGCCCCAAGATGTCCATTCCCCACATGGCAAAGGGCCACAGGTTGCCGATTGGATGCAAGGGTGGGAAGGATTATGACAGAGTGTGATGTTCCTTTCAAAACAGACTAAACGACCGAGTGTAGTCAACATTGTATGATCGAGTGCAATGTATCTTCAATTAATTATACGATCGAGTATAATCAGCATCATAAGACCGAGTGTGATGTTCCTTTTCAAAACAGACTATACAACTGAGTGTAGTCAGCATTGTATGACCGAGTGCAATGTATCTTCAATCGATTATACGATCGAGTATGATCGACATCATATGACCGAGTGTGATGTTCCTTTTCAAAACAAACTATACGACCGAGTGTAGTCAACATTGTATGATCGAGTGTAACGTATCTTCAATTGATTATACGACCAAGTATAATCGACATCATACGACCGAGTGTGATGTTCATTTTCAAAATAGATAATACAACCGAGTGTAGTCAGCATTGTACGACCGAGTGCAATGCATCTTCAATCGATTATATGACCGAGTATAATTGGCATCATACGATCGAGTATGATTTCAATTCAATGTTATACATTTGAGTATAGTTAGCATTGTATGACTAAGTACAATATGTTTCATTCACTCAGGGTTATACGACCGATTATAATCAATATCATACGACTGAGTATGATATGTCACTTGAAACGTTGTACGTCTAAGTATAGCAAATTCATAAGTAGAAGCTTCAAGGAGCAAGTAAGTATCCTAACTTTCAATTTAGAAATTGAATGTTATTTTGCTTTGCCGTAATTTGTCAAGCAAACAGCGACAAAATGGGGCAACTATAAACACCCAATTTCGGGATAATATGTTATGGACGCAGCAAAGGACTCCAGTGATGAAAATGTCTTTGATAATTAATCTTTAAAAATTCTAAAGGTTTAAATGCAGCTTTTAAAGGAAGGATTTAATGTTTTTAGGGACTAAATTGCAAGGTTTTTTAGGACCTAATTGTAAAATTTAAATTCTTTCAAGTGTCTTTTCGTAATTAAATATTAAAAAAAGAGGAAAAATACCTGTTGAAATTACATAATTCCGATCGAAATTACACCAATTCCGATCGGGATTGTGTAATTCCGATTGGAATTACACAATCATGGTCAGAATTGAATTCTTCCATCTTTTTCGTATTTTTAATTATTTTTAATTCAATTTTGATGGGTTTAAACTTCCTAATTAACTCAATCCTAACTAGTTTAAAATTCCTAAATATAATTTAGGAATTAGAATCACATTACAATTGGAGTTAGGTTTCCTAGTTCCACTATATAAAGAACGGTGTGGAAAAAAGGAAAAAAAAAAAGAGGAGGTCGTAGAAAAAAGCGTAGGAAGAGAAAAGAAAAGAAAAAGAAGGAAAAGAGACGGGAGAAGAAGAAAGAAAAGAGGGAAAACTTGATTTTATTTTTTTGTTTCTTTCTTAAGTTATTTTTTTACCAAAAAATTCCTTTTGATTCAACGATTAATTCAAGACTCGTGGAGAATTTTTGAAGAAAAAATTCAAAAATTTATCAAGAATGGTGAATCACAAATCTGAGGAGTACCCTAAATCACTCATAAGCATATCATCTTCTTCTATTCTTTATTTATTTGTTTATTTTTTTATATTTTATTATTATTCTTTCAAGTTATTATCATAATTTATTCGTTAATCATTGTTTTATCTTATTTTTATGGTGATTATGGAGGAAAATGCATGGTGATCATGTGGGAAATGAATTCATGAGAAGTCCATGGAAGACTATGGATAAAGCCTTGTAGAGACTTAGTTTCTAGGGTTTTATTTTTATTTTTATTGTCTTTATTTTTATTTTATTTTTTATTTTTAATTTTTTTATGAATTAATGTAATAGCCCCGATAATGGGAGTAATGAAATTATGCATGTGGTTGCATGTTTATTTTGATTGAATTGGTTAGTAAAATTAGGTTTCAATTAGGTAATTATTTAAAATCAATGGAGGAAGTAGATTTATTTAGGTTGCACGTTAATAAAAATTAGGGTTTTAGTAAGGATTAATTTAATTATTTTTTAGATCTTATTTAATTATTTTCTTATATTTTTATTTGTTTTTGGGCTTATATATTAATTTTATGTGTTTTAGGGCCTTAAGCCCACTTTAGGCCTAGATTTATTTAAGCCCATCTCACTTAACAATTAATTAGGCTTAATTAATTAAAATATATTTTTAGGTCCATAATTAATTAGATTTTAGGTTAGAAATATCCTTAGGCCCATTTAATTAATTAGACATAGGCCCACCTAATTTAATTTAATTAATTTAGACTTAACCCACTTAATTTAAGCTTTTTTTTTATAATTTGTAGATTTAAGCTCATATTTAGAATTAAAATTATTAAACTTAGGTTCATTTAGCTAAAATCAAAAGGAATTAGGTCTCTAGGTTCACTTATAAATTAAAATATATAGACTTGTAATATCCCGTGTTTTTAAGTATTTTAACACTGTACTGGGATATGCAGTGTTAATAATTTTTGTATATATATTACGATATTTTTACGAGTTAATATGTATTTAAAACCTATTTTAATTATTGTGTATTATTTACAGTGCTTTACGTAAAATTTTCCCAGGACTTGCATTTTCAGGAAAATTTTCACGTAAATAATTTATTATTAATTATTTTAAATATATTTTCGGACTTGCATGAACTCATACGTATTTTTAAAATACTAAATAAAGCCTATGTGTGTAAATATTTATTTAATTAGGGTTTAATATATATTACCCTAATATTTCATTTATTATTTATTAATTTATTGTTATTTAATTATTTTATTTATTATTAAATTATTAAATTATATGTGTGGATGTGAAATTTTTCAAATATTTTATTAATTTTTTTCTTTTTTTTCTTTTTTCTTTTTCTTTTTCTTTTCTTTTCTTTCTTCTTCTTCTTCTTCTTCTTCTTCTTCTTCCTCTCCCTCCCGCGCCCGACCACCCTTCCCCTCACCGTTGCAAATCCCGACCACCTACCGTCGGTGTGCCTCCCAGCTTGCCACCGCCGTTCCCAGCCGTTTCCCGCCGCCAGCAGCCTTCTTCTCCGGCGCCGGCAGCCTCTTTTCTTCCATTTTGGCCGAAATCCTTCTCCTCGCCGTCGACGATGATTCCGACCACCATTTTTGACACCGCCGATCTCTTTCTTCTCCTTGAGTTCCAGTGAGTGTAATTCTAGCTTTGGTTTGAGCTTAAATGGTCTAGAATTACTTAGGTTTCGAATTTTCCAATTCGGTCACATTAGGGTTTTTGAATTTTTTGAGCTTCGAATTGATTTATTCATGAAAAAACCCTTCAAAAATTTTGATCCTAGTAGCTTAATCTACATGTATGAATTTTTTTGGAATTTTTGGAGATTGTTTGGATTTTTGGGTATTTTTGAATATTTTAATATTATTTTCTAATTTTTGGAAATTAATTATTTAAATTATGAAATTATGTTTTATGGTTAAATTAGGTGTTTAAATGAATTATAGGAATTTATTTGGAATTTTTATGAATTTCTATGTATTTATTTTGAATTATTGAAGTTTATGTAAATTTGAGAAATTAGGGTTAATTATGTTTTTAATTGAAATTAATTGGATAATTGGGTTTAATTATTGATATTATTGATAAATATGTTGAGAAAATTAATTTTGGATAATTGTATAATTTTTGGTGAATTTTTAAAGTAATTTTAGTATATTTATATATATAAGGGCATTTTGGTAATTTTATCCTAAATTGGCTGAAAATGTAATTTAATTGGTTTTAATAGTTATTTAAGGTATAAAAATGATTTCTATAAATTATTTGGTATTTTTAACTAATGAAAACTATTTTTCGTGAATTATTTTCAATTATATATATAATATACGGTTTTTCTAATAAAATGAGTTTTTATTGGTTTTTATTGTGTTTAAAGGTTAATTATGTAATTTCTACTTATAAAATTTATTTCTATGTTATAAGGATATTTTTGGTATTTTCAGAATTGTTCTGTGTTTGTAGACCCCGGTCGGTAGACTGTAGTTTGGAGTCCGACCGAGGGGTTGTGGTTGAGTGTTAAGCCTGTTTTTTGAAGTGTATTTCCTTGCAGGGTCGGCTCTACTCTTTTGAGTAGAGAGATGTCCGTTTTACAGGGGAGGTTCTGCCGAATTTTCGATAGAATTCTCATAAAACGTGATATCCGGTCGAACCCTAATTCCGATTCTATGTTTAATACTCTAGATCGAATTCTAGGATTTTCTGTTAGGTTTATTCTAAGGTCTATTGTTATTGCTTGTTTAGTTGCGCCGAGACCGAGGGCTAGTGGACCAAGCCCGTCGGACCTGTCTCGTGGAGCACACTAATTTGTGAGTTTCTATACTATATATATATGCTTAGGGTGCATGATTTAGAAATATATGTTTTATTTTGATTAAAATGCATAAATAATGTGATTTGTATTTAAGTATACTTTTGGTTTATTTTTGGTATATATTAAATTAAATGCATGTTTTATTAATAAATCATATTTAAAATGTTTTTAAATATATTTCTAGCATAATTTGTAAATTGATTGAATTCATTTGACATATATATACTCGAAATATACCTGGTTTACTTTTGGCATATTTCCGATATTTATATGGTTTATATTGTTATTTCAATTAAATTCATGCATCATTTAATTGTGAATGTATGTTTTATATTTATTAATGAAGGATATCGATAGAACGTGCTACCTAGTGGGCAGCACTAGGACCGAGTACGTACCGATACGCCTATAGTATTTAGGTTATATTACTAACCATTTGTGGATATTGATTGATTATGATTATTTGATGTGTAAGATGTGATTTGGGTGTGATTGTTGGAGCTCGGTTGACCAAGTGTCTCGGGGCCAATCACACTGGCAGTCAAACTGCTAGAGCTCGGTTGACTTAGTGTCTCGGGGCCAGTCTACTGTCCAAATGGATTAAGTGGATATATTTTGGAATAAGTGAGCCTGTATGGCTAGAGTGTTGTCTAACACTGTTTTCGAGGTTGCGACATTCTAGGGTTCTATATGATCCTTCATAAAAGATGATTTTCAATAAAATATATATAAAATGATTTCCTTGCATCTGTGTGTATTTGCCTGTATATATATTAGATATATATATACTGTTGATTGCATGCATTGTCATTTAGTATGCATGTATATATATTATAGTAATTCAGTCAGTGAGGTCTGACTCCCCTCCATTGACAATTTTTCAGGAGAGTCAACATCTTCAGACCTCAGTAGCAGGCCGATACGCCGGATTTCTTCCGCCCCATCTTCTTTATGTAAACTGCTTACATGAGTCTTATTTTTATAGTCTAGACACTGCAGTAGTTATAAATTAATTTTGTGGGATTTTATGTATCTTATTTATATGAGATATTGTATTATATTTGAAACTGGATTTGTATTAAAAGATTTATATATATGAGATGAGATTTGATTTAAATCTAGTTGGTGAAAATAATATTGTGATATTTATGATATTTATGATGTTTATTTCCACTGCATTATATATATTGTAATTCTTACTATTGCATGGTTTATTTTATTTTATTTTTAGGCTTGCTATGGGTTCCGGATTCGAAAGAATTCCCGTTCCCTAGCGCCGGTCATGGCCCTTGTTTTAGGTCGTGACAAGACTTTAGCTCATTTGTTTAAAACCCATGTAGATTAGACTAACTTAGGGATTATGTGATTTATTAAATACATTATTTACTTGTATATTTCATGACTAATTTGCCTTGAAGTTGATTGTTTTGGGTTTATGAAATTGCATGTAAATAGAGAATAAGATAATAATTCATAAAGTAATTCTAAATGAACACAAGACTGAAAGAAGTTGGTATTCCATATCCAGAATCTCCTGGTTGTTGTGCTAGCTTTCTTTTAGGGAATCGAGTACTACCTCTTCAATTTGTCCCAGTTATTACCCTGGGTGGCGACTCCTCATCTCCACGCCATGTCTTTGTGACAGTGGTTAGTGTGTTCTCTAGAGCCCTTGAGCTCAAATAATGTCGCGGTTGCTAAAATCTTGGATGCGCGCTAAACCCCATCGTCCACACCCACGTATCTGGCAATGCTTGGGTCCTTGATCTGGAATGTCTCGTTAACTTGATTTACTACTAGCTGGGAGTCCAAATGTATTATAAGGTGTTTGGCTCTGACTTCAGCAGCCAACTTCAATCCTATAATGAGTGCCTCATATTCCATAGCATTATTGGTCGCATTGTACTCTATTCGAACTGTGTATCGGATGTGGATTTTATGTGGTCCCTTAAGGATCACTCCAACCCCAGATCCTTGAGTGGAGGATGCTCTGTTAACATAAAGCTTCCATTCTAGTGTTTTAGTCATGGTGAGGTCTTCCGACATCATTTCTTGAATGAAATCTGCTAACACTTGGGCTTTCACTTGCTGACGGGGCTTATAATCGATGTCAAATTCTCCAAGTAATACTGACCATTAAACCAATCTACCTAAAGTCTCAGGCCTTTGTAAGATTTTTTGCAAAGGGAAGTGGGATTTGACAATGATAAGATAAGCCTGGAAATAGTGTCAGAGCTTTCAGGATGCATGGATAATAGCCATGGCCAGCTTATCCAGCGTTGGGTACCGGACTTTGGATCCTCGAAGTATTTTGCTTATGTAATATACCGAGTTTTATTGGCTCTCTTCTTCTCTTACCAGCACTGAAGCAATGCATTCTTAACCTACTAAGAAATATAAATGCAGTGTTTCATCTAGGATCGGCCTGCTGAGTAGAAATAGTAAGGACAGGAACTTTTTGACGTCTTTAAAGGTTGCCTGGTAGTCTACAGTCCAAACAAATTTCTTTGAATTTTTTAAAGCTCGAAATAGTGGTAGACACCATTTGGCTGAGCATGAAATGAAACATCCCAAAGCCATGATTCTACCATTTAGTTTTTGTAACTTGTGGATATTCTTTAGGGCTTTCAAGTTAAGAATAGCTTTCATTTATTTCGGGTTGGCTTCAATACCTCTATGGGATATCATGAATCTCAAGAATTTGCCAGTTTTAACTCTGAAGACACATTTTTCTAAGTTTAGCTTGATCTTAGACTTGCTCAATAATTAGAGAACTTGATCCAGATCTGTTAGGTGTTGTTTTGCATGCTTGCTATTGATAATAATGTCATCCATATATACTTCTACATTTTTCCCAATCTAGTCCCAAAGTACATGGTTCATCATTCTTTGATATGTTGCTCTGGCATTCTTTAGTCTGAAAGGCATCACCTTATAGCAGTAAAGGCCTTCATGGGTGATGAAGGATGTTTTCTCTTGATGTTCCCCCTTCATTGGTATCTAGTGATATCCTTACGTCGCATCAACAAAACTATATAGTTTGTGGCTAGTAGTGGAGTCTACAAGTTGGTCAATTATAAGCAGTGGATACTGTCATTGGGGCATGCCCGATTAAGGTCATTATAGTCCACACACATCTTATACTTTCCGTTCACTTTTTTGACGAGTACCATATTAGCCACCCATTATGGATGAGTAACTTCCTTGATAAACCTGACTTCTAATAATTTCTTCATTTCCTTAGTGATTATCCTCTGCCTCTCGTATACAAAAGTTCTTTTCTTCTAGATCACTGGCTTCGCCCCTGGTCCGATGTTCAAGCTATGACAAGCAACCTGGGGATCTACCCTAGTTATTTCAGATGCCCGAGAGGCGAAGTCTTCTGAGTGTCTAGTGAGGACTTCCCTTATTCCTTCCTTAGTGTCATAGTCAAGATCATTACCAACCTTCACCATCTTCCTATCAGCAATTTATAATGTTTCGATGTCATCAATCGATTGTGGTCTCTATTTCCCATGCTTCTAGGGGGAAGGCTTCCATCTGAGCCTTATGGCCATCTGGTAACACTATCTAGCCATATGTTAATCTTCATGAATAGTAAAAATTCCACCCTCAACTAGAATTTTTATAGTTAAGTGTCAAATAATGGTGATTGCATCTGTTTCATAGAGCGCTAGTCGGCCTATAATTCCATTGTATGACAGCGGGAGATCCACCACATTGAACAGGGTTTTAATGACTTTCGTTTCTTTATCGTCTCGATTTCCCAATTCTAGTTTTAACTCCACAATTCCCATTAGTTGTATAGTTCCTCCACAGAAGCTTATAATAGGATTTTGGATGGCCTTCAGGTCGGTGACGGAGCCTCTCATTACTTTGTAAGCATTTTAAGACAACGCATTGATGGCACTTCCATTGTCAACCAATAGCCCTTTTACTAAATAATTGTTTATGTATGCATTTATCACTAGGATATCACAGTGAGGATGATGAACATGCATACTATCTTCTAAATTGAATATGATCTCTCTTTTCTTGAAGGCCGGTTCTTCTCTACGGCTCCATTTAAGTTTCTTCTCAGTGTTTTCTCCACCAATAATCATGTTAATAACACCAACCGGCTCATTTCGGGCTTTCTTTGCTTCTGGCCTGTCTTACTCATGGGCTTCTGGGTTCTTGCACCCTCTAGAGGTGTCCATAAAATTATTCAGTTTACCATTCTGCATTAGTCTTTCTATTGCATTCTTCAGTTCTCTACAAGCCTCAATGTCATGCCCATATTCTCGATGATACTAGCAATAATATTCCCTATCTTGCGTGGATCTTTGGCTTGGGCTTATTCTTCTGGCTAGGGTAATTCCTACACCATTATATCTAACCCATATAATAATTTTGGATCGAGAGGTATTTAGAGGTGTGTATCTGTCTGCTTCCCTATCAAATCTTTCTACTGAGTTTCTGACATTTATGTTTGGGAAGCTTGCTTGTCTGGATTTTGATCTTTCATATTTGGTTAGTGGTTTTTCCTCTTCCCTTTGCATCCTTCTATCTTCATCCATCTTTATCATTCTAACTGCCATAGCCATTACCTCCGCAAAGGTGCCAGGTTCCTTTGTCATTATCTTATCTCTGAGCTTTCTAAGTCTAATACCATTTTTCAGAGCTTCTATGGCAACTTCATACATAAGGTTTTTGATATGCATGGCTACCTTGTTAAACTGATCAAGATAGCTTCGTAGGGACTCATCGACCCCTTATCGGCACATCCGAAGATCATTGATGTTTTTGACAAGGAGAATTTTGGTGACGAACCTAGTACGAAACTTTTCTGCTAGGTCCTTAAAAGAGGTGATGGAGTTCTCTAGGAGTCGATGAAACCACTTTTGGGCATTCTTTGTGAGTGTGCTTAGGAAGACTCTACACATGATTCCATCATTTATGTTCTAAAGCAACATCCTTGTTCTAAACATGGATATGTGGTTAACCGGATCTCCAGTCCCATCATACTGATCAAGTGGTGGAATTCTGAACTTGGTAAGGATCTCTATATGGATTATCCTTCTTATGAATGGAGTTATGCCTTCCATAATACATTCATCCTCCTTTCTTGGTTTCGTACGGGCTTTATGTATAACCTCCTCTACCTTTAAAGTTAACTTTGAGTCATCAAGGGCTTGAATAGTTAAACTACATTCCCCTTTCGGCACTTTACTCTTCCCTTTATTCACCTCAAGTATCTCCCGAGGTGTCATGTTGTTGTCTATGTGAGCCGGCTCAAGGTTACCACTTTGAATTAAAGTGTTTAGTTATTGTTGCATTAAGGCTATCTGAGCTTAGATATTTTGCATCATGACTTCCTTATTGGTTTGGGTGAGATTGAATGTTTGGGTTATAGTGTTTAGGTTTGGCATGGTAATAGTCGGTGTATCTGTTAGGCTTATAAAAGGTACAAAAGGTATTGGACGATGATGGTGTTGTAATAGAGCATAATGTGGAAAGTCGATGCCCAAAGCCGGCCATCCCTAGGTATTACCAAAAGGTAAATGCATATTTTTGAATGAAGTTCTGGCATACTGAAAAGTTACTGGAAGTACTGCTGTTAGGAGAGGTGTTGACAGATTAATTGAAGGAATGGGTGCAAAGGGATTTATGTTAGTTTCAGGAGTCAAGATTGGCAGTGGGCTGGTAGTCATGGTGTCGATGTCTTAGCTTAGTAGGTATATGCTTTTTCCTAAGAGTTACCACAAATGGCATCACTTGATAACTTGTTTCCGAAACTCTTGAGCTTAAGACCCTACCAATAATCAACAAAGGGCAAAGTGAGAGGTAAAAAGGATCCCCACAAACACTTTAATGCCTAAGTCAGAGAATAGAGAGAGAATTTAGAGAGAAAGCAAGAGACAATTAGAATATGAGAGAATAAGATGATTGAGAATGAGGGGGATGGGGTCCTATTTATAGTGATATTCAGACCTAAAAGAGTAGAATTCTTCTAGAGATAGGAATCTTAAACCGGATAGAAGAGTATTCCTTCTTTACGTAGAAATCTTCTTGAGGTAGAGTCCCTTCCTTAAATGGATTCGGTTGTCTTCCCTTTCCGAGTAACTCTGTTTAGGAAACAAAGCTTCTTTAATTAAACAGAAATATATATGTGTGGTATCATTAATGAATTTATTTCATTTATAAATAAATTTTAAATAGAATTCATTTTTCAATGAATTTTTATTAAAGTGTATCTAATTTAAATGAATACTTTGTGAAATTCGTTTTAAATAAATTTTATATTACATTATATTATATTTAGTATAAATATATAATTTAATGTAATTTTTAATTTTGGTCAAAAAATACCCTTTCAATTAAAAATATATTTTAAAAATAAAAATAATGAAGCATTTTAGTCATTTAGAAATGGGATAATGACCCCACAAGTCCTATAAGTTATCCAAAATTTCGATCAAATCCTAAATATTTTTTTTAATTAATTCCTAAAAGCATTTACAAGTTTTCATGTTAGTCCATTATGTTATGTCAAACAGAATGGACTAACATTGACAATTAACGGAAAGGGATAATGACCCTATGAGTTCTATAAGTTATCCAAAATTTCAATCAAATCCTATATATATATATGAGAGTGTGTGTGTTTAATTAAGTCCTAGAAGCTTTTAAATGTTATCATGTTAGTCCATTTCTGTTATGTCAAACATAATCGACTAACATTGATAATTAACAAAAACGGAAAGCAGCAAAATCATCTTCAAATCAAACCCACAATTCTCCACTATACTCACTCATTATTGGGTGTGCAGAGATAGCTTGTAAAGTCTCACATGCATTATTGGGTATACATAGATAGCTCATTATTTAGTTTCGGCATTATTGTAGAGAGTTGTACATTGGGTACGAGCGTTATTGCCAGTGAGTGATTGTAGTGGAGAATTGAAAACATTTAAAGGAAATGGACTAACGGGCAATAATGGAGTGTAGTTAACGCTCGCATTACACTTACTCACAAGAAATAACAGAGTGTAGTTAACACTCACACTACACTCACTTACAAGCAATAAAAGAATGGACTAACAAAACGTTAATTATCGATGTTAGTCCATTCTATTTAATATAATAGAAATGGAATAACGTGATAACATTTAAAGGCTTCTAGGACTCAATTAAAAAATATATATTTTTAGGACCTTATTGAAAATTTGGATAACTTATAAGACTCATGGGGTCATTATCTCTTTCCGTTAATTGCTGTCGTTAGTCTATTGACGTAACGGAAGTGGACTAATGTGAAAACATGTAAATGCTTCTAGAACTTAATCAAAAAGAAAAATTAGGATTCGATTGAAATTTTGGATAACTTATAAGACTTGTGAGGTCATTATTCCTTTAAAAATATGGACTTAAAAGTTATGAAATTTATTTGGAAGTCTTTATGAGAATCTTGAAAACCGGAATGGAGCTTACATGCAACCAAATCAAAGTAAGGATTCACTTCTGAATCCCCACATTTCAAACCCTGTCACCAATATTCCTCTCTTGTTGCCTAACACTAGCACTGATCTGAAACCAACAAACAAACAGTTTTATTCCTGTCCAAGCTATCACTCTTATGTGACAGATAATATGTCCACCAAGTATCTATACTACTTTAATTATATGAATAAAAAAATTGATTTCATAAAGAGTGCTTCACCTTCAACTGATTCTAGCACTGAGGGAAGTTATGTGAAAGGGTTGGTTACATACATGGTTGCTGATGATTTAACTATGTCAACAATGCCAATGATATCTGGGGTTGGCCTACTAAACAAGTTCAATGTTAAGGATTTTTCTGCTCATCAGGAAATGGTGGTTGAGTTTGGAATTAATGAGGTACCTCTTGCTTCACCCTCAAAACTTCTGTTGTAGGTTACTCATATTTTTCTTTGCTTTTTTTAAAAAAAAAAAATATTTCTATTTCACTATTGTTGTGGCCATCTTTTAGGGTCTAGAATTGTTGAGGGCTTCTTTGCAGTTAAAGGCAACTCTTACTAGCGTCTTCCATTTAAAGAAGAAGGTCAAGGATGATGCAACATCAAACTGAAGGATTATTGAAGCGCGGTGTAACTTTTTCTGGAGGATGTTGTCTTACTCATATAATGTAATTGCTCTTCGCTTCTATTATCGATCAAATATGCAATCTTTGTTTCATTTCAGAACGATAAACAAGGAGTCCTTTGTTTTTTCAATTTTTTTAACATTAAATTTTAGTCTATCGAGCCCTCAAATATATTTGCCTTTACCAATGAATCATAGACTAAATGGTTTTATACTGAGATTCTAAGATTTTAAAATCTTAAATTCAATCCTTTGAGATGTCACAAGAATTTATCCTGGGTTTATCCTTACATGAGGAAAAAAAGTATTGTGCCTTGTACAATGTTTAAAGTAAAGCAACTAACACAAGTTAGCCATATCCAGCTAAACAAAGCAAACTAACACACATTAAACAAGAGAGTGCTAGGTCTGAATAAAATATGTACTAATTTAACTTACAAGGCATCCTCTGCCTAATCAAATGCTTGAGATCTAAAAGTCAAAATAGTTGCATTTCAACAAGTAATCCTTATCCACCATATAAGACAATGCTTTTAAAGACAACAAGTTTAACTCTCGGAACCAACAAAAGTCTTTGCCTTTTCTATTGGTACACGCTATATGGCATCTTATCCTAACAAAAACTGCTACTTAGCACGAGCTGTTCAACATCTAGCTTTTCTTCCCTCTGCAAATTAGCTTCTTTTGTTGCTACATAAGGGGAATAATTCAACAAAAATGTTCTATCGTCCACATGTACCTAGATCTTTCTTCTTAAAAACTATTTTATATAAACAAACAACGCAGGGAATGGAAGGACGCAACGCACGGTGCATGTAGCGTTGACTTCCCTGGATTCATATACTTTTACTACTTGTATTGTTATATTAGTCTTCAATTTGAAAATAAGTCAGCCTTATAAGACCCTGGAGAGTAGGGTTCAAACCTCCACCCTCCCTTGCTCTCTCCCCTTTACTTTAGCCAGTTAAAAAAAAATTGAGATCAAGTAAGTGATTATGATGTTTTCTTGGGATAACATGTTGGTTCGATTTTATTTCTAACTTTTTGAAGATGTATGTCATAAGAAACCACCTTTAAACAATAACTTTCTCCTCAGCAATATATAAAATGCCATTGATCCTAATTATCAAAGTCGTATAATAAAATCACAATAATTGAATGAAAAAAAGAACTTGAACTTCGAACAACATCTGATAATCTCTGCCTCTAATTATCTTCGAATTTGCTTCTACCTTCAATGGGATGTTGGGTCTCCCTACAAAGTGCAAATTTGACAGGTTTCTTTTAATCCATATATTTGAATATGGCGGATGGCTTCAGCAGTTGTGTCCCATAGGGTGAATGGTTCATAGTCATACCAAGTAGCCAAAACCAGCTCCCCATTTCTAAAAAATCCCAATAGTTGCTCTACTTCCCGTTATATTCCCGTAGTGAACAATTTAGTCAATGATTCTTTGACACCATATACAAGCATTACCCATATGACAATGGTATCATCCTCCGATGTAAAAGTTCTGCGGAGGAGAATCATAGCAAGATACTTACCATGCAAATAGAAAATTATTGGATAATCATGGTAAGAATCCTTAGTATCTGGTAGAGGTGCGGTTAGGAATACCTCACTGGTCAAGTTAAAAGAAACAATTTTCTCACCATCTCTATCCTTATCCACCAATAAAATGCACCATTTGCACCCGGGGGATGAGAGCTCCTAGTGTAAGTGTGATGTGTGCACATGCCTTAGTGCCATCAGACCAACGTTTACAAGGCAAAATAGCATCAACCTTTCTCCAAGAATCATTCCACAGACTATATACCTCAACACAATACTCAGACGATTGGTCAGAGTCAGAGAAATCGACCCAAAATGTCTTGAGTATTTTGCAATCATCAGTTGTCCTGTCAAATCCGAAGTCAACTAGGTCCAACCTACAAATATAACTATCTGGAGGACGCGAAGCATTAGACTCTGGTGTAATAGACTACGGAATGATGTTGTTAGTTTCAGAATTTAAGGGGTTCCATAAAATCACATCATTATCACTTGCTATAGATGAATTATGATCACCATTAACATAAATATCAGATAAATCACGAAGACAAATCAAGCCATTACAACAAGAACCCACAATTAATACATCTGCTGGCTTTCTAGTAATCTGTTGATGAGGGAATGGTATCTCTTGAGAGACAGACAATTCAAACGTGCCTGGATAGAATAGAGAGAAAACAAACTTCATCCTAGCGTTTTCTTCTTCCTTGCAGCGTTTAACGACAACAGGATATAAGAAGGAGGGTGATTGTTCTAGAATGAAGTGGGAAGCAATCCCACATTGGAAAGAAATGAAAAGGAGAAAGGGCCTATAATTTAAGGGGAGCCATCATCCAAATTACTAAAGCCATTTTGGTGGAAGGCAGGCCCATTGTGAAGCCTAAATCAACATTTTTGAAGCCCTGGTCCATCACAAGTGTGAAAACACGCTTCCTTTTTTTTTTTTTAGTGCATAGCTTCTTCTTCTTTCTTTCAACACCGATTCTTCTGATCCTTCAAATCCAGCTAAAAAGCACACCACCACTATCATCTTCATCTCTCTGCTCCTCATCACTTGCATTGCTCTCTCAGCTTCTTCTACTTTTGCTTTTCTCTTCTTTTCCTCTTCCAATAAAATAATGACACCCTCTCTGAAAACATCCCGACCACGCTTAACTATCCTGTAGTTCTTTTGATATCTTCATATGGGTTTCAATTTGGTTACTAGTTCAAGACTCCAACACCTAATATTCATCATTTGATCAATAATGGGATTAAAGCTGAAACGAGTTTGATTCCTATGCTGGTGGGTAGATCATAGAATGTGTTTCTATTTCACTTCCTGCCATTTACTATGAGTGAGTGTTTGGTGGTTTGCATTCTTTTGAAATTTTTATGTTATGGATTTTATTTTATTCCCAAATGAAGTCAGATACTTCGTGCTCCATGGTTCTTTTTAATTTTGAAATTTTCTTTCCATCTATCTTCATGGCTCAACTATTATCTTTGTTATTCTAGCAGAAGATGTAATGTCTAAATTAAGCCGATAATGTATGCTCTTTTCTTTTCTGATGCTATTACTGAAGAAGTTTTGTTTACTAAACCTTAGAAACTTGTGGTGGGATTATTTTTTAAAAATTCCAAGAATAAATCTGATAGTAAAGATAGCCTAAAATAGTTCAAATCATTATCTAAAATTGCAAGTGCAAATCAATGAATCTGTAAGTGAAAATTAATAAATATTCAGGTGAAGTTTAATGAACTTTACTACAGATTCATTGATTTTCATATAGATATTCATTGAGTATCAATGCAATTGCAATTAAAAGTTAAGAACCTGCAAAAAAAAAAAAACCTATTTGATCCAAAAAAAAAAAAAAAGAAGATTTTTTTTCTTTCACGTGTAAGGATCCTCGGTCCATATTACCATATAAACAATGGTCCATGGTATAACAATCCATCAGAAAGAAGAGCACACCAAGATTTGCAAACACACCTGAACCGAATGAAACATATGATTGGCAATCTTAGCAAAATTTTGATGACCAAATCTTCTGGAAAATACTCCGCCATGGTAACACCTAGCTGTACCTGTACTCTAGACCAGTCTGCGTGTGTGTGTTTTTATCTTAACAAATACCTAAGGCTCAACCATTTTATTCCCCACACACGGGCATGCACAGCATAGCAGACCAATGAGGCGCCCATTTGTATTTTTTGGATTTTGTGTTTATACAAGGAAATGAATTTGAACAACTGTCGACTCTTATTCTTACCAACCCTCCATATATTCTTTTTTGGGCGCTATTCTTCACATGCTTGTAAATAAAATTATTAAAATTATAATAGTCCATAAAAAAAAATATTATTAAAATATAGTTTAATATCATTATTATTATTATTCATCAAAAAGATAATTATAATTTGTAACTTACATAATAACTAAATTAACTTATTAATTATATTACATATAAAATTACTATTTTATAAAAACTCATTTTATTCTTTCTTTATTTAATATATATCTTTATCTTACATAGTTATATCTCTAGCATTCGTTGTTTATAACAAATTGCTGATTTTCAGTTTGTCTTTATTTAAAAAACTAGACAAACACCCATGCATTTGCGTAATGCGTGGATGATTTAAATATGTGAATAAAAATATTATCTAAAAATTAAATTGACAAATATAATTGAAAAATAAATATTTTACATAAAATAATTGAAATTTTCTATTGAATCATTTCTTTTCTTTTTCAATATGAATAAACAGATAAATAGTGACGTAGAAAGTTTGTTGATTCAAACAAGAATTCCAGAAGTTCAATCTTCTATTTCACGTTGATTCACAAAAAAAAAATGCAAAAAAATAGGCATCAAACTTGTTGATTTAAAGAATACTGAGATTGAGAAAATAAAAATTTTGTTAAAATTGTCCAAAAACTGTCTCCAACCACAGAATAAGATGAATAAATGATATTTAAAACAAAACCCTAAAAGAAAAGGGCAAAAAGGTCATATAAAATACTAAAATAAGAAAAATCAAAACGTAAAACTTTGAAACCCAAAAAGAAGCTTTAAATAGTCAAATTTTAGGCCAAAAACTGGGTTATGACCAGTTTACCCATTTGTTCTTATAGTTCTTTGAATAAGCTTCAATTTGAATTATTATGCTTCCCGTAGCTCAATCGGTGTAAAAAGATATGACCTTTTGAATCACTGTTGTGCACTTTAGCCTTCTTTCAGAATACAATGCTCTATGAACTGTAGAGTTATCTGGTCTGCATTAAATAATTAAAATGTTTCAACTTTCATGCAATAATATTGTATTTCAATGGTATAAAAAATGTGAAAGGAAACTCTAAAATGAAGACAAATTCAACTAATATTCTTTGGTTATTGTTTAAAAAAATTGAAATTAATTTAATGGTACGTTTAATTTCTCAAATCACCAAGGACATTAAATTTGAGTTCAGAATAGTCAAGAAAGGGTGGATGATAAATTTTTAAAAAAATAATTGACATTTTAACTATTAAAGATTTTAAGTGTAGAATAATCAAATAAATAATAAATGATGAATTTTACAAAAATAATTGACATTAAAAAAGGGATTTATATAAAAAGGTGAAGAAAATTATAAGTACAAATAAAAGAAAATAGTAAATAAAAAAGAATTATCAAATTCATGGCATATTTTGGTAAAAAAATAAAAATTCATGGCATATATATAAAAGATAAGATGGTGAAAGTTGAAACGTTGCAAGAAATAATGAATTTAAAATTGGAATGTTGGGAAAATAATAAAAGTTGAAAAGTTGAAGAAGATAATAATTAAAAATTAAAAAATTAAAAGCAAATTTTATTTCAACTTCCATAAAATATTGAGGAAAAGGAAGAAATAAAGTTTGTAAATAATAAAACTAAAATGAATATAAAACAAAGCTTATATTAAAACCAAAATAAATTTTTTGGGAAAATAAAAAGACTTTACTCTTTGTTTGGTTCAATTCCACCAAAAAATTCATTTAATCTCCAAATAAATTATAAATAAAATTCATTTGAAAATAAATTTCAAATTCATTTAAACCAAACATTCTTCATTAATAAGTATAGATTTAGTTTCAAATAATTTCACAAAATTAAAAATTTGAAATTTGAAATCAATTTAACAAAATTTTCATTTAAACCAAGTATGCTAATTTGGATTTACAAATGAATTTTATAAAGTTCATTTGAACCAAACAAACTTTTTAAAAGTAGAATGAAGTGAACTATGTTATATAACTTACAATTAAACCATTACATATAAATGTAATGAAATGCCACTTGCACAATTTGATCAATTCATAGTTCAGCTTTATATATAGATGCCAAATAAACAATGTGTGAAAAACAAAAAATCCGTTTTAGCCCAAGTCTAATATATTTTAGCCCAAGTCTAATATACTTCAGTTTTAGTAAATTATCTAGGATTGTATGTCAAAAGTTGAACATTCACGGAATGCCAATCATCATTAATACTTTATATCTCTAACCCATTTCTTAAGATGAAATGGCCAAATTCCTGTGGCTTCATCCAGGAGATTTGAGTTTAAGTGCTCTACTACTAATTTGTAGTGATAGGAAAAATGTCTCCTAATTTAGATTAGATGTGTGAGCATCAAATGACAGAAAGTTTTGGTTAATGTTTGCTTCGGCTTCCGTATACCTGTACTCTAGTCCAGTCAGCGTGTGTGTGTTTTTAATTTTTTTTTTCCTTTTTTATGTGGTTAGGCAAAATTAACAGAGTTAGTTAGCACAACGGAATAATATTCACAGAAATAAAATTAAATTACTGCAATAATAATCAAATAAATAAATAAATGGAGGTTGTTAAACCGGACAATAAATAAAATAGAAGGTAAAACATGTCGTATAAATAATAAAAATGACACAAATATTTTAACCTGTTTCACTCTTAATTTTTGAGTTATGTTCACGGGACAAAATTCGAATAATTCTTCCACTATAAAAATAGTAGGCATAAGAGAAAGTTTTCTCTAGATCAATACTAGAGGTATACAATAAAAGAATTTTCACCAAAATAGTGGCACTTACAGTGTTTTTTAAACACTCCAAAAATAATTTCTTCACTATTTTATCACTCACCCTTTGAGTAAAATTTTTCAAACCCTTAAAACTCTCTCACACTCATCAAAGCAAAATTGCTTTGATTACCCTCACAAGCACACACCTCACTTTGAACTTTTCCTTCTTTGCTTGCTTGCTTATATTTATTATTTTCTTCTCCATCTGAATGCCTTTATATAGGCATTAGAATGAATAAACAAACAAAATAAAAAAACTAAAATTTTCAACAATTTGATGCAGCAAAATATGACCTTTTTTTGTTCTTTTTTCAAACTTGTGAGCTCCACTAAGAGGAACCGACAACAATTCTCCCCCTCCTGACTATGTGGAGGTCATCACCATTCTAGTGGCTAATTGATAAAATTCGAACTTCTCCCTTGGTAGAGTTTTTGTTAACATGTCTGATCCATTTTCATTTGTATGGATCTTCTCAAGCTGCAATAATTTTTTCTCCAATACTTCCCATATCTAGTGATATCTCACATTAACGTGTTTTGACCGTGAATGAAATGAGAAATTCTTACCAAGGTGGATAGCACTCTAACTATCACAAAATAGCTCATATTTGTCTTGCTGAAAACTGAATTCATTTAAAAACTTCTTCATCCATAGCAACTCTTTACAAGCTTTTATTGCTGCAATAAACTCCGCTTCAGTGGTAGACAAAGTAACACTTTTTTGTAATTTTGACTGCCATGCACAGCTCCCCCTACAAAAGTAATCAGGTAAATAAAGGTTGATTTTCTTAAACCAATATCTTCCGCCATATCTGCATCTGTGTATCTATCTAACATAGGTTTGGCATCTCTAAAACATAAACATATTTTGGATGTTCTACGAAGATACCTAAAAATCCATTTCACTGCAGTGCAATGCTCCTTTCCAGGATTTGAAAGGAATTGACTCATAACTCCAACCGAGTGTTCAATATCTAGCCATGTACACACCATGGCATACATTAAACTACCAACTACTAAAGCATATGAAACTCTATCCATCTCTTCCTTCTCCTTATCAATGGAAGGGCTTTGTTGAGAAGTCAATCTAAAGTGATTAGCAAGAGGACAACTAACTGCTTTAGCATTGTACATATTGAACCATTGAAGTACCTTCTTAATATACTTCTCTCATGATAACCACAGCTTCTTGATGCCTCTTTCTCTGATAATCTTCATGCCAAGAATCTACTTTGCTGGTCCCAAGTCTTTCATAGCAAAAGACTTACTCAACTGCTTCTTCAAGCTTTTGATTCTGGAAACATTCCAACTAATAATCATCATGTCATCCACATAGAGCAATAACACAATAAATACACAATGGTCTAAAGTGGTCTTCTTATAGCCTTGCTTCCCTATAACAGACTCAAACTTCTTATACCATTGTCTTGGTGCCTGTTTCAAGCCATACCGGCTTTTCTTCAATCTGTAAATATAGTCCTCTTTTCCCTTTTCTTTGAAACCCTCTAACTGCTCCATAAATATTTTCTCTTCCAAATCACCATGAAGGAAAGAAGTTTTAATATCCATTTGCTCAATCTTCAAATTAAAACTTGTTGCTAAACCCAGCATGGTACGAATAGATGTCATCTTTACGACTAGAAAAAAATCTCATTAAAGTCGATGCCCTTTCTTTGGTTGAATCCTTTTATAACTATTCTAGCTTTGAATCATCGCTAGAGACTGTGTTCTTCATGCTTGATCCTGAACACCCATTTATTCTTCAAAGCTCTCTTACCTTCAAGAAACTTTACCAGCTCAAACGTCTTATTCTCATATAGAGACTTCATCTTATCTTGCATGGCTTCAAACCATTTTTTTTTGTGTTCATATTCATAGCTTCTTTAAAGCTTTCTAGCTCTCCCCCATCAGTTAGTAACATAAAATGGTCTCTAGGATATCTGGTAAAAGGTTGTTTCTATCAGATCTCCTCAGTGGCACTAGAGAAGCCTCATCTGTCAATGGTTGATCATGAACACCATCATCATCATTTGCAAATGGAATCTCAATGGGAGCATCTTCTTTACCTACATCTAGTAGAATAACTTCATTTTCATCTCTAACTTCCCTTAGCACCGTTGTTGGAGGAACTAACTTCAAATTTGAATCATCTTCAGAGCTGGGGATGTTCTTCTTAACTCTAGCAATATTTTAGATTGTCTTATCTTTAATAAACACATCATCACGGCTTCTGTCAAGCTTCTTTTAAACTGAATCATAAAATCTATAGCCAAGTTAATCTTGACCATAGCCAATGAACATACACTATGATGTCTTAACATCAAGCTTGGACCTCTTGTTGAGTGATTTCTACAAGTGTATGGCTCGTTACAAGTAATATATGATGAGTAAGTATCATTCCCGTATGGAGATGAGAAATTCTAGCACTAAGTGTGATCTTGCCTCTTACAAGCTAATAAAATGAATGATTTTTAAACTGGAAAATTAAATTAATAAATAAACAAGATGCTAATGTAAATAGATTATATCTAATGAAATTTAGGATTTAAAAACTAGAGCTTGGATTCATTCACCAAGCACTTACTTGAATTATAGGATTTTATTAATTCAATTAAGAAAATCTCAGTCAAGGGTAGGCTATTCATAAATTCCTAAGGCTTCTTTCAAAGTCACTCAGGCATACCTAAAGCAAACACAGCCTATTCTCTTGGTCTAATGAATTACTCAAGTTTATTAAGTTCCTTAATAGTCTATTAATCCCCTAAGGTCTTGTCTACTTTCGTGATCAAGGGTCCCTAAAACCACAAGTTTTATGAGCTAACAAATCATGCAACTTTCGTTGTCATAAATTTATCCACAGGCATGCATTTAATAGGCCTAAATTAAACACAAGAATAATGAAGCAAAACCTGAGAAATTGACCGATGATAATTAACTACAATAAAATAATATCCAGACAAGCAGTAATCCTAACTACATGAATCCAAACTCTAAAAGAGTTTAGTTACACATAATGTAAATTATTAAAGACAGGAATAAATGAATATAAAAGAAGAAAAAGTCTGGAGAAAATAGTCTTTGTTTCTTCAATCCTCTTCTCCATCTCTCTGTCTCTCTGTTTCTGTCTCTCTTTATTTTGCTCTGTCTGCTATATTTTCTACCCTCTCCCCTTGTTCCTTGTTACCCCCCATTTAAGATGCTCTTATATCCTCATAGGTTTATGTGTGATGCATGCATCCAAGTGAAAATTCCTTAAATGTACAAGCATAGCTAGAGTTGCACGACCATGCACACTTATAGGGAAAGAATGACACGACTGTGTGCCCATGAGCATGGCCATGCTACCTTGTAGTGCAAAGATGACACGGCCATGTCATGCCTTGCACGGCTGTGCATCTTGCATACCTCATAATGGCACGACCATGTGATGCTTCACACAGCCATGTGTTATGTCCTTCATTTCTTGGCACGCTGTGCATTGCATTGCATGGTCGTGCATTCTTCAAGCTTGAGTTTTGCACGCCCGTGTTCTATTCTTTGACTTTCTTGATTTTGACTATTGTTCAGCATTGCACACCTGATATTTTAATTTTCTGCAGTCAAAATAAATACTCATTGAGAATAATATATAAACTAGATAGAAAATATAAAAATCCTGATTTATTTAATTAATGCATGATTATATCTATATTTTATTTAAATGTCCTAATATTTTCTAAATGCTAAATTTATTAATTATTATGCAGAAAATGGAAAATTATATAACTAAAATGAAATGTTATTAAATTAAAAAGAGACTAAAGAGTGTAATTTTTAATAGTAAAATGCAATTATCATCTCTCATCCTTAGGAATATGCATAAAGGCTTTGCACCTAAAAACCCATAAATGACTATAAGAAACATCTTTTCCTGACCACACCCTCTTTGGACTGTCAGACTGTAAAGGAACACATAGTGAAAGGTTCAGCACATTCATTGTTGTAAGTAAAGCTGCACCCCAAAATGTCTTACATAGCTTTAAATGTGAGAGTAAAGATCTTACTCTCTCCATCAAAGTCATATTCATCCTCTTAGCTAAACCATTCAACTACGACATCTTTAGAGGTGTCATTTGATGTAGTATACCATGCTCTTTATAATAAGCATCAAATGGTCCAGAATACTCTCCACCGTTGTCTTTCCGGATGCATTCAGCTTCTTGTCAGTTTGTCTCTCCACCAGGGTATGAAATTCCTTAAAGATATTTAGCACCTGATCTTTTTACTTCAAGGTGTATGCCCACATCTTAAGAGAATGATCATCAATGAAAGTCATAAAGTACTGACAACCACCAAGTGACTTTGTCATTGGCCCATACAAGTCTGGATGAATTAAATACAGTACATTCTTCATTTTGGAAGGAGGGGAACTATTAAAAGCAACCCTATTTTGCTTTCTTGTAAAACAATCAGCTCATTTCTCCAAATGCACAAGATCTACTCTAGATAACACATTTTTCTTGGCCAGCATTGTCATCCCTTTCTCATTAATATGGCCAAGTCTTTTATGCCATAACTCAATTGTAGTATCTTTTGCCACAACATTCACCATGTCTTTGGAGATATTTGCATGCATAAAGTACAGTGTTAAGTCCTTTTTACCTTTAGCCACCACTATGGAGCCTTTAGTGAGTTTCCATTGGCCGTTATGGAAGGTGTTGCAGAAACCTTCATCATTAAGCTTGCCTGTTGAGATCAAATTCAGGAAAATATCTAGAACATGCTGGACATTCTTCAAGATTAGTCTTGTGTCATTCATTGTTTCCAAACACACATCTCCTTCACCAGTAACTCTTATTCAATTACCATTTCCTATCTTTACAAATCTAGAATCTTTTAGAGTGTAGGATGAGAATAATTCTCTTCGAAATGTATCATGAATGGAAGCACCACTATCAATCACCCAGTTGGTCTTATAGGTAGTAAGATTAATAGTATCATCATAAAAAAGGACATTGAATTCTCCGAGAAGATTAGCTTCTTCATCATCACTGTTGCTATATTTTCTCACATCTTTGCCTTTGTTCTTGTCCTTAAACTTTTGACAGAACTTCTTGATGTGGCCTTTCTTTTTGCAGTAATGGTATTCAATGTTTGCATACTTGTTTGACTTTCCTCTGCTCTTATCTCTTTGCTTTGAGCTTCAAGTCTCACTTCTCCCCTTGGAATTTATAACAATGATATCTAAATGTGTTGAAGAGGCACCCTTTAATTTGTATCTTATCTCTTTATTCAAAATACCACTTTTGACAAATTCCATATTCACTATACCATTTAGTGCAGATTTTGTAAGTGAAATCTTCAAAGTCTCTCATGACTCTGGTAGAGAAGCCAGCACTATAACAATAAGAATTTCATTGTCAAAATTTATGCTCATTCCCGACAACTGATCTACGATCCCTTGCATTTCATTCAAGTGATCGACGACATAAGAGCCTTCCTAATATTTTATCTGCATTAATTTTATTAGATAAAATAATTTGTTATTACCGATCTTTGAAGTGCATAGCTCTCAAGCTTATTCCACAATACCCATGCATGAGTTTCATTATAAATGTAGTTATACACATTATCTTCAATGAACTGTCAAATGTAGCCACACACTTGCTTATGTTCAAATTCTCATTCCTCATCTATCTTACCTTCGAGTTTTATTGTAGGAAAAATCGATAAATGAAACTTCATCATAAATAGGAGATCCTTCATCTTATTTCTCCATATCTGATAATTTGTGCCATTTAAGCTAACCATTTTGCTAATCTTAGCCTCCATCATTGCAATATTTAATAATGCCTCCAGAACATGAACCAACAGCTCTAATACCATTTGTTAGGAAAATTACTAAAGTTGGCACAACAGAATAATATTCACATAGACAAAATAAAATTACTGTAAAAATAATCAAATAAATAAATAAATGAAGGTGGTTAAACTAGCCAATGAGTGAGTAAAATAGGCAGTAAAACCTGTTGTATAAATAATAAAAATGACACCAATATTTTAACGTGGTTCACCCTTAATTCTTAGGCTATGTCCACAGGACAAAAACTGAATAATTTCTCCACTATAAAAATAGTAGATACAAGAGAGAGTCGTCTCTAGTTCAACACTAGAGGTACACAATAAAAGAAATCTCACCCAAATAGTGGCACTCAAAGTGTTTCCCAAACACCCCATAAATAATTTCCTCATTATTTTATCACTCACCCTTTGAGAAAAATTTTTCAAACCCTTAAAACTCTCTTACACTCATTAAAGCAAAATTGCTTTGATTACCCTCACAAGCACACACCTCACTTTGAGATTTTCTCTCTTTGCTTGCTTACTTATGCTTATTATTTTTTTCTCCTTCTGAGTGCCTTTATATAGGCATTAGGATGAATAAACAAATAAAACTAAAAAACTAAAATTTTCAACATTTTGGTGCAGCAAAATGTGACCTTTTTTTTCTTTTTTCAAACTTATGAGCTCCACTAGGAGGGACCCATAATAGTTCTGCCATATATACACAAGTCAATGGTAGCATTAGCCTTGATATTTGGAAGGCGCCATGGAGTCGCCACCATATCTAGGTTATTGTAGCAGGCTTATTCTCAATTTCTTTGTATTTTCAAAGCATAGTCTTGGAGTGTGTATACACTTGCATAAACAACGGTTTACACCATTCTACGATGCTTATGCTCATTCTAAATTTAGAACTTAATTAAAGAATTCCACCCAGTCATAGGGTCTAGTAAGTTGCAAGTTCTAACAATCTTTTACTCATTCCCCTGCTTTCATATTCTAGATTGATATCTGCTTAAACAAGTAGGCAAGCCATTAACTTAGGAATTCAGACCCAACTTCTTATTGCATTATTACATGATTATATACTCGGACTTCCTTGTGAAATAAGAATTCTCACACTCTATTTAGAAATAGAATTTTGTTTAATTCATTAGAGTTATATCCAACTAAGTTCACATATTCTGAAACCTTGGAAGTCATAGTATTTAGTTCTATCGAGGGTAGAAGTTATTACAAATCATAATAAAAGTGGCATGATTTTGCCAAAATTGAATTGATTTTGTTGGATTCACTATTGAAAAGCTTAAGACTTCCATGTAGAGGCTTAATTCGGGGTCAAATAGAAAACTTAGTATGTTCATTTTACTTTTCAATTGTGTGGCTTGCACCAAACAATGAATCGTAAAGTAGTCCATTGCTTAACAACAGGTTCCAAATATATATACACACATATGTAATTCAGACTAAAAGAAATAGAATTGATTTCTGATGTAGATTCATGTATTCAGGTGCTACTTTCAATTTGCTTTCTGTTGACAAACCCAAATCCTGATGACCCATTGGTTTCAAACATGTATAAGACGGATAGGAGCAAATATAAGGCAACAACAAGGAGCTAGACCCATAAGTATGTTATGGGTTAGCTATGCTACTTTGTGTGATTAAAAGGGCTTCTTTCCCTATGCCTTTGGTCATTAAATTAATGTTGTCATGTATGAATCTTGATGTGTTACCTGTGCCTTTTATAAGTGGACCAATAGGGAGAGTTCTGATTTCTACCCTTCTGAAACACATTTGCTGCTTTTTATTGTTACTACCAACTAATTTCATCGTTAGGATTATTAATTAAGAGGTCATTTCCATTTTATGAATAGTATTCTGTATTGGCGAATGGTAAGAAATATAAATGAAATTGGAATTTAGAGATATTGAACTTAAATTTACTTTTATGATAAAGACTTATAACTAGATATTGAACTTAATTTTTTTGTTTTTTATTTTTTCTTGTTTTTGTTTTTGTTTTTGTTTTTTTATTTCTTGATGATGTGTAGGTAACTAGTTTACATATTCTATTGTATTTGGTTATTTTGTTTTTATTTTGCCCTTAATCATTTGTTCTTATCACTTAATGTATATACATGCTAAAATTTTTCTCATAACTAATTTATGATTGTTATCTATTTAATTTAATTTGATCAATTCATGTGTGGATTTGACCAATCACCTCTTATATATTATGTAATAAATAAATAAATAATATGCAGGAAGGAACAAAAAATCTTATATATATTCTTTAAAACCAAAAAAAAAAACTAAAACAAAAAAAATGAATCAGAAACCATAAATAAACCGAAAGGATATAAAAAATTATTTGGAAACCAAAAAAAAAAACCAAAAGCATACCAAAAAATGAATCGGAAGCCAAAAATAGATTCAAAGAAATCAAAATAATAACTCTCCTTCAACTATGGAATATTTGGAATAAAATAAAAATTGCATAAATACAATAAATATACAAAAAGAAATTTTGTGATACAACTACATTGCCATTAATAAAACAAAAAAGTATAAAAAACCGAAAAAAAAGAACCAAAAAAATACCAAATTAAAAAAAAAGTATCATAAACCAAAAAAACAAAACAAAATGACACCAAATTATTAATGCAACATAAAATGACAGCACCCTCTTACGATTCAACAACACCAAAAAACTTAAAAACATATTGATTTCTTTAAAAAATTTCTACTACAATTATTACAATTTGCTTAACCACAAAGAAAATGTTTAGCTTTAAGTTATGCTATATTTGTTGTATACGTTTGGTTTTTTTTTAGTTTCTTATGCAATAACCAAAGAAGACTTTAAGATATAAGCAGGTTTGTGCTTCTTTTTTATGGAGCTGACAAAATTATCTTCAGCATTATACAAATACAAAACTAAATCAAAAACCAAAAAGCAACAAAAAATAAATTACAAAAAACTAATAACTATATATACCACACCAACACCCTTCACGTTCTGTCCACCAACACAACCAAAATGAGTAGGAACAAAAACAGAATCAACATTTTCAACACTCAATTCAATTAAAAAAATTACAAATAAACAAAACATATAAAAAAACATTTCATAGAGCAATGCATGCTAGCCTCTTTTAAGAAAACCTAATAAAAAATTAATTTAATGATACTACTAGATTTTTAACTATTTTATTTATAGGATTACAGAATTTTGTATTTATTTGGTTTATACATAATTTTTGGTTCTTTTTATTTAAAAAGATTAACATTTAGAAAATAATGTTAAATTTAATAAAAAAAATAAAGAGAAAATAAAAATAAAAAAGAGATTGTATTACAATATAAATTGTCAACAAATTTATGAAATAAAATCCCAAAAAATATTTATTGGCTAATGCTCCACTAATATAAAAAGATGAAAAAAGTAAGGAAAAATTTTGAAAAAAATGAAAAGGAAAAAAATGAGAAAAAATAAAAAAAAAAAAAAAGAAGAAGGAAAGAATAAATATGAAAAAAGAAAAAAAATAAGGAAAAAATGAAATTTTAAAAAAAGAGAAAAATGAATAAAAAAGGAAAAAATAAAAGGAAAAATAAAGTAAAAGGAATAAAGGTGCATATCTATAAATAAAATAGGCATTAGTATAAATAAAAAGGGAATTAGTATAAATAACAAAGGTAAAATAAGTAAAAAAAAAATGAAAACTTTTAGTATTTTAGTTAATAAAATAAAAAAAGTACATATTTGTGTAAAAGTCTCTTTAATTTTTTTTTCCTTATGGTCGATAATCGGGTTATTTACACTCACAGTCCTTAACTTATTACTTATTTCTCACCATCATCCTAAAGAATCAATTGGGTACACAAAAACCTATGACTTTTAATTTCAGCAATAGCAATCCCCCATTTGTTGATTTCTGATGAAATCAATACATGAATGCTAAAGTGGGCAAAAAAGGGATGAGAATGTGGGAAAATTATTTTCAATAATGAATCAGACGTCACATAGGCCCCTGTCAAACTTTGCTATGTAAATAAAAAAAAATTCCACGTAGGATGACTTTTGGTTCATTATTGAAAATAATTTTTCTACATCATCATCCTTTTATTTGCTCACGTTAACATTTTGATGTTGATTTCATCTGAAATCGACGAATGGGGGATTACCGTTACTAAAATTAAAAATGAGAGATTTTTATGTGCCTAATTGACTATTTGGAATAATAGTGGGAAAGAGGTAATAAGTTAGGGACTGTGAGTGTAAATAACCCTCAATAATCAAGAACCATTAAACATATGATTCTTACCTCTTAACTAAAATTCCACCAAATGCTTAACTAAGCCTTAGGAGCCAAAATACTCTCCAAGTTAACTATAGCGCATGTTTGTTCTAAAAGAAACATAAGATTCTGAGGGCATTGCTAAGAGGACACCGAGGTTGGGTTATAAAGAAAAAGCCAAACCAAGGTTAATTCTAAAAATCCCTTTTTCATTACAATGTAGCCATCATATGTTTCTTCTAAATTTAGAGTGGTAATGGTTATTTTTGTTAAAGCCATTTTCATATATATTGAGTATAATTTCAGCCTTAAGATTGTTATTATTTTTTTCACCCTGTTGATTTAAAATGTATAAATGCATATGTAGAATCTACCAGCATTAATTGGCCATAAAATATTTTAAATAGCAGAAAGGTGTTTCCATCCTCAATGTTTATGATGGGAGAATTTAGTCTGATAAGTACTATATAGGGTTAAATATTTGGGTGGGCACCCAACTTTGCACTAATTTCATTTTGGGTACTAAACATTAATTGGTTTTATTTCAGGTACCCAACTTCAATTGAAGTCCCATCTGCTAAGGACCTAGTGGTTAAATGCTGATCTGGCAGCTAGCAGAGGAATATGCCTTGAATATTCACCACGTCAGGTAAGCTTAGTCATATTTTTTTACAACTAGATTACATGTCATTAAAGGGCCCACATCCTTTTTAACTTAAACGCTAAATTACCCATTTATCTTTTAACACTCAACACTTTAACCTCACTTTACCCCTATTTTTCACCTAAATCCCTAATTTCATGATTTTCTTTCTCCCAAACTTGAAGAACGTTGCTTTCACCATCGATTCACTATCAACATCTTTACATCGACCACATCTTTGTATGATTAGTAGCCATCATTAACACATTGAAGAATGACGGTTGATTAGAGATAGAGATTACTTAGGGAAAGAGCACTAACATATAGTAAGCTACCAAAGTTGTTAAAAATTTGAAGTGAAATTGGTATGGTTTAAAAATTATTTTTTTTTTACATTTTAATGATGTATTTATCCAACTTCACCTTTTGTTTTGATAGAAAATGGGTCCGAGTCTTTTAGCATTTATATTCACCATGTAGATACAATGTAAGAGGGTTCTTACTTCCACCATGTTGTCGGCTACATTAACTATTGTAGCTTGGACAAAATTTCAAAATTGGAAATAAATAACATGGCAAAGGAAGTTGGGTTAAAAATTAAGAGGAGCTCATTTCATTAGATACATCCAAAAAAAGGTCAATAGAAATGGATTAAAAGAGTTAGATGATGATAATAATACCATTGAGATGATTTTGTTTGAGGATGAGTCAAGGATAATGCATGTTTATTATAGAGAAGAGGGTGCTTTGAATGAAACATTAGATGAAAAAGTGAATATTGTTGAAAAGGTCAATTTAGCTGGGATGCCATCTGATTTAGAAGTAAGTGATAAGCACCCTAAAAATAAAGAAGAAAGTGATTATGGTAGTTCATTTCTTGACTCAGATTATGAGTTGATGGAAGATGAGGATGATGAAATTTTTGAGAAGTTTGTGGACATGGGCATAGAGAGGGATATGCATCAAACTAAAAATAAGATGATGCAAAATGAGGATGACTAGTCAGATGCATCTTCTATGTTGTCACTTTAAATGAATTGCATAGTTTTAGGGAATCATATAATGAAGAAGGCCATTCATTTAGGCCTGCGTATGATGAGTTCGATGAAGAAACTCATATAAGGGTCCCTAAATTGCAAATTGGGATGAAATTCAAGGATTTCAAGCATTTTAAATAGGCTGTAAGAAATTTCAATATACAAAATAGGTTTAAGGTGAAGTTTGACCCCAATAACAAGAAAAGATGCAAGCCATTCTGAAAAAAAGGATGTCATTTTTATATGTGGGCTTCTTTTATGAGCCATGACAAGCAAACGGTGCAGATAAAATTTAGTGTTTTAGAACATAAGTGTAGTAAAGAGCACTCAAACAGACATGCTAGTGCATTGTGGGTGGTTCAAACATACTTAGAGATTTTCAGGGCTGATCCAATGTGGTCTTTGAAAGGTATAATGCATGATGTAAAAACATAGTGGATATTAGTAGGTGAAAAGCATATAAGGCAAAATCGATTGCTCTAAAAATGATTGATGGGGATAAGAGAGAGCAGATTTCTACGCTACCTGATTATAGATTAAAGGTGCTTGAATCAAATATTGGTTCAATAATTAAGTTTTAGTTAGAAGAAGGTGTTTTTACTGGAATGTATGTCTGCTTGGCTACTTTGAAGAATGGGTTTAAGGAAGGTTGTGCCTTTAATTTTTATTGACAGATGCTTCCTCAAAAGTGTATTTGGAGGCTAATTGTTTACTGTAGATGGGATTGATGTAAATGATTACATCTACCCAATCACATGGGTTGTTGTTCAAGAGAAAATAAAAATAACAGGATTTAGTTTCTAGAATTGTTAGCATCTGACTTGGACATCGTCAACTCATATCACTGGACATTTATGAGTAATACACAAAATGTATTAATTTCTTACAAATCAATTTTATGCATATAAATTTATTGTGTATCTAATTATTGTTTATTTATTCAAATTTAGGGACTGATACTAGCAATCGAATTATTGTTCCCCAACTCTAAGCATATATTTTATGTCTGACATATTTTCACCAATTTTAGAAAGAGTTTTCATAGGAAAGAGCTCAAGGATTTATTGTAGTATGTAGTTAAGGCGAGCTATGTGAGTGCTTTTTCTAAATATATGGATAAAGTTGTTGAACTAAATCAAAGTGCATATAAATATCTGAATAGGATTAATCCTCGCTGTTGACAATGTCACATTTTCAACTTAGTACTAATTGTGATATGCTCCTAAATAACTTATGTGAGTGCTTTAATAGTTACATATTAAATGTAAGGTTTAGGGGAATTGTTTCTATAAATGAAATGATTAGATCTAAGTTAATGAAAAGAATTCATGTCAAGCGAGATGCAATGAAGAAGTGTAAGATTGTCTACTACCCTAAGATAATGAAGAAATTGGAAAAAGCTAAAAAGGGTAGTTTTTTGTATTCAACTGAATGAAATGGGGGAGACAAATATAAGGTAGTTGGTCTGGAGGGGCAGTTTGTAGTTGAGCTAAAGAGTATGTTCTGCACTTGTAGAAAATGGTAGCTAACAGGAATTCCATGTGTATATGGAATTTCTGCTCTGAACTATAATAATGAGAATCCAGAAAATTATATACAAGACTGCTATAAAGTTTCAACTTACTTGAAAACATATGGCTACATGATAAATCCCAAAAGAGGAAGTGAAATGTGACCTAAAAATGATTTGCCTAAAATTGTACCACTAAAGACACTCAATATGAAGAAGGGCATGAGAGCTACAATGAGGAGAAAAGAAGCTTATGAGAACAATAATGGCATAAAAAATGGTAAGGTAACTAAGAAAGGAGCTATTATGACCTGCACTATCTGTGGCACTATAGGTCACAATAGAAGGTATCATGGGAACATGTTCAAAGAGAAACAATCTTAAAACTTAAAGTAAGTGAAAAGATGTTATTTTAATTTTTTTTTTTTTTTATAGTTAGAGTTAATGAATGACTGATGTTCCATATGAGAAGAGGCAAGGATGTTGAGGAGTCAAATGGAACACAAGTTGAAAACACACAATACATAGTTCAATGGATGTCTGATATGGGTAACCTTTATTAAATTTTTCTGCACAAATTATATTTATCTGGTTAAATAGTAATGCAATTACCTTTAATCATTTGGTGACTTTCAGGGAAGTAGCAAAACACCTAATATTGAAAGAGAAGACATATTCTCTATCGCAATTACAGTTCAAGAGTCTAAAAATCCATAATATAAAAATGAACAAGTGCAAATCCCAGTTGAAAATTTCACTTTTGAAGATTCTACACTAGATGACACATCTCAGGTTATAAATATTGCTTTTTCAAGCTGAATAATGTTTCAGTCTAACTGTCCTTAAACTACCTATAATTTTTCATTATATTTTGTGGGTCATTAACATGACTCCACAACAGTTAGGTGACATTCTATCAAATAGCAACAAATTCAAAAGATTAACATACCTGAAATATATGAAGGAGCCTGCAGGGAGGTTTGGGTCAACTTTCAAATCTCGCAGACTTGTGAAGATGCAACAACTCCAAGCACATAGAAGGAAATCCAAGGTAAATCTGCACCACCTTCTAAGGCACCATCTGTAGTAACTTCAATCAAGGGAAAACAACCTACTGGTAAGGGAAGACCCCCAAAAAATTCAACTAAAGGAAAGCAATATACTACAACACAACTCCATATGCTAACACAAAAAGACCTATAGCTTTAAGCATTAGATCTAATCTACAAGATGACAACCCCAAGGAGGCTTTAACAAATCCTCTTCTAGATAAAAAGAAGGCACGGTTACATCCTGGGGTATCTGAATATGCAAGTTGGTAGATGATAAGATTTAAAGATGCTGCTTTTTTTGGACTATTACACTTTATTGACAATTTTTTTGTTTGTAGTGTTTAGCTGTGATATTAAATTTTTTTTTTTTTTACCACTTTTGGTAGGTTCAAGGTAGCTTTTTGTTTAGGGCAAAAAGTTGATGATGGTGTTAGTGGACTTGCAATATTCAACACAGGAATCATGCATCATATTTGATGCTGAATTATAACAGTGTTGACTACTTTTTTGTTCAGATGGTGTTACTTTATTACAGAGAATCCAATGCATTGGATGCCATGGCACTACTATTTTATTACAAGTCATATTGGTGCTTTATTTTTATTTAATTTTTTTTATAGGACAATAATCTTGTGTTACAAAATTGAAATGTTCAATACATATTGTTTTCTATTACAAGTTCAACATTGAATAAAATTTTAAATAAACTAAAAGAAAGATATGGAATATTAACAAATATCAAAACACATGGATTCTCATTTAACATTGTTAATTAGCTTACATTGACACCTACATGTTCTAACCAAAATACATTACACTACTTACTTAAATGCAACAAAACCCACCACACTGTCTTGTTCAGTGCCATCACAAAAATCTCAAAACACAAAAGATAAAAGTTAATGTTTAGCTACTCAACTACGCTAATTACACAAGCCACAACTTGAGATATATACAAACCAACACTCAAATCAGGCACTTATCCTCCCAATTATAAACCCAACATACAAGATATAAATGATTTTCACCCATTTCCAAATGGATGTTAACAGTCATTCTTGTCGGCCCTTGATTTGATTTAACCTCCCCTTATCCATTCTTCGTTTCAAACTAACTATTACAACTCGAGCTTGATTAGGAATAGGATCATCATACCATTGAAAAAATCACAACTATCATCCATCTACATAATAAGAAAAAAAAAAGCATATCATCTCAATTGCATCTAGAGACTATATATTTTTAAAAAATCTCAAGTCATTATGTGTCAATAAAAATTCTCATTTTAACTCACCCCATATCTTTGACACCCAAAGAAATACCTCCCAGGGTTCATCTCAGTCCAAAAATTCCTCAACATTGCTACTTGTTGCCACCCATACCTTGGCATAAATGTATCCTCCATTTTTTTCTTCTACTGTCGATGAACAACGGGATTACAGAAGTAAAAGAGATTGATTTTGAAAGCAATTTCGATCAAAGTAGGGTGAACTGATGGTGAAAGCAACGTACTTCAAGTTTGGGAGAAAGAAAATCATGAAATTAGGGATTTTGGTGAAAAAGAGGGGTGAAATGAGGTTAAAGTGCTGAGTGTTAAAAGATAAATGGGTAATTTAAGGTTTAGGTTAAAAAGGATATAGGCCCCTTAACAACATGGAATCCAACTGTTAAAAAAATGTGACTAAGCTAATCTAACGTGACGAATGTTCGAGGTATGTTCCTTTGCCAGCTGCCACATCAGCATTTAGCCATCAGGTCACTGGTGGATGAAACTTCAATTGAAGTTCGGTACCTGAAATGAAACCGATTAATGTTTAGTACCCAGAATGAAATTAGTACAAAGTGGCTACCCACCCAAATATGTAACTCGTACTATATGCATTCTGTAGCCAGCAACATTAAACAAACAATGGCAAGAATCACTCATGGTTGGAAATCAATTGTTGAAGACAATCAATTGAAAGGTAGTGATGTTTGTGTCTTTGAATTGATCAAGGGCACTAAAACTACATTTAAAGTGTCCATTTTCATATGTAACACAGGTGAAAAATTGCTGTGAGATATAAGATATATAATGTTTTTAGATTTAAGAATTAGACTTTTCAAAAAAAAAAAGACATAAGAATTAGTCAATATTATTATTATTATTATTTATTTTGTTCCTTTTTCATCAATTTATTTTTTTCTTTTTCTCCTTTTTTTCATTTTACTCTTCGTTTTTAAATTTTTATTTTCTCTTTTTTTCTCCTTAAATTCTTTTTCTTTTCTTTTTTAGTTTTATTTTTTATTTCTCTCCTTTTTCCCTTTTTTTTTGAAAAATTATTTTCTTTTTTCCTTATTTTTTTCCAATTTTTATCAGTGAAGCACTAGGTAATATTTTTTTTCCTTGTTTTTATTAAAATTAATCGTGAATCCACATATTGCACGAATTGCAAATAATATATATATTTTTAAATTATTTTAATTAGATAATTTTAATAAACTTTAAGCTATAAATTAATCAAATAGTTTATAAATTATTAGAATTATTTTATTTGATTATTGGACATGAAATTTTTATCCAAATTTATAAATAAATAAATAAGTAATATATTAATGAAATAATAATTAAATAGCATCCTAATAAAAAAAATAAAATAAGTAAATATATAAAAATCTGCACAACAAAATGAAGCAAGCATAAATAAATTAATTCCACTTTATATTTCCAATATTTAATAGAGGTATGAAATTTGTAATCTTTTAATTGATAATTTGCATAAAGCTAATGGTGTAAAACCACCTAAGTTAAGAAGCCATTTGGCATATGCACCTAGCCTCTTGGCTTGGGTGGTAAGCACCTACCTTAGTGGTGCTCTCCATGTGGATTCAAACTCCATGGGCTCCCCGCCCCTTAAAAGAATAATTAACGTACTATCAATTAACAGTCGCGACCCTATGAGGTACTAACCAGTGACAACTGTCCAAAAAAAATTGGCATATGCTGTCTGAAAATTGCAATGCTTCTTCCCACTTGTTGACTCTAAGGAGCCCCTTGATTAAGCAAACTAATATATCTGCACATAACTTAAAAGCCTTGTCAACCTTGCATGCAAGCGTAAGGCTCTTAATCAAAGAAATATGTGTCCTTGTAAGCAGCTGAAGATATTGAAAGCTATTCATGCAGCTTCACAGCCATCTCCTTCCTTCTGGTCTTGATAAAATTATCAATTAGGGCTTATAAACTGGAAAATTTGGCACCATCTCAGCCAAAAGACCAAGAGAAACTATGAATTCATGACTAAACCCTTCAATAACCTTACGATAGATTCCTATATGCTTTGGCCAATATGTCTGTTTCATCTCTTCTAAAAGTTTGTGAGCCTCATCAAAAAGGCCAGCAGCACACTAATGGTTTATGAAAGCCTATAGGTGACAAAAGTTGTAGCACAACCCTTAGTAGCCATTTGCCGCAACAACTCAAGGCATCTGTCAACTCTGCCTGCTTTCCTAAAGCTATCAATCATGTCAATATAGGTCATGACATTTGAATATCCTTCCTTCTCTTCCATTATAAGCATAAGTCTATAGGCTTCATCTGTCTTTCCAACTTTAAATAGTCCATCTATCATCTTAGTATAAATAACAACATTAGGAGCACGAGTTTTCCAACATTTTGGACAACACTTTTAAAGCAAGTTCCATCCTTTTATCCTTAAACAACATGTCAACCAAAGAGCAATAAGTGTACATATTTGGAGCATATCCATGGCCCAACATCTTGGTAAACACCTCTTGAGACTCATCTAGCTTGCCAACCTTGTAAAATCCATAGACAAGAGCACTCTATATAATCTGATTCAGCTCACAACCTTCCACTGGCATAATTAACAATGTTCAACAAGGTATTATTAAGTTTCTAATAAAAAAAGGTGAGTCAAAACTGATACCTGGTAGATGGTATAATCTCCAGGATGCTTGAAATATGCTAAGATAGATTAGATATCTGCACTGGCCAGCTATGCTTCTAATTAAGGCCAATTATAACAGCCTCCATTGAGATGTCAATGCTATGATGCTCAACTGCTTGAACGATGCTAATGCATAAGTGGATTCTTGCAGCAAGACATGTATCAATTCCAACAACTGTTAAGCTATTGGCAGGGGATATATTGCCGGTGCAATTGCTATTGGTTCCTGAAAGTTGAGGATAGTTCATGACCCAATAGTTCCACGTAGGAAAACACATTTAATAGTGAAAATGATTAATGTATCAAGGAATATTTTCTAGCATTTCATTATTTGGTGGCCCAGTGGGAATCGAGGTGTCAGTTGGAAAAACATTCTTTCGTTCAACTGTCAAGTAATAATAATTGGAATAGATTGCTTCTTTGTCTCATTACTAAGAATTTGACTCCATGCTTTTGCATGTTTGGTCTTATTGTGCATAATAATAGGCACTTTTGGACACATGTTATAGAAAAAATATTGTTCATCATGCAAGTGTAGGCACTAAACTAGAACATTAAATCTATATGACTTATTCGAAATGGCTACTATGATATATTCATTTTGGAACGTGAGAAAAATCATAATCACTAGTAGAAGTGCCGATCAACCTCCCTCGACTTTATTTTGTATAGATGATACTCTGTGTACTTCACCAATTAACAACTAAGTATTTGATACTTGAAATGTTGCATGCATTGGAAGTTTTCTAGCTCACTTTAAAATATAAAGTAAAACATAAATTGACCATGAAGTCATTGACACTATAAAACAATAAAAGAGATAGATAAAAGTACCAAACAAATGAAAATCAATGGAGTGATTAACCACATTATCAATGGCTGAATATTATATCATTCGAAAAGAAAATTTTTTGTACCTAGATAAAAACACTGGATGTGCACTGAATGTATGTCATGTCAAATTAATATCTAACAAGATTCAACTACCGAAAGGAACCAAACTAAAAATTAATCAAAAAACAAAAGAAGAATTTTAAATTTTTGACAAACAATCAAAAGTGAGACAAAAAAAATGTGGTTTCTAAATAAAATCTAGCTAGTCAACATTATCAAGCAGACTTGACCACATGGCCAAAAAAAAAAGATAATAATCTTCATGTTACAAATTGGTTATTTGCTTGGCTGGCCTCTTTACAATTAAGAATCTTATTTGCTCATATTGCATTTTGGAATTAGGAGTAACGATGATTCATGCAAAAATCTGATAATATTACCTATTAAAGTTAACAAAGGATATAAATATTTCATCCTTGTTTATTAGGTATAGAGGCATATACTCCCTATTCAAGTAGATTAATCAAAAGTTACATAGCAAAGGCATTCATCAGGTAATATTTAATATAGGATGGGAGAATGAGGATCACAAAGAAAACAATGAATGATAGCTAAAGAGGTCAATCAATTTAATAATCGTTGCAATGTGATAAAGCTATTGGTGTTGTTTTAGTTAATACATTTAGGTTAATATCTCTTATTTTCTTTTCTAACTGATACTGCACTTTAAATTTTTAATGTTGAGTTAATTTTGGTCTAAGTTTGGTTAATGTTGTTAAACTACAAAAAGAAAAAGTAGCCCCAACGAATGAGATTTCAGGCATACAACCCGATGGACATAGAAGTGTAGATGAAATTAGAGATTTCCATAGAGCAAATTTAGTTGACAACTTGCATATGATTCAGAAAATATATTGAAATGAAGTGAGAACTAAGAAGTTACATACCTTTCTAACGCCAATGCATAAACTACAGCCAAAGAATATACCATCTATAAATCTTGCAGTGCAATGGATCTATGCAAAAAAGAAAAAGAAAATTAAATAGCAAGTTAAATAGTTGCCACTAACATCAAGTAAAGGGTGTCAAGAGAATGAGATTTGCTCGTAGTACCAAAAATAGTAATAAACAAACAAAATTACATATAAAGAACACATTGTTGGAACACAAGCATCATCCTAGTAGTTGATTAAAGATGAGAAAGGTGTTCTTAAGGGGAAAAAAAAAGCAATATTTTTAATAATAAAAAGCTGAAAACTAATAGAATACTCTATCTCCTTTAAAAAAAAAAAAAGTTTGTCACTAAATAATTGAATATCAAAATCCAACAAGTGCAAATCAAATCAGCAATTTTCTTTCCGATACATGCAATTTTTTTTTTTTTTTTCAATAGGGAAGATCCACCCTATCAATTAAATAAAAAACTGCAACTTTGTAAATGAAAAGTGTTATGTTCATCAGAAAATTATTATTATTCAATGAAATTATTAGGGAAAAAAACTTACTCTTCCTTCAAATAATCATTATTTCTTCAAAGATGAAAAATCATTCTCTAGCTTATTGAATCAATGAAAATAACCAAAAGAAAAAAAAAGAAAATGAACAAAAAAATACAACTATATCTTGTTATATCCTAATTGCACATTAAAACTGTAATAATTATCAAATAATAATCACAATAATAAAGATTTAAAATAATCAATAAGACATCTCCTTATTCCTTCGTCTTCTTCTACGCATCATATACAATCAAAAAACAACAAAAAAAAATGGATTTTACGAATGGAATATTAGAGCTCAAAACTATTTTAGTATTTTAATATTTATCAGTAATTAATAATCTATTAATTAATTCAACATTGACTAACTTATTAATAAATATTAATTTAACATGACATAAATTATCTATCACATCATGTCAATTATTTTAGCATTGGAGTTGTATTATTGTTATTTAATTCTTTTTTCTTATCATCAAATTTATTCTTTGTATTTCACATAACAGATTCATATCAAGTTCAAGTGGCATAAAAGAGAGAAAATCCTCTAATTAAAACCAAACATGTAGTTCTACAGATAACCAATAAGCAATTACAGCTATTTAACCAACATACTTCTTTAAAAATATAGAAGTAGCTAGCACTAAGTCATGTGAGTCATGCATACCATGCCCAATCAACTGACTTTCTCTTGAGTCAGCCATATTTTCACAAAATTCTCATGAGAACATGACAATCAAATTACAAAGGTCTTCTGAAAAATTGACCTAATGACAACAAATATGTACATAGAAACTAAACTTTTAAGACTGCCCACAAAGAGCATAGGCATACCTTGTAAGTGGATGCACTACTAAGCTGACGTTGACAGCTTATCCACAAGGGGAGTCAAAATAAAAAGTTCATGTATATTCTGCAAGAGTTATTCATATGTAGCAAATTCACAAAGTGAAGATCAAGGAAAGAGAAGACATAATAGATCTAAACAACATATTGAATGGGGTTTTGTTCATTCAACTGTAAGATACATGGAAAACATAGAAAGCAATAAGCAATAGTCAACTAAAAACTTCAAATCAAATTTGTAGCAGTTATGCATGCAGTATTACAAAAAATAAAAATAAAAATCAAGCATGCACTTCTTATAATAAATGAGGAAGGAAAGAGAAAAAAACCTAAGATATAGTAACCTATTGGAAAAACATACATAATTTACTATTTTTCCTATTGGAAATATTCTGAATATCAGTTGAAACTGCTTTTTCTAAAAATCGGCTTTTCAGATGTTGTGCAGAAAGTAGTTTGAACTTCTTCCTATCTATTTTGAAGTTTCAAAACCAAACCAATCAAAATCTACCTCAAAAATAGTTTTAAATTTCTAATCTATACATTCAAGATGCTTTTCTCAACAGTTCCCAAAGTCTATTGCATGAAACTCCAAAAGATAAAAGATACAAAATTTCATTTCAAAGAGTTCCAAAAGATAAAAGCCCCCGTAAGGTTTTCTAGATTTTTTAACTGTGAACAATCTAATACAAAAGCCATTTTGCATCAATTTTTTTTCCCATTGCCATCATATTACAAAATATCAACAAAACAATTTAACTACTAAAACCTTTTGTTATAAGCTAATCTCATAAATTCTAAAGCATTTTAAATTCAGATTTTAAATCTCACCTAAACCAATTTGTTATTGAAAATTAAACAAACCATTCATAGACATATTTACCACTGATGAATAGAATTGGATTGGCTCATGGTTCTTGAGACCAACCAAATAATTATGCATGATTTTGTGCATAATTCAGCTTAAAAATAAAAAAGAGAACAAAGATGAAGCACTAAAAACACCCATAAGGAAAGTAACAAACTTTAATTTGAACAAAAAGAACCAAGAAAGCATTATAAACATAAAACAGAACACAGCATAATAGAAAAGGAAGCAGAGACATAAATCTTTACATCAAAATCATACCTAAAAATACCTAACATAGATAACTAAAAATTGGGTTTGAAATCTCAAGCTAAATTAAGCTCAAACTTGGTGATCACTGATCATATAGCAAATATAAAGTAAACAAAAAACAAACCATTTGATGTGCTTGACACAGAGTTGATAGAAAGAAAAGTGTTTTGGAATTGTGTTTTTTATAGTTGTATACCTGTGGAGATTCCATAGCTTAGCACACAGACTTTGTCCAAGGGAGCTGAACGATTGATCTTGGCTACACATCCAACACGAACAACAGTGTACTTATTAAAAGTGATGCCCCAACAAAGTGGTAAATAGGATTTCCTTTGTTGGAAAATCTTGATTTTCCATCATTTAGCATCACTCCTCTATCAATATATCCTGAGGAGGATGCACATGTTGCTCTATTCAGATTTATGGTGAGCACAGTCCTTGCATTCCCCTGTGAACACAGGTAAGACATGATCACCTGGTTCAAGATCAGCCACACCATCACCAACACTCTATACAATCCTAATGAACAGAAAGTAACAAAAGAGGGCTACATCAAGCATAAAGATTGAGCAATAATAGAAAATAAAGGTACCCATTTTCTTCGAGGCATCAAACATCATATATTGTGATTTAGTTTGATGAAAAATTCACTTACCCTCCTGCTTCATGAATATAAATTCTAAATAATGGGTTCTGTCCCTGTAGAGCACAAGTAAAATCATTGTTTAGCTACATAATAAATGTGAAAGTTCTAATTCTTGGAACCGATTTACATGTTAATGAAGTTACCTTGGTTCCCAAAAGTACACATCAGTGTGGCATAAGGAAATGAAACGGATCTTCAAACGAACTTCTTTAGTCTGTGGAGGTGCCACCTCCACTTCTTCAATCACTAATGGCTTTCCTGCTTCCCATGCCACAGCAGCTATACATTCATGTACAAAAAAAGAAAAAAGTTAACAAGCATACTTTAATAAAAAAAAAAAGAAAATGGCAAAAACCCAGTAGTCATTGACAAAATTTTCTACAATATGTATATATATACCTTTGCAATGAATGACTTTTCAAACAGTGTTTGCCATCGCCCCTTCTCTTCTTGTTTACTACTACTCAAAACGCAAACTTCAACAACTCTCGGGAACCTGTAACTATATACTAAACTCTCGGGTACCTGTAATTATATACTAACGGCTCTAGATGGTTTTTTTTGTAACCAAAAAGAATTGAATGGAGAAAAGTGGTGGCCGGCGGGACGTGGATGGTGTGAGGAGGAACTGTAACCATTGTCGCCCTAGTGAGAGGCAAGGGAGTAAATAGCGGCGGTTGGTGAAATATAGATAGATAGAATAGGTGCTTTAATATACTAAGTTTTTCTCTCACGTGCAGTACACGTGGTTAAAATAATTTTTAAATGTATTTATTTTAATTTTTAATTACAAAAATTTAGATTATTATGATATTTATAGAATAAATTGTAGATAATAAATAACACATATTATTATTAATAATTCATATAAAATGTAAATTACATTTTAAGAGTTATTATAAGAAAAAAGAATACTAAAACAAAAATAATTGTTTTAAAATATTCTCATATTTATAATAGTAATAATTTTAAATATTATGTATGAAAAACAAAAATATAATATAATTATAGAATATAACAATTAATAATATGGAAAATTAATCTTGTTTTTATATATAATATAATTAAAATAAATATAAATCTTTTACTAATTTAATAATTCATGTATTTATTTAAATTTGATAATAAATAAAATTTATTTAAAATGTTCTTATTTAAATACATACCATTATTAAATATAATATTTGAAATTTTAAAAATATAAACTAAAACTATTCTCATCAATTTTAAAAAATTTTAAAAATTAAATTAAGACTATTTTTGTGAATATATAAAAAATGCATGTCTATTTTCATCTAAAATATTTTCTCTCTATTCATACTTTTATATATAATATAAATTATAGAATACATATAGCGAAATCCAAGCACATGAGAATATGTTTTATATAATACGTTTTTTTTAAAATATTTTTAATAGAAAAATTATTAATTTTTAGAAATATATTTACATTTAGAATTGAATGCTGAACTATAAAAGTGATACGTAATAAAATTTGGGCTAAATGACTTTAAAACTCAATATTTAAAATATATATATATATATATATATATATATATATATATATATATATATATATATATATATATATATATATATATATATATATATATATATATATTATAATAAAAACTGTGGACTGTGGACTCTTACCAACTCTCCATATATTTTTTTTGGTCGCTTTTCTTCACACCAATATATATACAATAAAAATTATTAAAATTATAATAGTATATAAAAATAAATATTATTATTATTATTATTATTCATCAAAAAAATAATTATAATTTGTAACTTAAATAATAATTATATTAACTTATTAATTATATTACACATTAATTACTATATTTATAAAAACTCGTTTTATTCCTTCATTGTTTAAATATGTTTTTATTTTGTATATTTATATCTCTAACATTAGTTTGTTTACATTGAATTGTTGATTCTTAGTTTGTCTTTGTTTAAAAAAAAATTTAGTTAAAATTTATTTTTATTAAAAAAATTGTAATATAATTATATTTAACTATCAGAATTTTTTCTCAAAAAATTAATCTATATATTCAATCTATAATGGACATTCATATTTATTTATTTATCTACCCACCATGCTATGATTTAAAACATTTATAATTTATAACTAATTTATTTATTATAATTTTAATTATAAAAATAAAAGAGGGATAAAACAGTAAAATATCACAATCAGTGACACACTTTTCATGTCGCTAAATATTATCCTTTTGTACATACAATGTAAATTAACATATGCCAAAGTCATATTTAACCCCTGAACTTATAGTGAAAATCTCCTTGACTCCATGTACTTAAGATTTTACCTTATAAACACTTCAACTTATAAAATCTAACCATATAGATACCTATGTACAGAAAGTGATGTCACGCACTCCAATTAAGAAATTAGCTCAATTTGTCTTTTGTTGATGAATTTATTTTCAGTCGTTGTCTTTTGTTGACAAATTTTTTTTTAGTCCTTGAATTTATATTTAAAGTTCAAATAGGGTCAAATTAATTATTGTAATAAAAAAAATTATTTAAACATATACTTTCTTTTTCAAATAATTTTATAATATACTAAAATAATAAAAATATTATTTACAACTTTTTTTACAAATAAATAAGTTATTTTAAAATAAAATTAAAATAACTTAAAAAAATTTAAAAATTGATTAAATTATCAATTTACTAATTAATAATTATCAATTTGGTATCTAATTAACAAAATTTTTAACAATTAATAAATTAAAAGACACCAAATAATTAGTTACCAATTTTTTTTGGATTCTAACTCATTTATAATTGATAATTAAAGGAAAAAATAAAAACTCCAACTCCTTCATCTACTGCTGTTGCTTTTTCTCGCGAAGCCGATTCTTCCTGCACCTTGCATCACCTGCATGAGACCATCACCAGCAGTCTGTCACTGCCCCGCACATCGTTGTTGCTTCTTTAATCGTGTCACGAAGTAGCAGAGCTGCTGCTTTCTCCCTCACCAGCAACTTGATGGAGAAGAGAATAGAAGAGGAGACAGCGACAGAGATGATATTTTTTTATTTTTTGATTGTTAATTTATGGATTTGTTGTTAGTTTTGATTTGTTGATTTCGTGTTGGATTTATGATGGTGGTGTTGTGGCAACGATAGTGGATAGCGATGTTGGACAGTGGACGATTGATTTGTGGATTTCTTGTTACTTCTGATTTTTTTAATTTGTTGATTTTGTGATGGATTTGCGGTGGTGGTGGTGGTGTGGTAGCAATGATGGATAGTGGTGCTAGACAATAGTGGTGGATGGTAGATGGTGTTGTCTCTATCTCTGTCCCTATCTATGTCTCTGTCTCTATCAAATCCATCATCGAAGTGGGGGTTCAAGGTTGAGGCAGAGGCAAGGGCGAGGGTAGTGACCCATTGAGGCAAAAGGGATTGTCGGTTTTAGTTTTGGTTATGGTTATGGAAGGGCAAGTTATTGAGTTGGATTAGTTTTTTTTTTATTTCTAGAATTTTCAATTTATGATTTTATTTTGTTGTTAGATTTGTTAAGGTTTTTTTTTTTTTTTTAACATCTTATTATAGATTTGTTAAGTTAAGTTGGTAGATTTTGACTTAAATTTGGTAATTAATTTTATTACTCATTCAAAATTTAAATAAATAATTAATTTATGTAAGTGTTTATAAATTAATAATATTAATGATAATTATGCCTTGAAATAATAAAAGAATGTTTAAAAAAATGAGAGGATCAAAATGATAATTTATAAAAATTATAAGGATCAAAAGAAAATTTTTTTAGTCAAGGAGAGTGGAGCAAAAACACGGAGGTGTTTAAAAATATAAAATTTACAAGTTGAAGTGTTTGTAAGGTCACATTTTGTAAGTTGATGTATCTATAAGGTCATTTTAAAAGTTTAGATGGCTAATGAGATTTTGATCAAAAGTTTAAGGGGTTAAGTATGGATTTTGCCATTAACATAACAAGAACTTTAGTCTTAAAAGTTGTGCCCTTATAAATAGAATATTAAATGCATGGAAAATATGAAATAGATGTTCGTCCTTTCTTTAGCATGATTAATATTCCATTCATTTAGATTTGAGAGTTTACAGTATCAAACTAGAGCAAATTATATAATTGCAAAGGAACATTGCCCCAGATATCACCAAGTCCAAACAAAAAGTCATTTTTTATAGTCTCTACTTACAAACACAAAATATCTTTTTGATGCTCTCATTTATTCTTTGATCCTCTATATTTCTAATTCAACTATCGCCATGATCTTCCAACCAGCTTTAAGCTTGACATAGCGAAAACTATAATAAAAGGAATAAAATTGAAAATCTTTTGATTCAAGTGAAAATAGTAGAAATTTAATCTTTTTATTTCTTGTTGATTTGAAAAACCATGAAATATACATCGAACTCATTGATTCCAAGAATACTGAGATTGGAAAAAATAGAAATTTTATCCAAATTGTTCAAAAATTGTCTATAACTAGTAAATAAGATGAATAAATACTGTCTAAAACAAAACCCTAAACAAAATACTAAAATAACAAAAATCCAAACACACAACTTTAAAGCCTAAAATAAAGCTTTAAATGGATGAATTTGGGCTATGTAGGTAATTCCTAATGTCTATATAAATCTCTAAATAAGCTTCAATTTGATACATTATATGCGTTGTAACTCATCCGACGTCAAACATTATAGGCCTCGGAAGCATAGTTGTGCACCCTGAACCTTTGGTCATTGTCCATCGCGCTCCATGTATTATAGGCCTATATGGTCCGCATCAGAGTCTGACTCAATTATGACTTTTTTACCTATTGACCCCTAACATATCTTGTTGCTTCTCTTATAGCAAGAGTTTTTATTGCTAAAACTGATTGGTAGGTCATTCTCTTAGTCATTGTTTGAACCACTTCTCTTTTTTTATCTCTAACTATAAATGCAATCTAGGCTTCATTACTTTCCTTGTTAAATGCAACAACATAATTAATTTTTAACATACCTTGGTCAAGTTTCATCCAATGGATCTCCTAGCTGGTAGCTTCTCTATTGTTTGATGGGTCTTCTACATCAATTAAAAGATTTATTTCTTTGAATATTCATTTACATGTTAAATTCAATCCTATTCTATGTGCTCTATAATATCCCATTATTGAATAATTTGAAATGACCATTAGATTTAGAAATAGATTTATTTTATTGTCATTTTTTAATCTTTCAGATATATTTACTCAGATCATTTAAAGCTTGTAATTCTTAATTCTCTTCCCCCGCTCTTCATTTTTTTTATTTCTTTCTTTCTTTCTTTGAACGCTTTCTGTGAATTGATTAAGTTTGGTTTCCTTATTATAAAATGATGTGAATGTTTACATTATATTTGCCATCATGAAATCAAAAATAGGGTAATGTGATAAGTGTTTAGATGCAATATAACAAGAAAACAATCAAGTAGAAAATCACTTCCCAAACTCAAAATGTCTGACAAGGGAAACATATTTTATGAAGTTTAGGAATTTGTTTCCCCTTTTCCAAGTGATTGGGTGGCAATTCTAACATTATCTTAGGCCTCTCAACCCTCTCATAAAACAAAAATTATCCACTCTACCCCCAGACTATACAACAAAGTCCTTAACCCCAAAAATGGTCACTATATATATATATATATCTGTGTGTGTGTGTGTGTGTGTGTGTGTGTATATGTATGTATATAGTGTTTTAAATTAGTATTTGAGTGATTTGAGATAGAAAGAATTTAAGTATTATTAGGTTAGTATTAAAGATATATATATCAGTCTTTCAGTAGGATTAGAATGTAATTTTGAATGGGGTTAAAATATTTCTTAATGCTCTATTTAAAAATATTACGAATTTAAAAAATTTGCACAAAATTAAAAAAATACTAAAATACGAGAAGTTTTAGGCTCAATATATATATATATATATATATATATATATATATATATATATATATATATAGTGAAAAGTACATTTAAGTACCATGTGGTTTGGTCCATTTTCAAAAAGAGGGATGTGGTTTGTTTCATGACAAAGAGGTACCCTATAGTATACGTCGTTAGCATATAATGACATTTTTCAGCAACTCCGTTAATTTTGCTGACAAGGCAAGGGCAAAATTAAACTTTCACCTTTTAATAATTAAATGGATGGTCTACTTTTAATTTTGACCTGATCCCACTACCCACTTTTAAAACATTAAATTAAAAAATCAACCACATTTACTTCTCCTAAAAATAAATGCCACCACCATCTCTCCCTCGAACAACCGATGTCTCCTCTCCTAGCAACCATTATTAATGCCTCTCTCAGTAACCACCACCCCTACCTCTCCTATTAATTACTACCCTCACTTCCCCTATCCTCTCCTAAAAACTAGCACTCACCTCTTGTAGACACCTTCAGTTTGACTGACCAGCAACAAAAGCCTAATAATGAGATAGCACAAGTTTAGAATGCAATGGATGCCTGAAACCTCTCAAAAATATACTCATAAGCCCAAAACACCAAGCCTTTAAGCCCAAAAGCCTAAATCCAAGCCCAAACCACAAGCTAAAGCCCTGGCCCATTACCTTGCCTAGACATGGCTCAGGTAAATAGGTGATCACCTTAACGAAGAGGCATTGCCTCTTCACTTTGGCCATCGATGAGGCGACACCTCATCAAAGAGACAACACCTCATCAAAGAGGCAACACCTCATCAAAGAGACAACACCTCATCAAAGAGGTGTTGACCTGCCCCTAACTGCATTAAATGCCATTAATGATAGCAGTTAAGGTTGACCTGCCCCTGACTTGATGCATTTTTTAACACCAAAGAAAAGAAAAAAAAGGGAGAAAATAAAGGGAGGGGCATGAGGAATGGTGAGGAGAATGTAAGAGTGGTTTTGGTGGGAATTAGGAGAGAAAAAAAAGAGAGGCTTAAAAAGAAAAGAGGAAAGAGAAGGAAAAGACTTTTTGGGACTTTTAGGATTTTTTAGACATGATAGAGACTAGAAAAGAGAGGCTTATGGAGCTAAAAATAAAGAAAAAAACATAGAGAGAAAAGAGAAAAAAAGGAGGAATAAGAGAAAGAAAAAAGGGGTTTTTTGAACTAGAAGACCTCATTTCTTAAGAAGAAGGAAGGCTTCTTTGCAATCCAAGCACTCAAGTTTATCAATTAAGCTGTCAGGGCTCAATTAGGTGCATCAAGCTTCATCCAAATGAGTGAGGTTCCTTATTTTTAACTTCTAAGTTTTTTATTTCATCAAAACTCTATTATACTGCTTTCTTTGCTTGCCTCTTTGAGTTAAATTGCTTATATAGGCTTATATGTGAAGCATTAGTGCCTAAAATACTAAGTATTAATTGTTAATCTTAGTATATTCATCTTTTTTTATTTATTTGCATGAACATTTGAGTTTCTTAGCGTTTAAGAAATATAGTCCGTCTCTATCCCTGTTGAAAAGGTGACGCCTCTACGTGCTGAGGCAATTTGAGATTGCCTCCTGGTCAGGAGATAGGCATCACCACTTCATCAGAATCCTGCACTATTATGCTTTAATTTTTTATGTTTATTTTATATATTTACTTTGATATATTTAGTGTTTGTCTTGTTACATATTAAGATTACATAAAATTAGGATGTTATTTAATATCGTTACTGTTAGATGATGATTGCGATTCTATATGGATTATTTTGTGTTTGTATTCCTATTTTCGATGAATATTATTTGTTAATTATTTTGTAAATAATGTTGTTATCTTGCAAGATGGGATTAACTAGTATTAGTTACAAGGATTATTTGGTAATTCTTAATTATCAAATAATTGTTCCATTAACTAGTTCTTGAGAGGTTTTATTTGTATAATTAATTATTTTGCTTTTGGTTTATTTTTTGTTTATTTTACATTTTCTTTGTATAAAATATTGTAATCCTTAATCCCTTTCCCCTATTTATTTAGAATGTATGATTGTAAATTTTTTATTATTTGTTTTATTTATAATCTATGCCAGGTTATAAGCATGAAATGGGACTAATGTGCAAACTTGGACTAAAATATAAAATTGGAAATGATTGCAATCCACGTTAAAATAAGAAAATAATTTAATAATTAGAGGTAATAAAATACAAAACATGCACGGAGGCCAACCGTAAGGTTGGGTGGGCATTCCAAAAGCCCATACCTAGTTTCTGAACCCGATCTCTGATGACAACTTCTGGGAACCCCTGTGGAATTCAATTGTTGTACAGTATGTCTCAGCTTTTATTTGAGCGACGACTCCATTTCCATTTGGGCCCTAAGCCCATTTGGTATTTCCTAGTGGGCCTTGAGCTCACACAGTGTCGTGGTCGCTAGTACTTAGGCACGCGTAGCCCCACTACCTACAGTGGTGACTCCATTAGGGATAGAGAAATTGATTCCAAATATTTCATAATTTATCATCTTTGATTATTTTCTTATTTCCTTTGCAAATTTTTGCATTCACTATATGTTTCGACACAATGTGCACTCCAAGTCCCAAATAAACTGATAATGGTCTTTACTTTGCTGCCTGTGTTTCACTCAAACCTAGTGGTAGAGTATTTAATTATTATTACTCATAGCTTGTACTTATCTGTGTTGCACAGACCCTTGAGTAGAGAGACATTATGGAGATATATAGCTATGGGAGCCAAAGCTTATCACCCAAGACCCAGGTCATGTAATGACTTACTAATTTTCATTAGGTTTTTCCCAAATACATATGTTTTATGCCATATGGTGATTCTTTTTATAAAGCACAAGTCCACTATTAACAAACCTTTCCAAGATGGGCCTCTCATGCCCAAGCTTAGCCCATTTCAAATGGATCTTAACAAGGTGGGCCATTAATATCATTCTTGGCCTATTACAATGGACTTTGTAATTATTTAAAGAAATTACCACTTATTTGAACCGTCCTGAGAGTTATCTTGCATCTATTGATTTTATTATCCCCTATTGATAATTAAAACCTAGAACAATAATCCTAAGATAAGGAACTCACCAGTGAACACGTGTATGGAGGAAATAAGGGTAGAGATATAGTTTGAGAGCCTTTTTTATTTTTATGATACATGTATATATGTTAATTTGCTTTTTTTAATTTTTAGTAAACTTGCATCTTATGCATACACACCATGCATCTTTCTTATCCTTAGTAATTGTAGATATAGACATACAGTAGTCTTCCAGTTGGAAACGATCTCACACTGGCCCTCTAGTTAGGATTTTTAGAGAAACTGAGATGCTAGAGTTTAATGCTGAGGCTTTAGGGATAAGTTAAAAGCAAATATAGTCGATCAGACCCGAGCAATTATGAGAGAAATGATGGCTGAAATGAGGGGACCAGTTATGTAAGAACCACCAGTGCCTCAACTGTAACCATTTGATCTAGATGTCGAAGACTCTAGAAGACGGGAAAAGGAGGGTGATTAAGAAATTTTGATAGCAGAGCTTATAGCCAGACAAAATGTGAATGCAAACATTATTGAGAACGTAGAAAAATCTGATTGGGCTAAAAATCTAACCAAGATTATAGCTCAAATGCAGTTAATAATGAAAGAAAAAAGATGGATGCTCCGCTAAGCTACTCCGATCTGAGTTTGGATAAGGATAATGGTCCCCTCCCCCATAAGTTTAAATTCCCTTATATGAAGAAGTTTACAAGCATAAAGGACCCCTATCTACATCTGAAGCAGTATGTGACCCACATGAAGACAACCGAACTGACCAAGGCATAAATTATAAAGCAATTCCCTCTGTTTCTAGAAGGAGCGCCCATCAAATGGTACTATGCTTTAAAATCCCATATCCAAACTGACTAGGAGGGATTATGTGCCGCATTTATCAAGTAATATAGTCTCAACATCCAAATGGAGGCATCCTTGAGAGACCTATAAAATGTGAAACAAAAATTCAATGAACCTTTTACAAATTATTTGTTCAGGTGGAGAGTAAAGCTAGCACAAATAAAGCACCGACCCAAAGAACCTAATCAGCTAATAATAGTAATAGAAAGGTATGTACTCCTACTCTCCAAAAAGCTGAAGGAGTTAGGAATTCAAAATTTTAAGGAGCTATATAAGTTTGGGGTGCAAAAAGAATATAATATGACATAAGAGAAAAGGTTCTTCAAAGGGAGATCTACAAACAGAGAAGGGATGGGATCTAGTAGTGGAATCAGGACGAGTAATAATGTATAAATCAATAATGTTAGACAATCCCAAAGGTTTTCTAACTTGGGATGAACTCTCTCTAAAGTCTTAGAAAAGCTGATGGAAAATAACCCGTTACAACCCTTGCCTAAAAATTTTCCTTTCCCAAATGTTAACCTAAAATTATATTGTAAATACCACTAAAACATCGGACATCACACTAATGGCCGCACTCACCTGAAACATAAGGTTCAAGATCTAATTAATTCAGGCAAAATAACTGACCTTGAAACTAAAAAACCAAACACCCAAAATAACCCTCTACCCAACTACTAAAATGTCTCACCACCCAATCCAAGAATTCTGATGATTAACACCGGCTTAATAAAGGAACAAATCCTTAATTTATTTATTAATGTCATACCCACGCCACTAAAATCATAACCAAAAGACCTAAACTTAAACTATTAGACTATAGAACCCCATATGAATGTAATTGATATTTAGAGTTTCGATGATGAAAAAGAGGGAGCAGTTGATCTGTGGAAGAACAGTAAAGGGAAGACAGCCTATTTAGTTGAGAAGTTAGAGAAATGAAAGGAAGAAGTGAAAGATGTTGAGTTAGAGAAAGAGAAGGTTGATCCAAAAGAAGAATTATAGAACGGTTAAGAAATTGAGGAAGCTACTGAGGCCAAAAGAGATGAGAAAACTTTTGCCAATGTTTGGGAGCTGCTCATGAACTCTCGAGCCCATCGAGAAGCACGGGTTATGGCTCTTGACTATAAGAAAATTCCTTCAACACATACTCCTGAGCAAATGATGGATTCATTGATAGAGAGCCCTCAAGGGGCAGTTGTATTTACTGATGATGATTTGCCCTTAGAAGGAAGGGACTACAGTAAAGTCTTGTTCATTAAAGCTAAAGAAAAAGGGAAACTAACTTGCTGTGTTATGGTTGATAATGGATCTACCATTAACATGTGCCCTCTAAAGATATTACCAAAGCTAGGACTGATGGTAGTTGATTTAAAACCATCAGATATGGTAATTAAGGCCTATAATGATACGAAAGGCCAGTTGAGGGAACTTTCAAGGCTCTGGTCAAAATGGGACCTATCAAAGTTTGGGTCAACCTGTATGTCATTGATATTTCGGTCACCTTTGCCATTCTCCTAAGAAGGCTATAGTTTCATCCTCTAGGGGGAGTGCTTTCTACTGTTCATTAAAAGATTAAATTTCCACATGAGGGAAGAGCGGTCACTATAATAGCAGAAATTGAGGCTGTTGTTACTGCTTTAAAGTTAACTCCTACTAAAATCCCAGATAGTCCAAGTTTTGAGGTTTGCATGATCTATGAAGATGAGCTGGATTCAAAAATTATGAGTATGATAAAGAGAATGCAATTTATGTTTGGCATAGGGTTGAGGAAGAATCAGCAAGGCTCTTTTGAGTTCATTGAACCTAAAGTGCCAATTCTGAAACACGGGGTAGGGTATCCCACAGAGGATGAATCTGAGGAAGAAAGTGAAGCTGAGAAAAATCCTAGTAAGAATAGAGTAAGAGCTAAGCTAAAAAAGAAGACACTTTTAGAAACCTTTGTACAGGAAAGTGCTAACTAGCCCTATCAAGAAGCTCTTGAGCCTTTAAGGATTGCTGAAAAGTTAGTCCTCGGATTTGAAATCTTCACTGAGCATGTGAATGGGACTAAAGAATCTATTATGGAAGAGCCGATAGTGGAAGAATAAGTGCTAACTCTGGAATCAGAGGAGGACATTCCTGTGGTGAAGCAAAAGGATGATGTTAACTAGGAAGAGGAATTCAACTTCAAATCTTTTGTTCTAAATTCTATTATGGATGTTTTCTATGATGACATTAATATTTCTCTTTCTAGTGTATTTAAAACTGATGAGATTTTTATTTCCAAATTTAATGTGATAAGGTGTGATTATATTTACTTGTGCAATGTTTTTCCTAATGGTTATTCTGTGTGTAATGATCATTTCATGCATATATTTGACATTAATTCAGTGCAAACTAAATCATTTAATTTAGGCACATGTGATAACCCTAAGAATACACTTATTACTTCTAATTTAATTCCTAATAAGAGAGAAAAAATGAAAGAAACTTTGAAAAAAAGACAAAAAGTATTTGCTTGAGACTATGAGGATATGCCTGGGATTGATAGGAAGATTGCAAAACACAGGATCCCCATATATTTTCACGTTGCACCAATAAAATAGAAGAAGAGAAGGTTAAAGCTAGAATGGGCTCTCTTAGTCAAAGAAGAAGTAGAAAAGCAGCTGAAAGTGAAGTTCTTAGAAGTGGTAAATTACACTCAGTGGCTGGCCAACATAGTTCCAATTCTTAAGAAGGATAGGAGAGCCCAGGAATATCAATGAACCCGATTATTGAAATTGCTCAAGATACCCTTTTTTAGCTTCTAGAATTTATTTCTTAGTTTAAGATCCCTCTTACTTTACGTAAGGGCCACCCTATCTAACTTTTCAGCATTAAAATACATTTCAGACATGGATGATTATCATAAAAGATTCCCAACATATCATAAAATTCCTTTTTTTGAAAATCAACCTTAGTGATCCGACAGTGCCGAGTGGAAGGGCCACTGCTCAACGGATAAAAGTTACTCTAGGGATAATAGGTTAATCTTCCCCAAGAGCTCACATCGACGGGAAGCAGTGGGGAATTTTTTGCAATGGGTGAAAGCCTGCCAGAGCAATGCCGCGTGGAGGTAGAACGCCTACAAGTCATGAACTTCTTTTCCTAAAGAAAAAGCATCAGCTAACTCTGTGCCAACAATTATAGTAATATAGAGGATGCAAGAATTATCTGGAATGATTGGGGTCTAAACAAGGCATGTCCAAAGGATGATTTTCCTTTATCATATATTGACACTTTAGTCAACAATGCAACTTCAAGTGCCATGTACTCCTTCATGGATGGTTTCTCGAGATACAACTAGATTATGATGGTTGTGATTGAAAAGCTAAAGACTTCTTTTACCATAAAATGGGGGGTTTATTACTATACAGCCATGTTGTTTAGGTTAAAAAATGTAGGAGCTACTTATTAGAGGATGGCCACCACCTTGTTACATGATATGATTTATAAGGGGATAGAGGTGTACATGGATGACATAATGGTAAAGTCTCCAACTAGAGAAGGGAATTTTAAGGCTTTAGATAAATTCCTTGCTAGAGCTAAAAAGTATAACCTTAGGCTGAATCCAAAAAAGTGTGTTTTTAGGTAACCTCTGAAAAGCTGCTAGGGCATATTATTAGCCAAAAAGGCATAGAGGTGGATCTGGATAAAGTTAGAGCTATGAAAGAAATGCCTACACCAAAAAATGAGAAAGAAGTCAGGGAGTTTATTGGACAGTTACAATACATCAGTAGATTCATAGCCAAGCTGACTACCTTCTGTGACTTAATCTTCAAGCTCTAAAAGAAGAACCAGCCGATCATTTGGGATGATAAGTGTCAACAAGGCTTTGAAATAATTAAGCAGTATTTGATCAATCCTCCAGTCTTGCAGCTGCCAAGGCTGGGTAAGCCCTTAATTCTTTACTTAGAGATAGAGAAGGATACAATTGGTGCGATGTTAGCTTAGGAAAGGGAAGGAAAAGTTGAGCATGTCATGTATTATTTAAGTAAGAAGCTTCTACCATATGAAGCCAATTACAGTCTAGTATAAAGAACTTGCTTGGTTATGATTTGGGCAATGAAGAAGCTCTGGCATTACTTCTAGTCATATAGAATTCATATGGTCTCTAAGCATGATCCTCTTGGATATCTCCAATAGACTCAGTCACCTACAAAAAAATTAGCTAGATGGTTATTCCTGCTTACGGTATTTAACATAGACTATGTGACGAAGAAAGTGGTAAAAGGAAGAGTTATGGCAGACTTTTTAGCTTAAAATCTGGTAGACGATAGACATGAATAGGAGTTGGAATTCCTGAATGAGCACTTGGGGGCAATAAAGATCCAAACATGAAAAATGTACTTTGATGGAGCAGTTAATAGTAAAGTAGCTAGCATTGGTGTGATTTTGGTTTTGCCAGAAGGAGAAATGCTTCTGATGGTAAAGAGATTAGAGTTTGAAGTCACAAATAATTAAGTTGAATGTGAAGCCTGCATCTTCGATATGAAAGGGATGTGGGGGTAAAAAAGGTTACAATATATAGAGATTCGATGTTAGTAGTGAAACAGATCTCCAGAGAGTATAAACTAAGGCCATACTAGGATTATTCAACTACAATTTTGTTATCCTTTAGCCAATGCAGATGAAGGCACTTGCAACAAGAAGAAAATCAGATGGCAGATGCCTTAGCTACTCTGGCTTTGACATGGGAAGGAAGAAAGCATGCACAAATGAAGCCTCTTATTCTAATAAAGTCCCAGACTCCCTACTATGAAGAAATCAGAATAATATCAACCAGCCCCATAGAAAAAAACCTTAGTTTCATGTGTTAGTGATATGCACTAGGTCAATCATTTATGATTATGTATTGACTTTTTTATTTTATTAATAAAGAGGTATTTCATTATCATTTGATTTTATGATAATTATATGAATGGTTAATTCTTACAAAGGCCATCAAGTATGTGACTTGATAGTAAAACCTTTAGATTAAAATAAGAGTTCTATTCTAATTATCCCTAGCCATTTATTCATTAAGGCTACTATGAGAATACTACATTGATTATTGTCATAAGTATTTCACATCACAGTAATTTTATTTCAGTCCTTTGACCTTAAAATCATTATGGATTTCTACATAGCTATTTTATGTTTTGACACATTCTAACATTATTTTTAACTGGACAATTAAATAGGATGTTGTTGGATATAAAATTAGTTATGTGAGGAATGTGAGTGATTCAGAAGGAATTTATCCCTCATTAATATAAGAAAGATATTTATAGGCCCCTTGATGAGATAGACTGAAGGAAAATGCATGGCCATGCTAAAATGAATTGATAAAGAGTTATCATTTTCAGTCTACTTGGAATCAAGTCATAATATTGAACTATATAAGGATGACATTCTATGCCTTATGTTCAATTAAGATATCATGTGATAAAGGGACGATTAAATTCACTGTAATTAGGTTATGTCGGATTATTGACTTCACATGACTTGGGTAGTCATAATGTCTTGCTAGAGGCCACTTATGACTTGTAGGCCTAAATAGAAATTTAGGTCCACTACCAATGTTATATGAACCTACAAGGTCACACACTTAGAATAAGCCCAAAATGAATATGGGTTAATAAGCCCAAAATAAACTCTGTGGAAATAAATAATTAAAGTGTTTTATTTATTTATTTATTTATTTGTTTTTTATTTAAGATAAATGTTATTTTAAATAAATAAATAAATAAGATATTAATTTTGATTTATTTTTAAAATAAAATCAGAATATAATAAATGAAAATTACCAAAAGGTCATTGGTAGGTGCAACCCTAATTTGGAGTCTATAAATATGTTATATTCTCTAGGGTTTAATACACTTGTTTTTCCTGCCTCCAAATTCATTTTCTCTCTTCTTAGAAAACAAACATAGAGTTTTTCTTTTGTTCTTGATTTGTGAGACAATCAAGAAAATTGCTAGCACACACTTCAATTTGTTTTTATGAAGGGCTGTTCGTGTGGATACCTATAGAGGACGCACCCTTTTAGAGACGTTTAGATCTGAACAACCAAAGCAAAAAGCTCAAGGTAAGGTGTCACCGGTGTGAACCTCCTCTCATCCTTCTAGAAAAATCTTGCCTCTTCTATGTTTTAGTGAGATTCTTAAAACTCTAGATTTAATCAAGTAGTCAAATTACATGGATCCAAGTTTAGGAACCTGATAAATTTTTAATTTTCCATTACATTTGTATCATGAAATCCCAACAGTAGTATCAGAGCCACTTGTAATTTGATTAATTGATTCTGTGTATATGTGATATATGTTAGGGTTTATGATTCATTTTTTAAAAGGGTTTTCAAAATTATTAAAAAGGGTTTTGATTTATTTTGTGACAATTCTTAGTAATCTATTTAAAAACAGAATTAAAAATTAATTTGATTAATGTTTATAATGGTTTAATATGATTAAACTAAAAGCAGCTTTTGATTTTATGAATTCAGAATGTTGTTTCATGAAAAATGAATTTAGTATGTTGTTTTATTGAAAACGAATTTTGTATGATGTTTTTATGAAAAACGAATTAAGTATAATGTTTTATTAATGCAATTTAATGAAACAAAAATTTTGTTTTCGAAAACCTAATCACTTAAGGATTTATATCTGTTATGTATTCTATTTTGATTAATATGATTAATTGAAACAGCATATTTGTTTTCTATTTTAATTAGGAAAATCTTTTTCTATTTTGATTAGGAAAATCATTTTTGATTCTGAAACAGAAATTTTGTGATTATGCAGATTATGTGTTAAAGGGCAATCTGTTTAAATGTTAAACAGATTATGCAGAATGGATCTATTTTATACAAATTCGTTCAAGTTTTAATTTTGATTACAGAAATTAGGGTTTTCTTAATGGATGCATTTGTTTAAAAAAAATTGTTTTTGCGAAAATTGGTTAGTTGCTTCCTTGACGCATATTAGGGTTTTAAGGTGGCTATTTTAATTGAGCATTTTTTTCTGTTTTTGAACAGATTAATTTGATTATGAAATTCATTAACATTCAGAAATTTAAAAGGCAATTCACCGAAGAGCTAAGGTACAGTGTTTACCGTCGGACCCGCTAACTGGCCAGTAGGACCGCCACTTGGGGCGCTACCCTCGGATCCTGCCAGGGGCGCTACCCCTTGACCCTGAAAGAATTGTCACATTATTATTATTTTAAAAAAATAATAATTAGATTTGCTAACTAAATAGATTATTATGTTATACATGTTTATTGTTTAATGCATGGTGCATAGCATGACCCTTACACTAATATGATTGGATTTAATTTTTTATAGGTTGTAATTTTAAATATGGCCTATGAGTCATTTTTGTTTTGTTGTTTTTATTTTATTAGAATAGTGTAGAATAAATTACAACAATTTATGTAAATCAAGACCCATGGTGCAATTCAAGTTAGAGGGCTAGGATGGAGATCCAAGGTGGGAACCAAAGAAGAAGATCCATGGTAGAAGATGGAGATCCAAGTTGGAGGCTCAATTTAATTATAATATTACCCAGGTTTGACCTTTGATCTTCATATTGGCTTATGAAGATCAACTTAGATTTGGGTCATGCTATGTCACATTTATTTTAGTTGTTATGTATGTGATGCCATGCAATACAAAAAAATAATAACTAAATTAAATTAAATAAAGACAAACCCTTATTTAATATTAAGTCATTATAATGCCTCCCATAAATTCAACACTTGTCAAGCCTTAGATTATTATATATGGGCCTGCCAAAGCAGGGTGTATAAATTTATTCGGGGAAGGCAAGTTGGATAATGGTGCTATCCAAACGTTTGATATGGTTTAACTTAACTAGGTAATCAAAATGGTTTTGGACTTAGGGCATTAGATGGGATTTTTAGCCATAACATGTGATGGCAAATCCCATACCATCCAAGAGTTACACAAGATGTAATTGATAAGAGTTGTCGATCTAAATAACCATATTTTAGGCGATGAGCTAAAGCTCACTTAGAGTATGATGAAATATGGATCTTGGCCCACTAAAATTTGTAAATTAACTTAGAGGGTTATTGATTTAAGTAAATTTAGTGGGAGTTTTTAATTATGCCTCATACATATTTAATAAAATACTAAATGGACTTTGTATATATTTGTTGTAGATAATGACTTTAAACACTACACCTACCATGTCACTACGATCGATCCTTGAGAAGGATAAGCTCAATGGGACTAACTTTCTTGATTGGTACAGAAACCTAAGAATTGTTCTTAGGCATGAGAGAAAGGAATACATCATTGATCAACCCATCCCTGAGGAACTAGCTGCCAATGCTCCTAGAGCATAAATGGATGCTTATAACAAGCATCTCAATGATTCTATTGATGTCACTTGTGTTATGCTTAGATGTATACAATTTGAGCAATAAAAGCAGCTGATGGAAATAGAGGCTTATACTATGATAGGCCATCTCAAGGAAATGTTCCAAGAGAAAGCCAGAATTGAAAGGTTCAATACCATCAGGGCATTGCTTTCCTACAAGCTGACTACTAGCTGCTCTGTCAGTCCTCATGTTCTCAAGATGAAGGGTCATATTGATCACTTGGACAAGCTTGGTCTTAAGATTGAACAAGAACTGGCTGTGGATATTATTCTCCAATCTATGCCTGAAGCTTATGATAGCTTTGTTATGAATTTCAATATGCATAGTATGGAGAAGAATGTTTTAGAGTTGTATGGGATGCTAAAAACTACTGAAAAGAACATCAAGAGTAACACCAAGGATGTTCTCATGGTTAATAAGGGAAAGGGGATGAAAAGGGTTGGTAAGGGCAAGGGCAAGGTCTTCAAAGGCTTTCAGATGCCTAAGCCAAAGCCCAAGGCCAAATCCAAAGCTAAACCCAAAGAAAAGGAAGGAATTTGCTTTTTCTATAATGAGCCAGGCCACTGAAAAATAAATTGCAAGCTCTATTTGGATGATCTAAAGAAGAAAAAGGGTAGTGAGACTACGTCTTCAGGTATTCATGTTATAGAATTAAATCTATTTGCTTCTAATTCTGATTCTTAGATATTAGATACTGGATCAGGATCTCACATTTGTACAAATGTGCAAGGTCTAAAAAGGAGTAGATCATTGGCAAGAGGTGAAGTGTACCTCTGAGTTAGCAATGGAGCAAGAGTTACTGCTTTAGCTATAGGAACTTATAAGTTACCTTTGCCTAGTGGACTTGTTTTATCTTTAGAAAATTGTTATTATGTACCTAATATGCATAGGAATATTATTTCTATTTCTTGTTTGGACAAGAAAGGGTTTGAATTTATTATTAAGAATAATAAATGCAATATTTATCAGGATAACATTTCCTATGGATATGCTCCATACACTAGTGGACTTTATGTTTTAGATGCTAAAGACACTAATGAAATGCTAATATATAACATTGATATAAAGAAGTCTAAATCTAATGATTTAAACTCAACCTATCTCTAGCATTGTCGTTTAGGCCATATAAATGAGAAACGCATTTTAAAGCTACACCAAAATGGGCTTTTAAATTCATTTGATTATGAATCATTTGATACATACGAATCTTGTTTACTTGGAAAAATGATTAAAACACCTTTTACTGGACAGAGTGAGAGGGCTAATGACGTATTAGGCCTAATACATTATGATGTATGTGGACCATTAAGCTTAACTGCTAGAGGAGGTTTTTAGTACTTCATAACTTTCACAGATGATTTCAGTAGATATAGTTATCTCTATCTAATGAAACATAAATCTGAATCTTTTGAAAAGTTCAAAATTTTCAAGAATGAAGTACAAAATCAACTTGGTAAAAATATTAAAACACTAAGATATGATCGAGGTGGTGAATATTTAAACCAAGAATTTACAGATCATCTTAGAGATTGTAGGATTGTTTCACAATTGACTCCTCCAGGTACACCACAATGAAATGTTGTGTCTAAACGTAGAAATCGGACTCTATTGGATATAGTTTGAACTATGATGATTCAATCTGATCTTCCAATCTCTTTTTGGGGATATGCTTTAGAAACTGCTGCATTCATTTTGAATAGAGTTCCATCGAAGGTAATTGAAAAGACACCATATAAGACATGGACTGGAAAAACTCCCAATTTGTCTTTTCTTAAGATTGGGGATGTGATGCTTTTATGAAGCGTAAAATCTCAAATAAACTAGCACCCAAATCTGACAGATGCCTTTTTATGGGATATCTTAAAGAAACTAAAGGATATTATGTCTATAATGCATCTGAGAACAAAGTGTTTGTGTCTCAGAATGGTGTATTTTTGGAAAGAGAGTTTATTTCCAAAGGAACCAGTGGGAGCATAGTGCAACTTGAAGAAATTCAAGGCCCATAAAATAGCATTGTACCTGATATGGAACCGATTTGAATCAACAAGTAGTTGTTGAGCCTGCACAAGTACCAGAAGGCCCAAGGAGGTCTAATAGGACACGTCAAATCCCCATAAGATATGGATTTCTCATAATCAGTGATAATGATGTGTTAATTGTGGACCAAAATGAGCCCACATCCTATCAGGAGGCCATATATAGTCCTGACTCTAAGAAATGGCTTGAAGTTATGAGATCAGAAATACAATCCACGTATGATAATCAAGTATGGACCTTGATTGACCCAAATGATGGTTTAAAAACTATTGGGTGCAAATGGGTTTACAAAAAGAAAACTGACATGGATGGCAATATGCATACCTTTAAGGCAAGACTAGTTGTAAAAGGTTTCAAATAAATATATCGTATAGACTATGATGAAACCTTTTCACCAGTTGGCTATGCTAAAATCTATTCGAATTCTCCTTGCCATAGCTGCATACTATGATTATAAGATATGGCAAACGGACATCAAAATAGCATTTCTTAATGGAAACTTACTTGAGGATGTGTACATGACACAGCTGGAGGGTTTTGTCAGTCCTGAGAATTCTAGAAAGGTATGCAAGCTTCAAAGATCCATTTATGGATTAAAGTAAGCATCTCGGAGTTGGAATCTTCATTTTGATGAAGCAGTCAAAGAATTTGGCTTCATTAAAAAAGAAGATGAACTTTGTGTATACAAGAAAGTTAGTGGGAGTGCTATTATGTTTTTAATGTTGTATGTGGATGACATACTACTCATTGGAAATGATATCCCTATTTTACAAAATGTTAAATCATGGTTAGGGAATTGTTTCTTAATGAAAGACTTTGGTGAAGCTGCTTATATATTAGGCATTAAGATCTATAGAGACAGATCTAAAAGGCTTATTGGCCTAAGTCAAAGCACTTATATTGATAAGGTATTGAACAGGTTTAGTATGCAAGATTCCAAGAGAGGATTCTTGCCAATGTCGCATGGCATTAGTCTCAGCAAGACTCAATGTCCTATAACATAAGATGAGTGAGACCACATAAGTAAGATTCCATATGCTTCTGCTATTGCATCTATCATATATGCAATGTTGTGTACTCAACCTGATGTTTTATATGCCTTAAGCAAAATGAGTAGATACTAGTCAGCCTTAGGTGAAAGTCACTGGACAGCAGTTAAAAATATCCTTAAGTACTTGAGAAGAACTAAGGATGCATTTTTACTATATGGTGGTTAGGAAGATGAGCTAGTTGTAAATGGTTACACAAATGCCAGCTTCCAAAATGACAAGGATGATTTTTTATCACAGTTAGGATATGTATTTTGTTTGAATGGAGGTACAGTGAGCTGGAGGAGTTTTAAGGAAGACACTGTTACTGATTCTACAATAGAAGCTGAGTGTATAGCTGCCTCAGAAGTAGCTAAGAAGGCTGTTTGGATCAAAAGTTCATAACTAGACTAGGTGTTGTTCCTAGTATATCAGATCCAGTCTTGTATTGTGACAATAATAGAGCTATAGCCTAAGCTAAGGAGCCTAGATCACATTAGAGATCTAAACACATACTCAGGCATTATCATCTCATTCGAGAAATCATTGAGAGAAGAGACATCAAGATATGCAGAGTACCTATAATGATAATGTTGTTGATCCACTGACTAAGCCTCTTCCACAGCCTAAACATGAGAGTCATACTAAGTCCATGGGTATTCGATACGATGTTGATTGGGCCTAGTGCAAGTGGGAGATTGTTAGTGATATGCACTAGGTCAATCATTTATGATTATGTATTAACTTTCTTATTTTATTAATAAAGAGATATTTCATTATCAATTGATTTTATGATAATTATATGAATGGTTAATTCTTACTAAGGCTATCAAGTATGTGACTTAATAGTAGAACCTTAGATTAAAATAAGAATTCTATTCTAATTATCCCTAGTTATTTATTCATTAAGGCTAGTATGATGTTGACTGATGGTTATGTTTTACTAATCATGAATATAAGATATTAAGTCAACTCATAGGTACATAAAGAGAGATCATTTACTGGATTGACCCACTATGAGAATACTATATTGATTATTGTCACTCATCACAGTAATTTTATTTCGGTCCTTTAACCTTGAAATCATCATGGATTTCTACATAGCTATTTTATGTTTTGACACATTCTAACATTGTTTTTAACTGGACGATTAAATAGGATGTTGTTGGATATGAAATTAGTTATGTGAGGAATGTGAGTGATTCAGAAGAAATTTATCCCTCATTAATATGAGAAAGATATCTATGGGCCCCTTGATGAGATAGACTGAAGGAAAATGCATTATCATTTTCAGTCTACTTGGAATCAAGTCATAATATTGAATTATATAAGGATGACATTCTATGCCTTATGTTCAATTAAAATATCATATGATAAAGGGACGATAAAATTCACTATAATTAGGTTTTTTCGGATTATTGACTTCACATGACTTAGGTAGTCATAATGTCTTGCTAGAGGCCACTTATGACTTGTAGGCTTAAATAGAGATTTAGGCCCACTGCCAATGTTATATGAACCTACAGGGTTACACATTTAGAATAAGCCCAAAACGAATATGGGTTAATAAGCCCAAAATAAACTCTGTGGAAATAAATAATTAAAGTATTTTATTTATTTAAGATAAATGTTATTTTAAATAAATAAATAAATAAGATATTATTCTAATTTATTTTTAAAATAAAATCAGAATATAATAAATAGAAATTACCAAAAGGTCATTAGTAGGTGAAACCCTAATTTGGAGTCTATAAATATGTTATATTCTCTAGGGTTGAATACACTTGTTTTTCTTGCCTCCAAATTCATTTTCTCTCTTCTTAGAAAATAAACACAAAGTTTTTATTTTGTTCTTGATTTGTGAGACAATCAAGAAAGTTGCTAGCACATACTCCAATTCGTTTTTGTGAAGGGCTGTTCATGTGGATACCTATAGAGGATGCATCCTTTTGAAGACGTCTAGATCCAAACAACCAAAGCAAAAAGCTCGAGGCAAGGTGTCACCGGTGTGAACCTCCTCTCATCCTTCCAGAAAATCTTGCCTCTTCTGCATTTTGGTGAGATTCTTGAAACTCTAGATTTAATCAAGTAGTCAAATTACATGAATCTATATTTGGGAACGTGATAAATTTATAATTTTTCGCTACATTTGTATCACGAAATCCCAACATTATGATCTACAGTAATATCTCGAGACAGGGCAATTCCTAAATGACACTGATAAAAAAGAAAGGATATTGCTAAAGATGTTATCTTAACATTTTGCTGAAGATGTTATCTTGACATTTCATTAGTCATAATGAGATGTTATACAAAATAATGTCAACCAAAGTGCACTTGAGATGTGTGGATAAGGAAGAGGCATGAAAAATCATGGAAGTAATTCATGAGGTTGTATGTGGATCGCATATGAATGGAATAGTCCTCGCCAAGAAGATAACTCATCAAGGGTACTTCTAGCTGACCATAGAAGCAGATCGTGTAAAGTATATGAAAAAGTGCCATAACTGCCAAATGTACAGTGATGTAAGGCATTTGCCTTTTATGGAACTTTAGGGACTAACTTCTCTATGGCCCTTCATCATTTGGGGAATTGATATCATTTGGGAGATAAGGTTGAAGGCATCCAGTGGTTATTAGAATATTATAGTAGCAATTAACTACTTTTCTAAGTGGGTTGAAGCAGAATCATTCATAACTATTGGGGCAAAATAAATGGCAAGGTTTATAGAAAAGAATATAATATGCAGATACAACTGTAATATCCCGTGTTTTTAAATATTTTAATACTGTATCGGGATATGCAGTATTAATAATTTCCGTATGTATATTATTTGATATTTTTAGGAGTTGATATGTATTTAAAACCTATTTTAATTATTGTATGTTATTTTCAGTGCTTTACGTAAAATTTTCCCAGGACTTGCATTTTCGGGGAATTTTTCACGTAAATAATTTATTATTAATTATTTTAAATATATTTACGGACTTGCATGAACTCATACGTATTTTTAAATTACTAAATTAAGCCTATGCATGTAATTATTTAATTAGGGTTTAATATATATTACCCTAATATTTTATTATTTTATTATTAATTGTTTATTAAATTAATATAATAATATGTGGTGTGTATTTTTCCTACATATTTTATTTATACACTATATTTTAATATATACATATCATTTTATTATTTCTTTTTCTTTTTCTTTTTCTTTTTCTTTTTTCTTTTTCTTTCTTTTTCTTTTTCTTTTCTTTTCTTTTCTTTTTTTTTTTCTTCTTCTTGTTCTTCTTCTTCTTCCTCCCGTGCGACCACCCTTCCCCTCACCGCTGCAAACCCGACCACCTACCGTCGGTGTGCCACCGGCAGCTCCACCCTCCACTTCCAGCCACTCCGCCGCCCCCAGCTCCCTTTCCCGGCACCGGCGAGTTGCTTTTCTTCCATTTCCGACCGAAAGCTTTGTTTCCTCTCACCTTGCGATTCTGGCCACCGTTTTCGACACCGCCGGTCTCTTTCTTCTCCTTGAGCACCGGGAGTGTGATTCTAGCTTTGGTTTGAGCTAAAATGGTCTAGATTTGCTTAGTTTTGAATTTTTCCATTTCGGCCATAATGGGTTTTTGATTTTTTTCGAATTGTTCTTGATTGATTCATGATTAATTCATTCACAAATGTTAATCCTAGTAGCTTAATCTACATGTATGAATTTTTGTGGAATTTTTGGAGGTTATTTTGATTTTTGGGTATTTTTGGAATATTTTATTATTATTTTCTAATTTTCGAAAATTAATTATATAAATTATGAAATTGTGTTTTATGGTTAAATTAGGTGTTGAAATGAATTATAGGAATTTATTTGGAATTTTTATGAATTATTACGTATTTATTTTGAATTATTTAAGTTTATGTAATTTTGGGAAATTAGGGTTAAAGGTGTTTTTAATTGAAATTAATTGGTTAATTGAGTTTAATTATTGATATTATTGATAAATATATTGAGAAAATTAATTTTGGATAATTATACTATTTTTGGTGAATTTTTGAAGTAATTTTAGTATATTTATATATATAGGGGTATTTTGGTAATCTTACACTAAATTGGCTAAAAATGTAATTTAATTGGTTTTAATAGTTATTTAGGGTATAAAAATGATTTCTATAATTTATTTGGTATTTTTAACTAATTAAAACTATTTTTTGTAAATTATTTTCAATTATATATATAATATACGATTTTTATAATAAAATAAGTTTTTATTGGTTTTTAATGTGTTTTAAGGTCAATTATGTAATTTCTATTTATAAAATGAATTTATGTGATATAAAGATATTTTTGGTAATTTCTGTAATTATTCTGTGAATTGTGGACCCCGGTCGGTAGACTGTAGTTTGGAGTCCGACCGTGGGATTTTGGTTGTGTATTGTGCCTATTTTTCGAAGTGTATTTCCTTGCAGGGTCGGCTCTACTATTTTGAGTAGAGAGATGTCCATTTTACAGGGGAGGTTCTGCCGAATTTTTTGTAGAATTTTCGTAAAACGTGATATCTGGTCGAACCCTAATTCTGATTCTGTATCTGAAATTTCTAGATTTAGTTTTCTAGGATTTTCTGTTAGGTTTATTCTAATGTCTATCGTTATTGTTTGTTTAGTTGCGCCGAGACCAAGGGCTAATGGACCAGGCCCGTTGGACCCGTCTCGTGGAGCGCACTAGGGTGAGTTACTATTTTATATATATGTGCTTTATGATACATGTTTTAGAAATGTATGCTTTATTTTAATAAAATATGCATAAATGATTTAAGTATTACTTATGTTTACTTTTGGTATATTTTCGGTATATTTTGGTATATTTTCAACTATATGCATGTTTTATTAAACATTTATATTTAAAATGTTTTTAAATATATTTCTAGTTTAATTTGCTATTATATTGGATTTATTTGAAGTATATATACTCGGAATATACCTGGTTTATTTTTGATATATTTTTAGTATATATATGGCTTATGTTGTTATTTTATTTAAATTCATGCATTAAATATTGTTATTATTATTACTATTGTATGTTTTATTTTATTTTAAGGCTTGCTACGGGTTCTGGATTCGAAAGAATTCCCGTTCCCTAGCGCCGGTCATGGCCCCTGTTTTGGGTCATGACAACAACTTACCTCATTATATTATTACTGATTATGGTATTCAATTTAGATAAAAATGACCACTTTATTAGAAGAATACAATACTAAAAATCATATATCATCTCCTTATAAACCGTAAGCAAATGAGGCAGTAGAAGCAGCAAATAAGAATATGAAGAGAATCCTAGCCAAAATACTGGAGAACTATAAAGATTAGGCAACCTACCTACCATTCACATTATGGGGTTATAGGACCATTGTTAGAACATCAACGGGACCTACTCCATATTCTTTGGTGTATGGATGTGAAGCTATATTGCCTGTTGAAGTTAAGATTTGGTCATTAAGGGTTCTCCTAGAATCCAAAATCCCTGAGTATTAATGGGCTAAAAGCTTATTAGCACAACTGATGCTACTAGATGAATAGAGAATAAGAGCCATGCATCACTCTTAATTGTACAAAAAAAGAATATCCTGAGTCTATAGCAAGAAGATTAAGCCAGGCAAAATCAAAGAGGATGACTTGGTCTTAAAACTCACTAGGCCAATCATGACTGATCCATGGGGAAAGTTCAAGCCCAACTGGAAAGGTCCATATCAAGTAAAGAAGCTATTTTATAAGGGCTTTGTTATTCTATCTGATCTAAAAAGGAACGAGTTCAGAGAGCCTATCAACCTGGATAAGCTCAAGAAATACTTTTTATGAAGTCTCGCTAAGGAGAAAACCTCAAAAGAGACTGTCTAGGCAAAAGTTAGAGATATAAAATAAAAAAGTAAAAATTCCTATTGGATTGAAAACCTGAAAGGGTGATTCAGGCAAAAGTAAAGGACGTGTAAAAGAAGAGGATAGGAAAAAAATAGTTAGTTGGAAAACTTATAAGGGCAAGTCAATTAACGACAAGAGATATGTAAAAAGCAAAATTTATAGTCACTTTATGCTTAAATTAAATGAAGTGGGTTGCCTTTATTATTGTTGAACATTTCATTAAATGCTTATTACAAGTTTTTTAACTAAAAGGAAATTCCACCTCACAAAAAGCATATAAAAGACTAAATTTCATAAACTAGTTTTATTCGCTTCTTTTCTGAATACCCTAGGCACTTGATGCCTGCAAAGCCCTTGTTCTTTTGTTTCTTATAAATTCATCCCTCTTTATCTACTGTAGTTAAATCCATGACTTATACTATCATCAGTAGACTAATCTTCGTCGTAGTCAATGAACTTTTGAATGATTCTACGAGGCTAAGTAGCAACTAAGTTGCCCAAAAAAATTCTAAGAAAAGGGCCCTGGCTTAAATTTATGCACTAAATCTACAATCCATTATTTTTTCCTGTATTGCCTATAAAGTTAAGCCGGATTGTAAAAAGTAGCAAAGTGGAGACCGACCGAAGGAATGCAATAGGTGTTAGATCAAATGGTCACATATTGTAACCTCCACCATAGGCACGTCCATTGAACCAGAGTGACAAGGAATGTAGACAACTAAATCTAAATGTCTTTTGGGATGGGATAAGGTCTCCTTGTACGATAATGCTTGGCCCTATAGTGCATAATGTCTCTAGGAAGTTCAAGAAATCACAGTTTTTCTTATAACCAAACTGCAGGGATGATGAGTGGGTAAAAAATGATAGAAAAGTCGAAAAGGATAAAACATAAAGAGCTCACCTCCAGCAGAAAGGGACTCCCAAAGAATCGTCGAGTCTCAAAGAAATTATTAAGGTTGATAATGGTTTTTGCTAGAATAAGGGGGAAAGGGTTCAAACCAGGTTCGACTTGGTCCAAAATATGAAGAATCTTCGAGTCACATTTGCTAGATGGAGAAACAAGTAAAAACTGAGCATATAGATAAAGGGCAATCATCTGAGGCCACTAAACCTCATTGTTGTCTATAGTCATAACAGTTTTGAGAAAAGGGCTCATCAGGACTTCATTACCAAATACATGATAAAGAGAAGACTATGGAGACATGTTGAATAGCCTAGCCATTTAGTATTAGATAGTATGTAAATCCGGAGTTTTAATTGAAGGAATTACAAACTGAAAAGCAGAATCCATTTGAGAGCCTAGGATAGCTTCAAATTCCTCCGGCAAGGGGCAAAGTTCCACTGTGTTAAACCAGAAGACATACTTTTAAGAATCCTAAAACTAAGTAAGAACATAGAGGAATGGGAAATTGATCTTCTTGGCATGTAGAGATCGGAAGGAAAATAGGTGAAATGGTTCTAATATAGCCCATAAGCCACCATCCAGACTTTTTAAATCGATTGTAGTTGTTTTAAGCTTTTTTCAGTCATATTAAAGGGGTAGAGTGCTACTAAGAAAGAGAGAATGAGGGGAATTTATGTGAATAGGAATTAGGGATTTTGAAGAAGATTTGGTAATTTTTATAGCTACAGACTGAATTGTAGAGGCATTCGCCTCTATAATCAAGTGGTGCCTTTGCATGAAGAGGTGACATAAAAAAGGATTGATTTTTATACTATTGTGAAAAAGGAGTGACCTTCACAAAGAGACGACACCTCTTGAATATAAGGGAGTGACCTTTATACTGCTGCGAAATGGTTGAATTGTATATGCAAAATCAAAATAAAAGCTATTCAGTAATAAAATGTTATAGTTAATTTAAAATTTTGTCAAAACTTAGATTTAAATATTGCATCCGATTATCCAATACAAAATATAAAAATGCTAAAAGTAAAGAATCAGCTTAGACAACAGTAAAGCAAGAGTGCCAAGCATCAAATATATCTCCAGTTAGAACAATACTGTGTTGATAAATCATCTTGGGCATCCCCTCTACTCGTCGTCCCCAGGCTCATCAGCTCCTTCATCAGTAGGGTCACCCACGGAAGCATCAGTTGGATCAGCTCTATCATCATCACTATTATCATCGACCTGTCCATCAGCCTCCTCCTCCTCCTCGTCACCCTCAACTTAGAGAGCAATAAGCTAGTACTTAAAGGTAGTAATCCTGGCCTAACTAGCCTCATCTCTATCCTGTCAAGATGCAATGAGAGGTAAGAATCATGAAAGCATGCATACATATAGAAAAAAAGTGTAGTTTCTTTTACCTTCCATTGTTGTGTCATTTGCATTAAGAAGTCTTGGTGGGCCTTGATCACTTAGTGTATATACTTTCCTTAATCTCGAGGTATCTACATAATTAATGTATTGATTAGAACTAACCATGTGTTAAGTTTAGCTTAAGAATAAGACTTTGAAAGAAAGGAACTCATATGTGTAGCGGCCTCTAGGAGGAATGTTGGCTCTAAGGTCATGTCTAACATTAAGAACTAATGAGAGAGCTTACCTAAGGGTGCCCAATAGTGAGTTAACAAGTCAGGAGTAGAGGCAAGCCTGATAGCTACTATCTAAGATCGAGAACTAGAAGGATCCACAGTATGAGGTACACCAGAAGAGGAACCCTCACCACTAGGTATGATATGAGGGCGCTGATGAGGTCTCTCCTATGCAGTAGGCCTAGGACGGGAAGCTAATGCCCTAGTTGGCTCCTGAGGATGAAAACTCAATTAAAAAACAGCATTCATAAGCTGGTAGAGGCACCAGTTTATGAAAACTCAATCAAAAAATATGTATTTAATTGGATTGCATATTTACCTAAGGTGCAGCTACAGGTAGAGGCACCCTTTGTATGAGATGAGCTTAGGCAAAATCAATGTAGTGAGACTTCCTCCTCTCATAGTAATTAGCATCATCATCCCCTTCCAATGCTTAGTCAAGCTTATCTCCCTCTAACTTACGTGCCCAAAAAATGTGTCGAGGAGGAGCAATAGGTGGTTGCCTCACTTGAGCGCCCCATCCACCACTGGTGGACTCTCTTGCCAAGATACCAGACCCTGCAATCAGGCCCTTAGAATAGTACCCTCTTTTGAGATAGTGGGATTGAGCAAATTATAACTTGAGACCATCTAGCCTGAGGACCCTATAAATTTAGGCATAACTACAAGAACAAACAGATAAGTGAATGGATTTGATTAACGAATATGTCTCTAACTACAATTATATTTATAGGTACTTAACTCATTATGTGTGAGAATGTTCAATCACTCACGATGGATGTGTACATATGCAATTAGCCTCTTCCAAGCCCTACTAGGGCCCCATCTTGCCATGGCAGGGAAAGGGTTATCGATAACGCGAGTAATCCCCACTATTAACTCTAACTCTAGGGTCCAATCCTATAAAAGAGAAGAAGAAGTGTTAGCAGATTCTGATAATGACAGTTGGGGAGAAACCTAAGAGTAAAAAGAAAAAGGGAGTACTATAATGGCATGCCAGAAGCCACAAAACCTCTTAGCTCCATGCTTAGACTCATCTATGCCCCAGTATATATAGGCTAGAGCGCAGCTTCCCCAGTCGTATGTGGCCACCAGATCCAGGTCTCTCAAGGGCATCAAGAAACTCAAGTTTATAAAGCTTGCAATATTTGCAAATAGCATGGTGCCCATTAAGTATACAAGAAATGCATGCACTACTTGATCGATCTATCAAGGTGTGACAACAGCCTTAACTCTAGCACGGGTATAGAAGCTCCTGATGGATTTGATCTTCATTGTATGGGTCCCCCTTCATGTCTAGGACCATGCCAAGTAAACACTCGATGAAAGCAATATCTAGAGACAGCTGGTGGAGGTTAACATCGAAAGGGACCGAATCCTTTATGCAAGCTATGTCAATGACTGCAGTAAAAGCCATCAGATCAAACGCAAATTCTCTAAAAGTTAGGTGGAATATATAGGTAGTGTCTGACCATCTCTCTATCAGTGCATGAAGAGGCTGGTAGTCCGTGTCCCCCTGTTGTACTAAGAGTGCTAAGATGAAATCCAAAAACCCCATATTCTAAATGCAAGTTTGCACCACATCTGTGAGCTCATCATACCATATACGCACACCACTAAAGTTCCTAGCACCCTTGAGGGTGTGAGCATCAAGCCACAGAAATAAAATAGGGAGTGAAATTATTATTTTTCCTAAATAAATGAAGTTTTTTTTTTAGAACTCTATCAAAGAGGCGAACGCCTCTAGGCTAGAGGCAATCGCCTTATCATAGAGGCGTTGCCTCTTTGTCAAGAGGCAATTGCCTCCATATGTGTGCCTTGACATGAAAAGGTGAATGCCTTTTTGTGATAATGTGATCTCCTCTGAGGCAATCGCTCATTAAACAAGTGATGCCTCCTCTTGTCGGGGATCTGACAAAGAAATCTAAAATTTTTAATTTTCATTCAATAAAATTTAATTTCTTTAATTAAAATGACAAATATACTCTCATGAATAGTAACCTAATATGATTTATCACTATTTACATAAGAAAATTAAAAAATCTGGTACTAACCTCTCCCGTGGCCAATCCGCAAATATAAGATCGCACGTCCATAAGAAGGGGAATCTCATCTTCGACGCCGAGTCCGAAACTCCATAAAGGGTGCACCACAAGTACTATTGGGTACCATATTGGCAAATTTAGGGTTCGTGCAGCGTCCATGACGATAAAAGATTGAAAGAATAAAAGAGAAGAAAAAAGAATTTGAAAAAGAGAATGTAAAAGAAAAAGGTGAAAGTGACCTTTGAAAAGGAGAAAGGGAATTTATATATTGAGGAGAAAAGAAGATTGAAGGAAAAGAAAAGGTGAAGGGTGAAGCCCATTTGATGAAAAGGACATAAGTTAGCCTACAGCCCACTAAGAGTACTAGGCCATAAAAAAAAATTTTTTTTTGCTTCACTGCTCAGGTGTACCCTCAAATCGATATCTAAGAAATGAGAATATTTTGGTCAAAGCATCAGAAAGAAGAACAAGCATTTAGTCAAGTTTGAATCCCTAAAGTGCATGAAGAACAAGCAACTTATCGAGTTGAATCCCCAAAGTGCACAAAGAACAAGCATTTGGTTGGGTTTGAATCCCTAAAATACATTTTCCTCTACTGAGTGAAGATTGTGCCATGCTCAAAATTCATGATAAAATTATAATGAGTAACTAATTGGGCCATGCTCGAGGAATATGGTTACATTTCATATTTTTCTACTGAGTGAAGATTGGGCTATGATCGGAATTCATGACAAAATTATAATGAGTAATTGATTGAGTCATGCTCAAGGAACATAATTACATTTCATCTTTTTCTACTGAGTAAAGATTGGGCCATGCTCGGAATTCACGATAAAATTATAATGAATAACTAATCAGGCCATGCTCGAGGAATACAGTTACATTTCATCTTTTTTTACTTAGTAAAGATTGGGCCATACTCGGGATTCACGATAAAATTATAATGAGTAACTGATTGGGTCATGCTCGAGGAACACAGTTACATTTCATCTGCCTCTACTGAGTAAAGATTGGGTCATGCTTAAGATTCATGAAAAATTTATAATGAGTAACTGATCAAGCCAAGAAAACCTGAGGATCACGGTCATATTTTAAAATTAAAGTTTGACCTTTTGGGTTTGAATTCCTAAGACTAACGGCCCAAATGAAACTCGAAGGTCAGGTACGTCATTCTTATCCTTTATCTTTTTTGTGTGCATGTTGCTTTTTTAATAAATTATTTTCAAAAAATCTAATGTTTTCAAAAAACCAAGAGGGTAAACTATGGACACCTTCAATTTGACCTGCCTGTAAGGAAAGCCCAATGATGAGAAAATACAAGTTTAGAATGCAACGGAAGCCTGAAACCTCTTAAAAATAGACTCAGAACCCTAAAACACTAAGCCTCTAAGCCTAAAAGCCTAAACCACAAGCTAAAAACCCTGGCCCATCACCTTTTAGCCCGCTAGGCCCAGACCTGGTATGGGTGAAGAGGTGATCGTCTCAACAAAAAGGCGCCACCTCTTCACTTTGGCCATCGGTGAGGCGAGGCCTCATTAAAGAGGCGGTGCCTCTTCATGCCCATCAACTGCTGCATTAAATGCCATTAATAATAGCAGTTGGGGCTGAACCTACCTTTGACTTGAGGCGGTTTTTAGATGCTAAAGAAAAAAAAAGAGAGAAAAATAGATGGAGGGGCATAGGGAATAGTGAGGTGAAGGTGAGAATGGTTTTAGTGGGAATTAGGAGAGGCTTACAAGGAAAAAAGGAAAAAGAAGGAAAGGACTTTTTGGGACTTTTGGGATTTATTAGACGTGAAAGAGATTAGAAAAAAGAGGCTTTTAGAGCTGAAAACAGAGAAAAAAAACACAAAGAAAAAAAAGGAAAAAAAGGAGGAAGAAAGAAGGGGTTTCTTTAACCAAAAGATCTCATTTCTTGAGAAGAAGAAAGGCTTTTTTACATTCTAAAACACTTAAGTAATCAAGCTTTAAGGGCTCAGTTAGGTGCATCAAGCTTCATCCAAATTAGTGAGGTTCCTTATTTTTAACTTCCAAGTTCTTTATTTCATCAAAACTCTATTTTATTACTTTGTTTGCTTGCTCATTTGAGTTATATTGCTTATATAGGGTCATATGTGAAGCATGATTGCCTGAAAGACTAAGTATTTATTGTTAATCTTAATATATTCATCTTTTTTTCGTTTATTTGCATGAACATTTGAGTTTCTTAGCATTTAAGAAATGTAGTCAGTCTCTGTCTTTGTTGAAGAGGCAACACCTTTATGGCAATTTGAGATCGCCTCCTGGTCAGGAGGCGACGCCTCTTTGAAGAGGCATCACTGTTTCGTTAGAATCTTGCACCATTATGCTTTGATTTTTTATATTTATTTGATATATTTTGTATGATTTTAGTGTTTTTCTTGTTACATATTGAGAATACCTACAATTAGGATGTTATTTAATATCGTTATTGTTATATGATGATTGTGATTCTGTGTGGATTATTTTGTGTTTGTATTCCTATTTTCGATGAATATTATTTGTTAATTATTTTTGTAAATAATGTTATTGTCTTGTAAGATGGGATTAACTTGTATATGTTACAGGGATTTTTTGGTAATGCTTAATTATTAAATAATTATTCCATTAACTAGTTCTTGAGAGGTTTTATTTGTATAATTAATTATTTTGCTTTTGGTTTATTTTTGGTTTATATATGGTTTATTTTTTGTTTATTTTATATTTTTTTGTACAAAATGTTGTAATCCTTAATCCCTTTCCCCTATTTATTTGAAATGTATGATTGTAAATTTTATATTATCTATTTTATTTATAATGTATATTGGGTTATAAGCATGAAATAGGACTAATATGCAAACTTAAACTAAAATATAAAATTGGAAATGATTGCAATCCACATTAAAACAAGAAAATAATTTAATAATTAGAGGTAATAAATATGAAACACACATAGAGGCCAACCGCAAGGTTGGATGAGCATTCCAAAAGCCTATATCCAATTTTTGAACCCGATTTCTGATGACGGCTTCTGGGAACCTCCGTGGAATCTAGTTGTTGTACAATGTGTCTCGGCTTTTATCCGGATGATGACTCCATCTCCATTTTGGGCCCTACGCCCATCTTGTATTTTCTAGTGGGCTCTAAGCTCATGCAATGCCATGATCGACAACACTTTTGTGCGCATTTAGCTCCACCGCCTATAACTTTCCTCTCTGAACGAACAATAATGCCTCTCTTCTTATAACAACTCCTCTCCTAATAAACAACGATGACTCTCTTCTCCCAATGACCAATGTTGCTACAACGATACTGTTAGTAAATTGGGTTCCATGGACTAAGACATGCTCAAGCTTTATAACTGGCTTGAGTGTTGGGCTTTTGCACCAATTGAACTTGAACTTGAAATCTCCAATTGGGCCTTCATAAATGTTGAAATGGGCTTCATCATGGGATTGCTCACCATTAAAATGGCCATAACCATTTGGATGGTAGCTCCCCCTTGATTATAAACTATTCTCTTTTTCATCTTCTTTTCAATATGGGATTGATTCCCACTTCATTCTGCAACAGATACTATTACTGCTACTTTTCTGTGGAGCATTTCCAGTCGTCGAACAACGCGAATGATGATTCAATCTCCAACAACGCTATTCCTGAAATATCAGTAATGTCATCAATGTTAGATCCATTCATTCTATTTCGTCTCCAATCCAAAACCTGGTTCAACATGAGGAAAAATAATTAGCTTCTTGAGTAGATTTCTTTGGTTATTTTTTTATTGTTTTTTATTTTCTTGATTTTTGTATATATCTAAATTGGAATTGTGTTTGGTTTCTTTTATATATATATAATTTAGTATAGATTTTGTGACTAATGGGAAAGTAGCGAAAATGAATTTGGTTATGATGGAGGATGATACAGAGCAAGAGATTCACATAGTAGTGTGTTTTTTGCCTTTTTTTTTTTTGGTCAAAGGTGTGCGTGATGTTGCTAATGTTTCCAACAGTGGTGATGGGCAGTGCAGTGTCGATGGTGGTGTTAATGGTAAGGGTGATTTCAAGTGGTAGTGGTGGTTTTGGATCATAGTAATTTAGTGGTAGTGATTTTCGTAGTTGTGGTTCTGGGTGGTAGAGTTTTATGGTGGTGGTGGTCTCAAGTAGTAGTGGTAGTGCTGCCAATGATGGTGGTTTTGGTGTGCTTGTGGTTGGTGGTGGCAGTGGTATAGATGGTGGCGGAGACAATGGTGGAACCTTCACTTGGCAAAGCTCACCGAATTCTTTCCGCTTCAATGTAGGCTTGTTGTAGTTCTCTCATTTATAGTGTCCAAAATCCAATCCCTTCCCTATTCTTGAATTGCTTCTCCTAGTGACAGTAAAATACCTTCTCTGAATAATCTCTCTATACTCAGTTGATATCTTCTCTCTCAGGCTACTAAAATTCTCCATAGAATCTTTAAGTTTAAAGGTGGATTGCATGGTGGGCAGCGAGCAAAGAGAAACTGACGAATTAAGTATAGCTGATGAAGGGTCTCTTTGCAGTGTTTTCATGGACGAATTAAGTACAAGGTTTGAAAATTTTTGTTTGTATTTGAAAGTTATCGCTGTTGTTGCTATTACAGTCACCATCTGACTTTGAGTCAGCGATAAAAGACTTGCTGCGGAGCTGTTAATTGGTGTCTCCTCTGGTGTTGATATACCAGTTTCGGCGGAGCAAACTTCCTTTGGTGTTGGAATTCTTATTCGGGATGAGATAGGGAGAGTCGTGAATGGTCAGATGAAGTTCTTTGATGGATTTAATGCAGTGCGGGAATCTGAGGCTTTAGGACTTTGCATAATTGTTAGTTGGTGTCTTCTTTTGGGATATCAAAAAGTGCTTTTTGAATCTGATTCACAAGGGGTTGTGGTGCCATTCAATCAGAGCTTGAAGACTTCTCAGAGTTTGGTTCCATCATTCGGGAATGTATTTATCTTTGTAAGCTAGGAACAGAATTCTCTATTTAGTATAGCCAATGGTCTGCACATTACTTGGCAAAGGCAGCCTGTTCTCAAGATGTATTTTCATATCCTCCTTTGTTTTTGCAGGATGTCTTGCTTTTGATTTAATCTCTGAGTAATAAAGCTTTTTTCCTAAAAAAGAAAAAAATCAAGTATTGCATTTTAATAATAATAATAATAAAATTTATAAATATAATCATACTATATAAAAATAAATAATAAAAATAAAAATAAATTAATATTATTATATAGAAAATATTAGGCTGTATATTGAGGTATGTCTCTTTTTTTTTTCTGAAAGAATATTAAGGCATGTCTTGGCTCAGCGGAAGAAGAGTAAAAAAGCGGGTAATAGGAAAAGTTGGGTCAGTCAAATTCCTATGTAGACAATTCAGTTAACTATTAAAGGTAACTTGCCATGTCAGCAAATCTAACAGAGTTAGTGAGAAATGCTGCTATATACTAAGAGGGTATACTACAGGTATCTCTTTATCACGAAATAAATTACAGTTCTCTGTCTGAAAAATAGACCAAAACTACAAAATACTTCAATGTACTTTTTGTTAGAAATCAGTTATGGTATTTAGACATAAATACATTGTTGTAAGCATAAATTTAAATAGAGTAAATTTCAAAAAATTTATTCATCATAACCCTTCATAAAATGAATAATTTCATTTGCCCAATATTCAAATTGCATTGAAATACACAACTAAATAATTAAGCAATATACAAACAAATAATAAATAAATTATAAGTTTATAAACTTACTTGTTGTAGAGCTTAGTATTCCTTATGTTCAATTCCTTAAATCAAATGCTTAGTCGTCCAAATGTAAGGCATTTAGTTTGAAACACCAAAGCCTTATCTATCACTTACTTGTGTTAATTAAACTTAGTAACTTGTACTAATTTAATTAAGAGCACAAGTATAGAGTATATGTTTAATATATGTTGTGTTTATTTTTGGTTTATGATCTTATCATAACCAAAATAACTTAGTGATTTTACTTAACTCTTTAAGCAAAACATCACTTAAGCATTATCTTTCCTCTTCTATCTCTTACCAAGTCTCATGACTTGCCTTAGATATATCAAAGATATATGTGTAGTAATTTTTCACTAAGGAAAAGTATGAAATAAATTAATTAAGTGATTATTAAGTATACCACCTTAGGTATATACCTAACCATCTAAATGATTAAAAATGACACCTTAGGCATACTTTAGAAATATCCACTTAATTAATATGACACCTTGCTTAATTCAATAATTAAGCTTGCCACCTATACATATTAATGTATAAATTTGTATGTAAAGTATACATCAAATGTATTAATTTACATATTAAATTATACATATACTTAGATATGGACTTTAATTAATCTCAGGTCCAAAACAAATTTTGGCCTATGTCCAAACCAATTTGGACCATTAACATAAGTCCATAAATAAATAACAATATATATATATATATTATATATATATATATATATATATATATATTTATTTATTAATTTAATATATATTAATTAATATCAAATATTAATTAAATATTAATTAATAAATAATACTCTTATTTGAATTAGATTTCATGATATACTAAAATCATTGTTCAAAACATAAATCTAATTCTATTAATCTTGATTAATTGATTAAACTCTTTTAATCAATAATTAGATTAATACAATAGTGAATAAATAAAACTCTTAAAGGTGTGACTTACTAGGTTCATGTCTAAATGGCAATGAGAAAATATAATATTAACATTTAATATTATTTGAAACTCTTTTCAATTCTAAATGTGAAAATCCCAATTATTCACATTTAGTTCTCATAAGCTGTGAGTGACCCCTAGTATCGATATCACAGCTACCCAATTAGAAATGAATGCATATTATGATTCATACGAACCTGATCATAATTACCGTGCACTAAATTCCTTTCATTAAAGATTCCAATATAGCCTAGAGTCAAGGTATTATCAAACTCTAATAGCTTTATTATATGACCTCATCTTAAGTTTTAATTCTTGATAAAATACAACAAATACTAGAACTCTTTCTAGTACTGAAACTCTTTTTCTAGACTGTATTGTATTTATCCTGGTCAGGAATTTATTCATCAAGAATAAACTTAGATAGCATAGAATCTATCCCGGTTCAAAACCAGGTAATGAATCCCATCTTGGTTAAACATTCATCCCTACATTTAACTAATTAGAGCCACCACACGCCATATACCCATGTGATGATTAACACAAGTATGTAAACGGTAACAAACTCTAACTACCTAAATGTGGATGACTATGTCACCTCAAGTCAAAGGACTATATGCACCATTATAATCTAGATTGTGATTGTTGATTATATGTGAATATCCTTGCAATCACAATACTAATGTCACTGTTCGATTAACCCATCCAATGAGTATCCACATGTCTATTCTGATTACTCATATCAAGTAGCATGAGTTTCACTACCTCCCACTATTAGTTTCTCACACTAATCAAGGAAAATAGACAGAGGTGATAGTCTAATTAATATTATCCAAATATTAATTAATTGACTACGAACAATTTATAGTAAATGTACTGAATAAATATGTAACTCATATTATCAACTCTTTGATAATAAATTTATTCAACATAATACTAAAGGATAAATACTCAAAAAAATAACATATTTATTTAAAAGAATATTTTATTGCCACAGGGATTATATACAATGTCTAAATAATTACAAGAATGCCACTAGGTCATACCTTATACTAACACTTTTTCCTTATATATATATATAACAACACTATTAGTTGTATAAATTATATTGTTTTTACAATTAAATTCTATAAGAATTATGTTTTATAATCAAGTTTTATAAGTTTTAAAAAAAAAAATTTATTAATTTTATCTGTCAATTAAAGCAATTTTTCGCTAATCAACCCTTAAAATTAAATTTTTTTTTTACATGTCAGTCATAAAACTATCACAAAAATATCATTTTGATATTTTACATAAATAATATTTTTATTTTTATTTTTGACTTCTTTTATTATTTAACCTTCATTATAACTATATAATTTACTAAAATAATTTTCTTAAAAAAATAAAATAATATTTTTTCTTAAACTATTAGTTATATTGGCAATGATAAATAAAAATAATTAAATATTTTTAATTATTTTAAAACAGATAATTTCAATTAATATATTATAAATGAATAAATATTTTTTACAAGGAAAAGATCATTTAGTTTTATCAATATTATGATTTGTGTTAGATTTCAAAAAGTTGATCTATTTTTATCTTAAACTTATTTTATTTTATATAAAAAATAAAATGATTAATTAAAATGTATTATTCTTCAAATATTTTTTTTGTAATATAGCCTAATATAAAGAAATATTTATAAAATATAACATAAATTATAACATTGACAAAACTAATTGAGTTTATCTAAATATAAAAAAAATTATTCATTTAAGATATGTTAATTAAAATTCATATTTAAAAACAATTAAATATGCTTAATAAATTTTATTTATCATTATTAATAAAATAATAAGTTAAGAAATTATTTTAGTGAGTTATATAGTTATTATAAAAGTTAAATAATAGAATAAGTCATAAATAAATAAAAATATATTATTTATGTAATATATTAAAAATGATATTTTTTAAATAGACTTTCCGTTAGTGGTATATATCAGTTAAAATAATTTTTTATTAATTAATTTTTAAAATCAAATGGCATAAATTTAATAAAAAATTAAAAATCTTATATTTACTTAATAAGGCGGACTAAACGTTATATATATTAATTTAAATTATAAAATTTTGATCATATAACATGATGAAAATTATAGTTTTAAAATAGTCTGTTTTTAATAAACATATAAGTCTTGAATGCTTGTATTAATTTACTCACCAGTATTCAGTAGAGAACGCAGTGGCACTTGGATTGGAATCAATCAATTGACAACTTCCCATAAAAGTGGTCCCACCTAAACACTTTTTGGTTGAAAAATATGTGACTGCCATCAGATTGGGGATCAGATGCAACCCCCCACAATAGTGGTCCTGGATCCTGCTTTAGGATATGATTATTATTATTATTATTAAACAAATAAAATGGAGTTTTGAGCGCTGAAAAGTGACGTACTTAATTTGTTTGGGTTCCCAGAAAAAATACGCGTTGCGAGAGAATTTTCATCAGAAACTCAGTTCCCTAGGGAAAGCTTGTAGATGTTATTGTCCCAAAAGAAATGGCAGGTGTCATTCAATTATTTTCAGAGATTCATCCAATCAATAAAACAAAGGGTCACTGTTATCTTTCCACAATCATTGACTTTTTCTAGACAAATTTTTTAGCTAGGGGAAGTTTTATTGCAGCACGTTCTCAGCCATAAAACTGATTACCGCGAGGCATGCCCTGCTATAATTTTAAAATGGCCGAATGTTCTATTTTACTTTTTAATTTTATCCTTTTTAACTCAGTGTATTTTTCAATTTTCATTATGATCAATACAATATCTAAACTTCTATTTAGAATTTATCTAACACTTTAACTAGATAAATTTAATGCATGTAAATAATAACGTGTATTAAATGTGCTGAGTTAGAAAGATAGAATATAATAAATTCTAACCTTACATGATATTAAAATTTACAATGCTATTATTTATTAATTAAATATTAAAAATAAAAAAAATAACTTAACTTTAACCCTAATCTTTCTTTTCATTCTTTACTTATCATCTCATCTCTCTTTATCTACCCAAATAGAATGGCCGATTTGTGCTTTGGCCATGACCGAAATGATGACTACTTGTTTAATTTCTTTGATTAGCTGAGGGTCGCTCATTCGACCAACACCGCCTTGCAGTCGAATATCTGCGAGAACACATTCAAAGGCCATGATGGCGCAGGCTCCAGCTTCTTCGGTGATGCAGGCTTGCTCAGCGTTACTGGCGTCCATAATAACGCCGTCGCAAAGCATCTGAGCGAGGCCAACCTTGATAGTGAAAGTTGATTTCTTGGTGGTTTCATAGAGAGCGTCGTTACTGTAGACAGTTACTACTCCAGTGTCTGCCATTAACATTGTAATGAATGAACAAGAGAGACTGGCAGTGAAGAAGAGAAGTGGTTGGCTAGGGATTTTATGTTTTTTGTTTGCCTATCCTATCCTTCATTTATTTACTTGTTTTCCTTATACATTAACTAATTTGTGTGTTAATTGTTATTAGGGTTTAATTTTGTGTTTTGTTTATCTATTTTAAGTGTTTTGCGTGTGGTTAGCTGATCTCTAAGGAAAATTAGTTGCTGATTGGAATCAAGGAAAGGAAATATAATTGTGTTATCAGGAAAGATCTGTTACAATCCAACTAGTAAATTTTGATGCTTCGATTTTATCCCAAGTCTGATCCTCCAAATTAGCCAGGTCTGCTTTGGAGATTTCATATGCTAAAAATTTTGGGAGGAAGGATAGTTTGATCAATTGGTGTTTGCCTTGCAATGGTTGGGTGAAGCTGAACTCCGATGGTGCCAGCAGGTGGTCTTATCAGGGATGCCAATGGAAGATGGATCAAGGGTTTTGTCACAAATTTGGGGTCCTGTAGTGTGATTGTTGTAGAAGCTTGGGGAGTGATTCATGATCTCGGACTAGCATGGGATTTAGGTTCCTCACGAATAATTCTTGAAGTGGACAGTGAATGCTTGGCTAATATGTTGATAAATAGCTATGCTTGTTCCTTTATGAATCTAGCTTTGGTTCAGGAATTCAAGTGTTTATTGTCTAGAGATTGGGTGGTGTAAGTGGTGCATATTTTTCGAGAAGCTAACCACTCTACCGACCATTTTGCAAGTCTGGGAATGAGTCGTTCAATTGGTGTCCATGTGTTTGATGATCCCCCAGATAGTATCATATCAATTCTTTTGTATAATCATGTGGGTATAGCTTACCCAAGAGGTTATTAGCCTGCCTTTTGGCTCCTCCTTGATGTTAAAAAAAAAAAAAAAAAAAAAAACTACTTATTGGTGAATTGATTTTTTTTTTTATATTTCATTCGGTGTTATGCTTGATTCTCATGATGCCTATATTTCATTTGTTGATGGATTGATTTTCAATATTTGCAGTTGATTCTAATAGTGATTATTGTAATGGTGGAGAGAATTATGGTAGTGATGGTTAGTTGCTGTTGTTGTTGTCAATCAATTTACTTATAATGGGATAGTGATGGAGATTGAAAATGGTGTTATTGAAACAAAAGTTTCAAACTTTATTTGTTTTAGCCTTTATAAAAGTTTATTTTAATCTGCATTTTATCATATTTTTTTCTTTTTACTCATATGCATCATCATGTTTTGATCACTTCATATGCATGAAGGAAAGGAGAAGCACGTGCTTGTCCACTCGAGCAATGGATGGGTTAAATAGAATAAAAAAACATTTACAGAGGTAAAATAGGTCCCAAATAGAAGTTTACATGTTGTATTGGTCATACTAAAAATTGAGAGGTGTAATGGGTCAAAAGGATAAAGTTTAGAGGTGAGATAGAGTATTTGGCTATTTTAGAATGCACGCGAGAGGACAAAAGGGCCCCTCAATTTTTAATTCATTTAGAAAAAATTGCATTTTTGGCGTCTCAACTTCTTAATTTTTGCTAGCTTTTTTTTTTTAAATTTAGTTGATGAACTTTAGAAATTATAGTTAATGTGGTGCTTCTGGTTAAAAGCAACATGTTGAAGTGCTGACTAGGTGGTGATAAGGCCCACTTTTGCTTTATCTCCTGCCATGTCAAGAACAAAATAATAGAAAGACAAATGTGCCATAAAATAAGAAATAAAAGACAACTTTTTATTAGCCAACAAAAAAAAGACAGCTTATGCCCTCTTATAACATTTTTATTATCATCGAAGGAGAAGTGAAATTTCACTATTTGAACTACAGCTCCATTTAGGACTTTGGCCATATAGCTTAAGGTAGATTTGAATCTCTTAACAGACTTTTTTTCATTTCTTACAACAGTCATTATAATGTTATTTGTTCTTCCTCAACATTTTTCTAGGGATTTTGGAAAGAAAAACTAATGAAAATCCTTTCTTCTCAATATTCAATTGCGACTCCATTGAAGCCTAAAAGAAATCACCAACATTATGGAAGGAAAATGTCCATGTGGAAAGCAATGTGTGATGAGAACATCATGGAAAAATTCCAATCCAGGAAGAATGTTTTGCAGCTACGAAGATCAATCGTGCAATCGATATTTTCAATAGGCAGAAAATCAACTGTGCGAGAGATCAAGGCATATAATTTATGGGTTGTTGAATAGCAAGTCAAGATTGGAGCTTTAATTACAAAGTAGCAAAGAAAGGGAAAAAAGACTGTGGATAATCATGATTTTATTATTAATTGTCATTATCTTTATGTGATAATGTGAAGATAATTAAGCTACTTCAAAGGAAGTATTTTGGTAGTAGTTAAGTAAGTTTAATGTAGTTAAATAGTTGCATGAAGTTACTGACAATGAATTATGATTTTTATTTAGAATCTTCGTGTTGTTTACTGGATATTTTATGAAGGCAAAGATGTTGTTAGTGTGTAGTTTCTATTCTGCAGGGCAAAGATGTCATTTATAAAATGCTAACCTTATTTGCATTATTACTCACTGAAAGTAAATGCAAAGATTAGAATTGTAAAGAGAGAATGAAGCTTTCAGCATCTATAATGAATTTGGTACTTTGTTGTCTTTTAATTGCTCAATAATTCCAACTTACAGTCTTTTTCTATAGTTTCACAAATAACAATCTTTTCCTTTATATAATAATAATTCTCTTTTTTAATATTTTTTGCTTATATATCTCCTTAATTTGAAAATAAAAATGGAAAATTTTATGGAATTGGTGTTTCATTATCTTTCATCACAGAGTAATATTCTTCTTGATGCTGACATAGTTGCTTATGTTGGTAATATTATACACAAACATGATTTATCAATATAAGGACATATAACTGAGCTTCCTGGCTTGCAAATAGCAAAAGTTGAATGCCATTTTGACCCCTGTTAGTCTTAACGAATTCAAATAAAAATATAAAATATGAGAAATAAAACCCTAAGAGCAATTATTAAACAAGTCTATATGATTCATAACAAATCACATAAAGTAATATGGTGGTATAGTTCATACCAAAAAAGAAAAAGAAACACTAGTAGATAACAGAATTGCCAACAAATGAGAACAGCATAAGCATAAGCATATGCCTGAATTCCCTAAGTTAAATATGCCTACAAGAGACAATTAGCATTATCGAAATGATAGCATGAGCTGAACAACCATACACTAAATATATGTATTAAACTAACCAAGTATATATATCTTGGAAAATTAAACAAAACATGTTTGATATAATAAAGACATCAATTTAATACAATCCAAAAAAAGAAATTAAACCAATATCTTGGCAAAAACATAAAGTCCCATGGCAAATTAATTTTGTTGCAATTCAGGTATTTGATCTTGCTCCAAATTCTTGCGAGCCAACAAGAGTCTCTTGTAAACCTAGTGCTGGTATTTGCTCTTGTAAACCTAGTGCAGATTTTCTGATCTTTGGTGTGCTTCCAGCATTAGCATTATCACTTGATGCTTTCCTCTTGCATGATTTACTAATTGATCTTGCTCTTTTCTGTTGATTAGCCTAAAAAATTAATTAAACAATATAAGTTACAAACATTAACAAGCTATAATAAATAATGAAAGAATAAGAAACTACACCTGAAGTTACGTAGTAGTGATAAAATGTTTTCCTTGTTTCTTGAAGCCTGTACCCTCTCCATCATGAAGGGTTGTTTAGGCTTACAACCAGACCTAATTTTCCCACTTTGAACCAAAAGTCATTGACCAGGTTTTTTTGGCTGCACATTCTCATAATTACCACTTTGATAACACATTTATAAAACTCATAAGTGATAAAAATGCATTGAGATTACTTACATTGAGCATCATATTATTTGATTTAAAGTCTGTGTAAACAGTAACTCCACGTGGTGGTTGTGAAGCAAATCTTGGTGGCTTCTAAGGTCATAGTTCGCTTGAAGAAGCATTAGGCTGAGATGCATGAACATAGGTTGTTCTTCACAATCTTGAATAAGCAATGGTGAAATGTGAATTATCTCTACCATCTGAGGTTTCAACTAATGTTGATGTTGCAAGTTCCTATTTAGGATTATTAGCATTAACAATTTATAAATTCCTATTTGGGATTACTGCCATTAATAATAGACATGCATTTTTAATATAACTCTAAAAATAAAAATTACCTTAATTGCATTATTACTCACTGAAATATCAGCATTAACATATTTTGCTTTTCCACCTATAATTTCAATTTTTATAGCACTTACCAGTCACAAAAACAATCATGAAATAGATAAATATCACATTATATTATATTAAAAAAATACAACAATATATATAATAAGCAATATACACTTACTTTCAATTTTTGTGTTCTTAATTAATGATTATTGTCCTCTACATGATTCAGATTCACCTCTGCTGGCTTATGTTGTGATATAACATTAAAAGGTTGTCCATTGCCATTATCTTATAGTGCAAGTTGAGTTTCACTAACATTTATTGAAGGGATATAATTATCTGACCTTCCTTCCTTGAGAAATGCACATGTCTATCTGTTATCGCCTGTTTGATAACAAACTTGACATGTCATTAACCTACCATGTCTAGAGATTTTAGTTCCATTTCTCAACTCATGTTCTTATCATCTTATAACCTTGGCAAGTCTTCCGGGCATTCTTTTGTTAGGTGGTGGCTGTGGTAGATCAGCTGATATTTTTTTCCAAAATCTTTTACTATTAATACATTGCATCATATGTTCATATGCAACTTTGTATTTGTCCTTCTTATAGCAACCGTGGACAAAGTCTTCAAGATTCTTATCTACATAATGAATTGCACAAATTGCATAATAATAGGGAATACCTGTCAAATCCTATGCTTGACAAGGCCAAGTCATCTTTTTTAGATCCACAACATATATATCTCCCTTGTATCCTACCTCAAATCCATTGTCGCCATTTTAAAGCATTTGATAATTTGAAATTTCAATGCAATTATCATACAATTTTTTCCTAATTCTAGGGCCAAAATCACACAACCATTTCTCATATCAACCCCTATTATCTCTCAATCTATTCATAACCATCTTTCTAATATCCTTTAACATAGAAACAATACTTTTCTCCCTTGAAGCAACTAATGTACCATTAAAAGCTTCAATTAAGTTACTGTCAACGATATGGCGCTTCACCTTTGTATTGAAATAGGCCCTGCACTAGTGCTTAGGATGAGTCTCTAACATGTCTTCAAAACTTTTGGATGTTAGTTTTCTCATTTCTGCCATATTTGCTTCAAAATTAAGCATGTTATTTGATTTAGCACAAATCCAAAATTACTTTTTCAACCCTTTATTTTATGTTTTTTCCTTCAATTGGCATACAAATGTCAAGTACAACATCTATACTCTGCATGTGGTAATTGTGTGCCAACAGCATCAAGCAGACCATACATTATAAAAAATAAAGCATATTAATAAATTTTTTACATATAACACAACATGCTTAACTCAAATAATAATGCATTAATTTCATAAAAGATAAATCTTATCACCCACCTTCTGCTAGTTAGTAATAATAGACCATCCAAAACCATCTTTCATGTCTAAATCCTTTGCCAATAGTTTAATAAACCAATTTTAATTTACTTTGTTCTCTATTGTCACCATTGCCCATGCTACAAAGAACATCTGGTTATTCCCGTCTTGGCCTACTGCTGCAAGTATCTCACCTTTAATTGCCCCTTTTAGAAAACAACCATCTAGACTTAGTATCCTTCTATAACCACCTAAGAACCCTTTTTTTAAGCACTGAAATATATATACATTCCTTGAAAAATAGGCAACTTTATAGGAATTGGCCTTTGAACATTCATGGTTAAAGTGGTTCCCGAATTTGCTCTTTCAATCTCTGCCAAATAGTCCCACAATAATCCATATTCTGTTTTTAAATCACCTTCTATTCTTGCTATTGTCATTAACCTGGCTCTTCTAAGTTATGTGAATGACATGTTAACCTTTAAATCCTTATCCACCAATGTCTATAAATCTGGCAACCTCATAGCATGTACGCACTTATACTTGTGCAAGTATTTCACAGCTAACCATTTGGCTGTAACTCTTCTATTCTTGTAAGCAACTGGACAAGTATGCATTGGCTTAAAAGTCTTCACTTGATAACTCTATGTAGCATTATCAAATGAAGCATACAATGTGAAGGGATAATTTTTTTTCAAACACTTAACTCTAATCTGACCACTTATATTTTCTATTACTTTCAAAGCTCATCTTTCTTGCATTGAAAATCTTATAATTATTTTTTAAAAAGTTCTAGAATCCTTAAAATTCATCCCTAAACATATAGATATTTTCTCAGATTTTGGATCAAATGCTAGAAACCTGCTCCTTCTCCTGACAGCATGGTCATCATCACTTCTATCTGTGCTTGAATAACTCCAGTCATTATCATCTGACTAAAATCCACCTTTATTTGCATCTACATCTTCATCTTCTTGATCTAAATATGAGTATTCAATAGGAACAGTTGTTTCACCTTCAGTTGGAACTTCTCTTGTAGCTGTAGCAGTAGTTGCAACCTCAGAATTACTAAGAGCAGCATTTGAGACACCAGTTACATCATCACCATGTGTTTTTTTATGTTTAGATCTTTTTAATGCTTCCTTTGCTCTTTGCAATTCTTCATCATCTTCATCAAATTATAGCTCACAATTAACTAGATATTCATCTTCATTTACAGCATCATCTTCATCACTCAACCCTGCAACAGTTGCATATCCAACTTATGCCTCCTCATCTTCATTTTCAAAATTTAACTCAGCATTTGCATTTGCTTATACATTTACATTTAAGTTTGCATTTGTTTCCTTTATCACCTCTAAGAAAATCCTTTAAAATTTGACTTAATATTTCATCTGATATGTGCCCGTTACCTGCCATTACCTGAAAACTACCTAGAATTGCATTTATTTGCTTATGTAATGAGGGTTAATTCACAAATGTATCATCTGCCTCACCACCTATCTCATTTATACTGCTAGTACTTGCCTTAAAATTTTCAAAATCATATTCTAAATAAAGCTCCAATTGCAGGTGCTTTTTTAATAGTTCAATAAAAATGGCCATAGTCCGCTCACACAATAGCAAAAGGCCATTTTTTAATGGTGCTTTGGTTTTCTAAAGTGAACCTTTATAATTTCTAAATTACCACACCTATCCTCTAATAACTTAAATAAAGAGCCAAGGACAAAGTTGTCTACATCTATGTCCACTCGCTTCATATTACTACCAATATATTTTTTCCCTCTTCCCATCACACACAAAAATACCATTGAAAAAGATGATAAGCACGTGCTTTCCCATCTGAAAAATACCAGAATAAAATAGTATAAAATAACAAAAATCAGTTTACAATGACTACAAAAAAAATAATATGTTTCAATTCCAATTTCTTTATCTAAATATGTATTTAATAGAAAAAGCATTGTAAAAAGCATCGACAACCATTTGACAAAAAGAAGATAACACCCATTGCAAAAAGAATAAAAGACAACACCCGTTGTAAAAAGAAGAACAGATAATACTATTGATTAAAAAAATTGAATATTTTAACATACCTTTATAGATTAGGGTTACTATGCAAATCTACATCATTATTGATTCCAACTCTCAAAGAAAAAAGTTTATTAAAAGATTCAAATCTACCTTAAGCTATAAGGCCAAAGTCCCAAACGGAGTTGTAGTTTCAAATAATGAAATTTCACTTCTCCTTCGATGATAACAAAAATGTTATAGGAGGGCATAAGCTGTCTTTTTTTTATGTGCTAGCTCAAAAAAAAGCTGTCTTTTATTTATTATTTTGGGGCACATTTGTCTTTCTAATATTTTTTTGACATGACAGGAGATAAAGCAAAAGTGGGCCCCATCATTGGCTAATCAGCACTCCAGCATGGTGCTTCTGACCTGAAGCACCATATCAACTATAATTTCTAAAGTTCAGCAACTAGATTTTTAAAAAAAGTTGAGACACTAAAAATACAATTTCCCATTGATTTATACATAGCATAATAAGTAGGACGACCTAGATTGACTAAAACCATGGTTTTGGTACGAGATCCAATTTTATGGCTGACAGCGTACTCCACTACAATAAAATTGCATATATATATATTAGTAAACAAACAGAAGTTTTAATTGTCAATAATATATAGTAAATAAATAATTAAACATATTATTATTATTAAATAAAATTTTAAAAATTGTAACAATGTTATTTATTTAGTAATTTAATATAGTTATAATTTATTACAACTTTTTTATTTCTTCAATATTTTTAATATTAATAATTTTATTTACTCAAAAATTAATTTAATGTTTTAATGTAATTTTTTAAGTTCAACTAATAATTAATTGATAAATATTAATTAATTTAATTTTAAAAATATTAATTAATTTAATTTTAACTCTTTTTTGTTAAATTTTATAAAAATATTAAAAACGATAATTATACTACTTTTATTATAGACAATATACTTTCAAACAAATTATATAATTAAAATAAGAACCATACTTTCAATTAAATTAAAATTAAGTGTTAATTAATTTCATGTCTATTAGAGATAAAATAGAAGTTAACCTAATTAGACTATGAAAATACACTTTCAATTAAAGTAGAATTACATATTAATTTAATTTAATTTAATTTTGTTACAGATAAAATAGAATACATACTTTTAATTATATTTTAATTAAATTAATTTTTATTAGATATAAAATAGAAGTTAACCTAATTAAAATAAAAAATATACTTTCAATTACATTAGAATTTTTGTTAGAGATAAGATAGAAGTTAACCTAATTAAAATAAGAAACATATTTTCAATTAAGTTAGAATTATATTTAGTTAATTTAATTTTTATTAGAGATAAAATAGAAGTTAACCTAATTAAAATAGAAAATAGACTTTCAATCACATTAAAATTATATTTTAATTAATTTAATTTAATTTTTATTAGTAAATGACTAGATTATTAAATTTTTATATAATAATGAGTGAAGACTGTTTTATAATTTTACCTGTCCCTTCTCCGTTCGTGTGTGTATGTGTGTGTATATGTATATATATATTGTCACGATCTAAACTGACAGTTATCACCGGCGCTAGGGAACGGGAATTCTTTCAAATTCGGAACCCTTACAAAGCCGTAAGAATAAAAGCATGCAATAATTAAAATAAAATATGCACCAGAATTTAAATCTCAAACCAATATAATAAAAATAAACTCTGTCATATCATAAAATAAAATATATAATATAATATTTAGAGAAAGGTCTTTGAATTTACATCCAACATATAACAAAACCAAATACAACTCACTATTGCAGTTTTCTAGAGTACAAATAAAATCAAGTAAGTAGTTTCCATAAACAAGCAGGGGCTGAAAAAATCTGGCGAATGGATCTACTGCTGATGTCTGAAGAAGAATCTCCTGAAAAATCAACTGAGGGGAGTCAAACCTCACTGAGTGAATTGTTATAATATATATACATGTATTTCCTAATGTCAAATGCAATCAATCATTCGTATATAATAAATATATATACAAGCATAATACTAAAAACACTTTATATATAAATACTGAAAAACATATGTTTATGAAGGATCAAATAGAACCTTATTTAAACGTAACCTTAATTAACAATATCACTCTAGTCATACAGGCTTACTTAATTCCAAATAAATTTACTTATTCCATATGGACAGTAGACTGGCCCCGAGACACTAAGTCAACCGAGCTCTAGCAGTCTGACTGTCAGTGTGATTGGCCCCGAGACACTAGGTCAACCGAGCTCCAGCAGCCACACTATCAATCATATCACATCTCAATCAAATCATAATTACCACAAGTAATCCTCACTCAATCCTAAATCTATCTGTCACGACCCAAAACAGGGGCCATGACCGGTACTAGGGAACGGGAATTCTTTCGAATCCGGAACCCGTAGCAAGCCTAAAAATAAAATAAAACATACAATAGTAATAATAACAATATTTAATGCAGTGGAAATAAAATCATAAATATTAAAATAACATTTGCACCATCTCAATTTAAATCAAATCCTCATCTCATATATATAAATCTTTTAATACAAATCCAGTTCAAATTCTTAAAATACATATCTCGTATAAATAAAATACATATAATCCCACGATTAATTTACAACTACTGCAGTGTCTAGATTATAAAATAAAACTCAAATAAGCAGTTTACATAAAGAAGCCGGGGCGGAAGAAATCCGGCGTAAAGGCTTGCTACTGAGGTTTGAAGACGATGACTCTCCTTAAAAATAGTCAACGGAGGGGAGTCAGACCTCACTGAGTGAATTACTATAATATATATATACATGCATACTAAATGACAATACATACAGCCAACAGTATATATTTAATATATATATATATAAGCACATACACACAAATGCAATAAAATCATTTTATACATATTTATAAAAAAAATCACAGTTTATGAAGGATCAAATAGAACCCTAAAATATTGCAACCTCGAAAATAGTGTTAGACAACACTCTAGCCATACAGGCTCACTTATTCCAAATATATTCACTTAATCCATTTGGACAGTAGACTGGCCCCGAGACACTAAGTAACCGAGCTCCAGCAGTTTGACTGTCAGTGTGATTGGCCCCGAGACACTAGGTCAATCAAGCTCCAGCAATCACACTCCCAAATCATATCGCATACATCAAATAATCATATCAAATTCAAATCAATATCCACAAATAGGTTAGTAATTCAACCTACAATCTATCATCGTACCGGTACGTACTCGGTCCTAGTGCTGCCCACTAGGTAGCACGTTCTATCGATATCCTTTATTTTAAAATATAAAGCATACATTCATAAAAATAAATGATGCATGAATTTAAATAAAATAACAACATAAACCATATATATACTAGAAATATACCAAAAATAAACCAGGTATATTCCAAGTATATATACTTCAAATAAATCCAATATAATTACAAAATAAACTAAAAATATACCAAGAATATACATAAAAATATTTTAAGAATAATTTATTAATAAAACATGCATATAGTTGAAAATATACCAAAATATACCGAAAATATACCAAAAGTAAACCTAAGTAATACTTAAATCATTTATGCATACTTTATTAAAATAAATCATACATTTCTAAAACATGCACCCTAAAGCATATATATATAAAATAGTAACTCACACTAGTGCGTTCCACGAGATGGGTTCGACGGGCCTGGTCCACTAGGCCTTAGTCTCGGCGCAACTAAACAAACAATAAATAACAGATATTAGAATAAACCTAACAGAAAATCCTAAAAACTCAATCTAGAATATTAGACACAGAATTACAAATCGGAATTCAACCGGATATCACGTTTTACGAGAATTCTATCGAAAATCCGACAGAACCTCCCCTGTAAAACGGACATCTCTCTACTCAAAAGAGTAGAGCCGGTCCTGCAAAGAAATGCACTTCGAAAATAGACATAGAACACAACCAAAATCCCTCAGTCGGACTCCAAACTACAGTTCACCGACCGAGGTCCACAATTCACAGAATAATTATAAAAATACCAAAAATACCCTTATATCATAGAAATTCATTTTATAAATAGAAATTACATAATTAACCTTAAAACACAGTAAAAACCGATAAAAACTCATTTTATTAGAAAAATCGTATATTATATATATAATTGAAAATAATTTACGAAAAATAGTTTTAATTAGTTAAAAATACCAAATAATTTGTAGAAATTATTTTTATACCCTAAATAACTATTAAAACCAATTAAATTACATTTTTAGCCAATTTAGTGTAAGATTACCAAAATACCCCTATATATAAATATACTAAAATTACTTCAAAAACTCACCAAAAAGAATATAATTATCCAAAATTAATTTTCTCAACATATTTATCAATAATATAAATAAGTAACTCAATTTACCAATTAATTTTAATTTAACATATAATTAACCTAATTTTCAAAAATTACCTAAACTAATTAAATTCAAAATAAATACATAGAAATTCATAAAAATTCCAAATAAATTCCTATAATTCATTTTAACACCTATATTAACCATAAAACACAATTTCAGAAATTTAATAATTAATTTTCGAAAATTAGAAAATAATATTAAAATATTCAAAAATACCCAAAAATCAAAATATTCTCCAAAAATTCTACAAAAATTCATACATGTAGATTAAGCTAAGCCGAACAACATTTGTTAAGGAACTTATCATGAATCAACAAGAAAAATTCAAGAAAAATCAAAAACCTAATTCAGCCAAAATGGGAAAAATTGAAAAACAAGAAATTCAAGGTCATTTAAGCTCAAATCAAAGCTAGAATCATGTTTACCATTGCTAGAGGAGTCCAAAGACACCAGAAACGTGAAGTTTGGTGGCTGGAATAGTAAGTTGTGAAGAAAATGGGATTTCGGTAAAAAATGGAAGAAAGGAGTTGGCCGGCGCCGGTGAAGGAGGTTAGGGGTGGTGGAGCAACTGGCTGGGAAGGGCGGAGCTGCTGGCGGCACACCGACGGTAGGTGGTCGGGATTTGCAGCGGTGAGGGTTGATGGAGGACGGGTTTTCGGGAAGAAGAAGAACGAAGAAGAAAAGAAAAGAAAAGAAAAGAAAAAGAAAAAGAAAAAAAAAGAAAAAGAAAAAAAATAATATATATATATATATATATATATATATATATATATATATATATATATATATATATATATATATATATATATATAATAATATGGTGTATAAATAAAATACTTGGAAAATTGCACACCACATATAATTTAATATTTTAAAATTTAATAATAAATAAAATAATTAAATAACAATAAAATTAATAAATAAATAATAAAATATTAGGGTAATTAATTAAACCCTAATTAAATAAGTATTTACACACATAGGCTTTATTTAGTATTTTAAAAATATGTATGAGTTCATGCAAGTCCGTAAATCTATTTAAAATAATTAATAATAAATTATTTACGTGAAAATTTCCCCGAAAATACAAGTCCCGAGAAAATTTTACGTAAAGTACTTAAAATAATAATAAACAATTAAAAATTCAACTTTAATTAAATAAAAGCTCATGAAATATCAATATTATATAATAGAATTATTAACACTGCATATCCCGATGCAGTATAAAAATATTTAAAAATACGGGATATTACAGTCTTCTCCTCTTACAAGAATTCATCCCCGAATTCCAAAAAGAAAAGATTACAAGATCAGGAAGGAAAGAGATACAGGTAAGAAGCTCGTATCTCAGCTTCAGTCTCTCACGTATGCTCCTCAACTCTATTGCTACGCCACAGAACCTTGACCATCGGAATCTGCTTCGAACGCAACTATCGAACTTGGTAATCAATGATCGCCACAGGTTCTTCTACAATTGTCAGATCTTCACTCACTTCTACGTTGTCGGGCTGCAACACGTGTGTAGGGTCTGAGATATACTTCCTCAGCATCGAGTTATGAAACACCGGATGCACTTGTGTCATGCTCGGAGGCAAATCCAATCGATATGCAACAGTGTCCACTCTCTCCAGAATCTCAAACGGTCCAATATATCTCGGTGCTAACTTACCCTTCCTACCAAATCTTATCACACCCTTCATCGGAGATACCTTCAGAAAAATAAAATCTCCAACCTGAAACTCCACATCTCTGCGCCTAGGATCCGTATAACTCTTCTGTCTGCTAACTGCGGTCTCTAATCTCTGCTTAATCACGGTGACTTTCTCTGCAGCATCCTGAACCATCTCAGGTCCAGTCAAAGCTCTTTCACCGATCTCATCCCAACTCAGAGGGGATCTACACTTCCTTCCATACAATGCCTCATACGGTGCCATACCAATACTGCTATGGTAGCTGTTGTTATATGCAAACTCAATGAGCGGCAAATGATCATCCCAGCTACCTCCCAAATCCAGGACATACATTCTCAACATATCTTCCAGTGTCTGGATCGTCCTCTCAGACTGACCATCTGTCTAAGGATGAAAAGCAGTACTGAAGTCCAACCTAGTGCCCATCGCTTCCTGCAACTTCTGCCAAAAGCGAGAAGTAAACACTGAACCTCTGTCTGACACAATGGACACAAGTACTCCATGAAGGCACACAATATGCTTCACATACAGTTTCGCCAATCTAGCTACAGAATAGGTGGCTTTCATAGGTAAGAAATGTGCAGACTTCGTCAACCTGTCTATAATCACCTAGATGGAATCGTATCCATCCTTAAAACGAGGTAAACCGACCACAAAATCCATAGCTATCCTTTCCTACTTCCACTCGGGAATAGGAAGAGGCTGAAGCTTCCCTAAAGGCTTCTGATGTTCGGCTTTAACTTGTTGACACGTCAAACACTTGGCAACATAATCAGTGACATCCTTCTTCAATCCATCCCACCAGTACTAATCCCTGATACTGTGGTACATCTTAGTAACACCCGGATGAACGCTGTAGGCTGTAGAGTGTGCTTCCTCTAAAATCTCCTCTCTCAAATTATCTACATCGGGAACGCACAATCTACCACTGATCCACAACACACCATCAACATCGAGTGTGAAATCAGTGAACTTCCCTGTTCGAACATTCTCTGCAAGCTCTTCTAGAATATGATCTCGGCTCTGAGCTATTTTAATCCTATCCCTCAGTACAGATCGCACTTTAAACTGAGCTAGCAGTCCACCAGATCTACTAAGCTTCATCATCAAACCTTGATCCACCATCAGATGCAACTCCTAGATCAACGGTCTCCTCTCAACACTGATGTGAGCAAGACTGCCTGAGGACTTCCTACTCAAGGCATCTGCTACAACATTAGCCTTGCCCGGATGATATAAGATCTCACAGTCATAGTCCTTCAACAGTTCCAACCATCTCCTCTACCTCAGATTCAGATCTCTCTGCTGGAAAATGTACTTAAGGCTCTTGTGATCAGTAAATATCTCACAAGTCACCTCGTACAGATAATGTCTCCAAATCTTCAAAGCAAAGATCACTGCAGCCATTTTAAGGTCATGTGTGGGATAGTTCTGCTCATGCTTCTTCAACTGCCTTGAAGCATAGGCTATCACCCTACCATTCTGCATCAACAAACAACCAAGGCCAACTCTAGAGGCATCACAATAGACTGTGAACTTGTCCACACTATTAGGCAAAGCTAATATTGGCGCTGTGGTCAACTTCTCCTTCAGTAACTGGAAACTATTCTCACAAGCTTCTGACCACTCAAATCTAACATTCTTCTGAGTCAAGCGAGTTATAGGGGCTGTAATTCTGGAAAAATCCTGAACAAACCGCCTATAATACCCGGCTAAACCCAAAAAACTGTGAATCTTTGTGACAGAAGTCGGTCTAGGCCATCAGACACTGCCTCAATCTTCTGTGGATCAACCTGAATACCTTCTTTAGACACCACGTGTCCAAGAAAAGAAACACTCTCCATCCAGAAATCACACTTCGAGAATTTAGCATAAAGCTGATGATCTCTCAGTGTCTGTAGTACAGTCCTCAAATGATATACATGCTCCTCCATACTCCTCGAATAAACCAGTATATCATCAATGAAGACTACCACAAATTGATCCACATACTGTCTGAATACCCTGTTCATCAGGTCCGTAAAAGCTGCTGGTGCATTAGTCAAACCAAAAGACATCACCAAAAACTTATAATGACCATATCTAGTACGGAATGCCGTCTTAGGGACATCGGCTTCACTAATCCGCAGTTGATGATAACCCGACCTCAGATCAATCTTGGAAAAGAACTGTGCACCTTGTAGCTGATCAAACAAGTCATCAATCCTCGGGAGAGGATACTTATTCTTCACTGTCACCTTATTCAGCTCTCTATAGTCAATGCACAGTCTCAGGGTACCATCCTTCTTCTTCACAAACAGGACTGGTGCACCCCAAGGAGAAACACTAGGTCTGATAAAACCCTTATCCAACAACTCTTACAACTACTCCTTTAACTCTTTCAACTCTGCAGGAGCCATTCTGTAGGGCGGCATAGATATAGGAGTAGTACCTAGAACCACATCTATACAAAACTCAATCTCTCTGTGAGGTGGTAAACCTAGTAACTCCTCGAGAAAAACATCAGGAAACTCACAAGCAACAGGAACATCTGTGAGTGACAACTTCTCCAGTGAAGTATCCCTGACCAATGCCAAATACCCCTGACAACCTTTCCTCAACAACTTCCTAGCCGTAATAGCTGAAATAAGATTCTAAGGTGTTGAACTCCTATCACCCACAAACTTAAATTCTCCTTCATTAGGAATTCTGAAGGTCACCTCTTTATTCCAATAATCTACCACAACATAGTGTTAAGACAACCAGTCCATACCCAAAATAACATTAAACTCCATCACATCCAACAAAATCAAATCAGTGGGTAATTCTCTACCTCCCACGAGAACTGGACAACCAGAAAGAACAATATCGGCGTCCAAAGAATCGCTCAAAGGAGTGGCGACAGATAAAGGAAAAGCCATCCTCGAAGCTTGCCAATAAGATTTAGAAGCAAAAACGGGAAAAATAAACGAATGTGTGGCACCCGAATTAAACAAAACCTAAGCATCCAGGTAACAAACAAAAACAATACCTGCCATGACTGCATTGGATGCTTGAGCATCCTGCTGAGTGAGATGAAAAACTCTGGCCTGTCCTCGACCTCCCTACTGACTGGTAGAAGCCTGGCCAACACCTCTGGCACCTCCTCTAGTACCTTTACCACGACTCTACTGTGGAACAAACTGAGTGGAACTCTGATGCTGGGCTAGAGGCAACTGAAATGGCACAGGTACAGTACTAGCAATTGACTGCTATGGAAATTATGGAATCTGTGGCTGCTGATACCCAGAATAAGGACACGATCTGGCATAATGCCCTGTCTGCCCGCATCTGAAGCATGTCAGCGGTGTCAGATAACACGGTCCCTGATGGACTCTACCGCAGGTCTGGCAAACACTGGTAACTGATCTAGAACTGCGACCACTACTGCTGCTCGAAGCACCTGACCCACATTTGAATGGTCTACGCTGACCTCCACGGCCATGTCTACTACTCCGATGCACTCGCTGCTGCTGTCTCTGACTCTGCTGAGTCAGACCTCGCTGCTGACTACTTGAACCAACATGAAAACTCGAATATGGGGTAGCCTGCAATCCACTCGACTGAACTCCCAGCTGGTAATAATCAGGCATCGCTCCCTGCCTAACTAGCCTCAGCTTAATCTCCTTGGCCAACTCAATCATAGACTCCAGAGTAAGGCCCGTTGTAGGCATATCAGCAAAAACAGAACCCAAACCAGTAACGTAGGTAGTGACTGTGAAATACTGATCTCGCATCAGATCCTCAGCATATCTACCCAGTCGAAGAAACTCTCGGGTGTACTCCTCTACAAATCGATCACCACGAGAAATACTGGTCAGACGGAGACGATAGCTCATATGGAGAGGCTCTGGACAGAATCTCCTCATAAATCGCTCTCGGAACTGAGCCCAGGTCATCGTCATCATATAAGGCTGAATCATCTGAATAAACCAATCTAGGGCTGGTCCCTCGACAGAAAGCTCTACGATCATGATTCGCTGATACTCGGTGTGAGCAGTCCGAGTCCTCATCTCAATCGCGTGCAAAAAATCTAACGGATCGGAAGTCCCATCAAATGCAATCCTGCCAACTCTGGCATAGAACAAAGCTGCCTCAGGGTCAGACATACCCTGCTGATAGGCAGGCTGAGCAGGCAGAACTACTGAAGGCACAGGAACATCCTCAAACTCAGGCTCAACAGGCTGCTCGTCCTGTAACTCTCTATGCCTACGGTGACCTGCCGCTCCTCGAGGTCTACCTCTGCCACGACCTCTACGTCTAACAGGCTGCTCAGGAGGTAAAACCTCGTCCTGAAAAGACTCATCATCCTCGGCCTCAACGACTGGCGGAGCCACACGCGCTCGCCTCCTCATTCTGAAAAGACAAATGGAAAGATTCAGACAAAATAGACAACGAAGGAATAATGCAGAAAACTAAAGCAAAGAATACTTATCAAGACATACTCGAACCTAATTCACTGCAGTAGTTTAACAGAAAACACAACTCTGAAAACTAGGGCCACTATTCACACAACTAAGCCCTGACACAGAACTCCGCTCTGATACCAACTTTGTCACGACCCAAAACAGGGGCCATGACCGGTGCTAGGGAACGGTAATTCTTTCGAATCCGGAACCCGTAGCAAGCCTAAAAATAAAATAAAACATACAATAATAATAATAACAATATTTAATGCAGCCGAAATAAAATCATAAATATTAAAATAACATTTGCACCATCTCAATTTAAATCAAATCCTCATCTCATATATATAAATCTTTTAATACAAATCCAGTTCAAATTCTTAAAATACATATCTCGCATAAATAAAATATATATAATCCCACGATTAATTTACAACTACTGCAGTGTCTAGATTATAAAATAAAACTCAAGTAAGCAGTTTACATAAAGAAGCCAAGGCAGAAGAAATCCGGCATAAAAGCCTGCTACTGAGGTCTGAAGATGATGACTCTCTTGAAAAATAGTCAACGGAGGGGAGTCAAACCTCACTGAGTGAATTACTATAATATATATATACATGCATACTAAATGACAATGCATACAGCCAACAGTATATATTTAATATATATATATATATACAAGCACATACATACATGCAATAAAATCATTTTATACATATTTATAAAAAAAATCACAGTTTATGAAGGATCAAATAGAACCCTAAAATATCACAACCTCGAAAACAGTGTTAGACAACACTCTAGCCATACAGGCTCACTTATTCCAAATATATTCACTTAATCCATTTGGACAGTAGACTGGCCCCAAGACACTAAGTCAACCGAGCTCCAGCAGTCTGACTGTCTGTGTGATTAGCCCCGAGACAGTAGGTCAACCGAGCTCCAGCAATCACACTCCCAAATCATATCTCACATAACAAATAATCATATCCAATTCAAATCAATATCCACAAATAGGTTAGTAATTCAACCTACAATCTATTATCGTACCGGTACGTACTCGATCCTAGTGCTGCCCACTAGGTAGCACGTTCTATCGATATCCTTCATTTTAAAATATAAAGCATACATTCATAAAAATAAATGATGCATGAATTTAAATAAAATAACAACATAAACCATATATATACTAGAAATATACCAAAAATAAACCAGGTATATTCCAAGTATATATACTTCAAATAAATCTAATATAATTACAAAATAAACTAAAAATATACCAAGAATATACATAAAAACATTTGAAGAATAATTTATTAATAAAACATGCATATAGTTGAAAATATACCGAAAATATACCAAAAGTAAACCTAAGTAATACTTAAATCATTTATGCATACTTTATTAAAATAAATCATACATTTCTAAAACATGCACCCTAAAACATATATATATAAAATAGTAACTCACACTAGTGCGCTCCACGAGATGGGTTCGACGGGCCTGGTCCATTAGGTCTCGGTCTCGGTACAACTAAACAAACAATAAATAACAGACATCATAATAAACCTAACAGAAAATCCTAAAAACTCAATCTAGAATATTAGACACAGAATTATAAATCGGAATTCGACCGGATATCACATTTTACGAGAATTCTACCGAAAATCCGGCAGAACCTCCCCTGTAAAACGGATATCTCTCTACTCAAAGAGTAGAGCCGGTCCTGCAAAGAAATGCACTTCGAAAATAGACACAGAACACAACCAAAATCCCTCAGTCGGACTCCAAACTACAGTTCACCGACCGGGGTCCACAATTCACAGAATAATTATAAAAATACCAAAAATACCCTTATATCATAGAAATTCATTTTATAAGTAGAAATTACATAATTAACCTTAAAACACAGTAAAAACCGATAAAAACTCATTTTATTAGAAAAATCGTATATTATATATATAATTGAAAATAATTTACGAAAAATAGTTTTAATTAGTTAAAAATACCAAATAATTTGTAGAAATTATTTTTATACCCTAAATAACTATTAAAACCAATTAAATTACATTTTTAGCTAATTTAGTGTAAGATTACCAAAATACCCCTATATATATAAATATACTAAAATTACTTCAAAAACTCACCAAAAAGAATATAATTATCCAAAATTAATTTTCTCAACATATTTATCAATAATATAAATAATTAACTCAATTTACCAATTAATTTCAATTTAACATATAATTAACCTAATTTTCAAAAATTACCTAAACTAATTAAATTCAAAATAAATACATAGAAATTCATAAAAATTCCAAATAAATTCTATAATTCATTTTAACACCTATATTAACCATAAAACACAATTTCATAAATTTAATAATTAATTTTCAAAAATTAGAAAATAATATTAAAATATTCAAAAATACCCAAAAATCAAAAAATTCTCCAAAAATTCATACATGTAGATTAAACTAAGGGAAACAACATTTGTTAAGGAACTTATCATGAATAAACAAGAAAAATTCAAGAAAAATCAAAAACCTAATTCAGCCAAAATGGGAAAAATTGAAAAACAAGAAATTCAAGGCCATTTAAGCTCAAATCAAAGCTAGAATCATGTTTACCGTTGCTAGAGGAGTCCAAAGACACCAGAAACGTGAAGTTTGGTGGCCGGAATAGTAAGTTGTGAAGAAAATGGAATTTCGATCAAAAATGGAAGAAAGGAGTTGGTCGGCGCTGGTGAAGGAGGTTAGGGGCGGTGGAACAGCTGGTTGGGAAGGGCGGAGCTGCTGGCGGCACACTGTCGGTAGGTGGTCGGGATTTGCAGCGATGAGGGTTGATGGAGGACGGGTTTTCGGGAAGAATAAGAACGAAGAAGAAAAGAAAAGAAAAGAAAAAGAAAAGAAAAAGAAAAAGAAAAAAAAAGAAAAAGAAAAAAATAATATAAAAATATATATATATGTATTATAATATGGTGTATAAATAAAATATTTGGAAAATTGCACACCACATATAATTTAATATTTTAAAATTTAATAATAAATAAAATAATTAAATAATAATAAAATTAATAAACAAATAATAAAATATTAGGGTAATTAATTAAATCCTAATTAAATAAATATTTACACACATAGGCTTTATTTAGTATTTTAAAAATTTGTATGAGTTCATGCAAGTCCGTAAATCTATTTAAAATAATTAATAATAAATTATTTACGTGAAAATTTCCCCGAAAATGCAAGTCCCGGGAAAATTTTACGTAAAGTACTTAAAATAATAATAAAAAATTAAAAATTCAACCTTAATTAAATAAAAGCTCATGAAATATCAATATTATATAATAGAATTATTAACACTGGATATCCCGATGCAGTATAAAAATATTTAAAAATACGGGATATTACACTATCACACCGGTACGTACACGGTCCTAGTGCTGCCCACTACGTAACACGTTCTATCGATATCCTTCATTTAAAATAAATTATTCATACAGAAAATAAATAATGCATAATAACAGTCATAATGATAAAATAAACCATATATATACTAAAAATATAACTAAAATAAACTAAATATATTTCAAGTATATATATGTCAGATAAATTCAAATCAACCATGAAATATACCAAAAATAAACCAATAATGTACTTAAAACATTTTTAAGTATAAATCAATAGTATAACATGCATTTATTTCAAAATATACCTAAAATATACTTAAACATTTTATAAAAATAATTATGAATAAATTCAAATTAAACATGAATATATATTAAAACATGCATCATAAATGCGACATATATATAAAATAACAACTCACAAGTTTGCGTTCCTCAAGACTGGTTCGATTGGCTCGGTTCATTGGGCCTCGGTCTCACCGCAACTAAATAATAAAATAATAACAACAATCAGAATAATTCTAACTTATACTTCTAAAGAGACTCGATCTAAGAATACGGAATACAGACAAACACAGAATTACAGGATCGACCCGATGTCACATTTTACGAGAATTCTACCAAAAATTCGACAGAGCTTAGAGCTTCCTCTGTAAAATGAACACCTCTCTACTAAAAGTAAAGTCGGTCGTGCAAAGAAACACACTTCTAACTCAGAAAACATAACACTTTTGGTTGGGACCCTGAACTACACAATACCCCCAACCGAAGTCCACAATTCACCAAAAATCAAATAATATAATAAATATACTAAAAATCAATAAATTCCACAAATATCCTCAAAATATCAAAATTTAGCATATTAAAACATTAAAACACTAAATATTATTAATTTTAGAATAATTACGTAAAAATCTCAAAATAATAATATAATATTATTAAAAATCAAATTTCTCAATAATTCACCATAAATTAGTAAAAATTCACTTTACTATATTTAATAGTTAAAATAGCCTAAATATATATTAAAAGTAATTAAAAACCCATTTAATTACCTAATATATGATTTGAAAATAATTTTCAAAAATTAGTATTAATTAGTTAAAAATAGTAAAAAATTTATGAAAATTATTTTATTACCTTAAATAATTCTAAAACCAATTAAAACATAATATTTAACTATAATTTTAACAAAATTACACAATTACCGTAGTAATTCAAAATACACATAATACTAAATAATTTCCTCAAAAATTATATAAAATCACTAAAATTATTCTATCAACATATAATATACTAGTATCATCTAAAATACATATTTAACTAATAATTTCAACAAAAATATACATTTAACCTAATTATCCAATATTTACATAAACTAAAATATTCATAAAAATTATATAATAATCCCAAAAATTATTTTCTCAACACTAAAATTAATAACAACTCATAAATAACACTAAATCAACCAATTTTATAATTTAAATAATTAATTGAAAAAAATTAAATAAATAATAATAAAATAATCAAAAATTCACCAAAAATAAAATAAATTTCAAAAATTATAAAAAAAATATATTCATGAAGCTCAAGCAACAAGGATCAACATTTGTTAAGGAAGATTGCATGAATCAATAAGATTCATCCAAAAAAAAAAATTAGAAAACCCTAAAGCTCAAAAACGAAAAATCGAGAAAACTCACAAACGATCGAGTTTAAGCTCAAACTGTCATAACCCAAAACAGGGGGTCATGACCGGCACTAGGGAACAAGAATTTTTTCGAATCCGGAACCCGTAGCAATCCTTAAAAATAAAGTAAAATAAAAGCATGCAATAATAATAATAATATAAATAAAACATCTTGCAGCGGAAATTAAAATCTCAAAATAATAAAACAACTCACAAGCTAATTTAACAACACAAACTCATCTTATATATATAAATAATCTTTTAATACAAATTCTTGTTTCAATTTTTTTAAAATTTAAATCTCATACATAAATAAAACATACTGCTCACTGAAACAACTACTACTGTAGTGTCTAGAATATAAAATAAAATCAAGTAAGCAGTTTACATAGTAAAGCCGGGGCGGAAGAAATCCAGCGTAAAGGTCTGCTACTAAGGTCTGAAGACAAATTTCTTCAAATGGATATGAAATATCATTTTCCGAAGCATATATTTCAAACTAGTCGAAGAAAAATAAATTTACTTTATTATTCTGCAAGAAATCATAAAACTTTATTTGAATGTCCTGTCTTGTGTTTAGAAAAATTTTGAAAAACCAAGTTCTTTTTTCTAAGTTGTGAGGTGCATAAAAATCTTTATGTAAAAATGCTTTATCAGGTGTAAAATCTTTATTAATAACATTTAGTTCATAGGCTATATTTTCTGTAAGAGCTGAGGCTGTTGGTGAGGCAGGGGGTGAAGGGGACTTTATTTCTTGTTGTGGTTCTGTATATATGGGTTGTGCTATATTGTTGCTGAGGTTAATATTTCTGAGAGGTATATTGGGTAAATCAGATGTAGAGAATCTAGCTGGGTTGTAGGGAGGAATCATGACCGGAGGTATATTTGGATGTAGTTCTGCTTGATCTGGATAGGGAAGTATAATGGGCCTTTGTGGTTCTTGTCTTTGTGGGTCTTTATAAGGAAGGTTAATGATAGAAGGGATCTGGGATATTCTTCCAAGGTCAAGAGATTCTGATGAAACAGTATCAGAAAATCTGGCACTAGAAGAGGCTCTGTCAAAACTAATCTTTACTCTTCCATCCTGAAACTGGGTTATTTGTCTTATTTCTGTATTTGGAGGTGTTTTGTCTTGGATTTGTATTGTAGGTTCAGTAGCACTTTCTAAGATCCAGTCTTCAGGAAGGATTATTTGGTTCCATTGTATAGGTTTAGGTATAACAACATTTGCTTTAGTCATGTTAGTTTGAAGAAGCAAAGTTTCTCCTTTTTTACTATGAAATCGACTCTTGGTAGCAAAGGCTGACATCATGGCTTTATAATGAACTTTAAAAACTAATGCAATTGGAATTGATCCATCCTCCATTACATAGTTATGGGTTTGGATCTGTAAAACTAATGATTTTAAAAGATTTGGATCATTTAAAGAAACTGTGAAATTGGGGTAACAGTCAAATGATATGGGTCCTTTACAGAGGCTGGATTCTATAGTTCCTAACAAAGAATCTTTAAAATTTTTAAATCGCTTATCCCTAAGAGCAGCGAGGATAGAGGTATTAAGTCCTTCTCTGTTAAGGGGTTTAACACCAACCTGGACAAGACCTATATGGATATATCTGAAACCTTTAGTTTTATGTTTTTCTATAGAAGAAGAGGAAAGAAGTTTAATTTCATCTCTAGATTTGTCCATTTGGACATCTCTTTCTTTAGTCCTTATAACATAATCAGATTTGAAGAAGTTGACTTTAGAAGTTTTATAGACTTGATTCTGGTGGACTTCAGTGAGTTTAAAATCATCTATGCATCTATCAAAGTCTTCTATGGTAATTTCATCACTATTGATAAGGTTTTTAGTACCTTTAGTAGGAGAGGGAGTAGAGGAAGAAGAGGAAGAAGTGGTTCTATCGAAAATAGGATACATGGTGTGAAAAATGGTTACAGAAAGAAATTACGACTACAACTCTTAGGCTAAACCAACGGATTCACCGCCACTCTGGGACTTACGACCGGGACCACCCAAGACCAAAGGACTCATCGTAAAACCATTCTATAAACAGTATTCAAAACAGATAAACAAAAACTGTAGAAATCACCTAATCCCCCCTAGGCTCTGATACCAAGGGGACGCCCAGTATGGATCTAAGGGACAGTGATGGTGCAAATAGTGATGGAGCTAGATGCAGATTAAAATGCAGTAACAATTTCTGATGTGCAAGATCCTAATTTCTTAGGCGAGCACAGTGCATACTTAATTAATACTGAAAGTAAAGAAAGCTTTTAAAGAGGATATGCAGAAAATGCAGTAATTATAATGCAGAATACAGAATTTATGATGTGCAAGATCCTAATTTCTTAGGCGAGCACAGAGCATACTTAATCAATACGTAAAGTAAATAATCTTTAGAGTAGATAAGGCATATAGAAACTATAATTCATAAATAAATAAAAGAAAGTAAATGAAAGCTTTAAAGTAATACAAAAATAAGGAAACAAAAGAAATTAAAATCTTACAAGGGAAGAAAATTTTCTTTTCTTTATTAAAAGTCCAAGTAAAGGAAGGTTACAAGAGTTCTTTAATCCGTAGGTATGGGAAGGTTATAGAAGTTCTTTAATCCATACCAAGGGAAGGTTATAAGAGTTCTTTTCTTCTTAGCACATGAGTTGAAGGGAAGAAGAGAAATTACAGAAATCTATCTATTTTACAACAGAGAGCTACATCTTTTTTGTGAGGTGATACATCAATTTTTATCCAATTTTTTCCTCCCCCTTCAAAGGCTGGAGAAGGCTTCAATATATAGAGCTTGCGAGGGGATGCTGTAGAGGGATAAGATACAGCAGTGCATGTGAGAGGGGCCAGAGATGTTCTTGATCTATCCGTGAAGAATTAGCCTCGATCTTTATTGGAAATGTGAGTTGACTTTAATGGCGAGTCACTTATTAGATCTTAAAAAAAAAGTCGGGGCCCCATCCATGTGGTGTGACTGAATGAAGAGGGATAGCTGCTGAGGCAGGAGGAGAGTATTTGACATAAAAGTCAAATTTTCCTGAGTGATGTCCGAGAGTGTCCCAAATTTGGTGACCTGGAAAATAACAGATATTAAAATACTCTTTTTTTTTTTACAGGGCCGTCCATAAAGATTTTCAACCCATTGGGCTAACTAGATAAATATTTATAAGGATTTTCAGAATAAAAACTTTACAAAACTTTATGAGCCTGTGGGCTTAATAGGGCTAAAGATACCATAGCAGTCATCTTCATTGTCATTACCCAAATCAATGAAAGGCTCAGATTCTTCAGAATGGCTGGAAGTTGCAGAAGAAGTAGCCCGTGACTGGACTAACTGTTGCATTATCTTGAAATACTCTTTTTCTGTCTTGGCGGCTGCAAGAAGTGCACTAGCATGGGATTTCTGAGCAAGGAAATTGGTCTAGGAGGGAGGACTTTCAATGAGACCATACTTTTGAAGCCATTCAGAGATTACTGTTTTGGAAATTTTCTCTGGAATTCTGTAGGAATTCCACCATTTTGCTTTAAATTTTCTCTGTAGAACTATAATACCATTATTGGAAGAATAGTCAAGGTACCATTGAGAGACCCACGGTACAAAGAACTTGGAACAATAAAGGCATAAGAAAGGAAACTTTTTCTCAGGAGAAGAGGGTTTGTAATGGGATTCAAAAAGGTCAAACCCACTACGGATATCAAAAGGAAGGATGTCAGGGATGGGACCATAGTTATTCCACCACCTGGTGAACCATGCCGGAAACCTGGAAAGGTTAGCATGATCACTTAAGAAAAATAACCATGAGTGGGTGGCATAATGATTTTGGATAAGGAAGGTGTTGAACCATGCTTGTTCATAGTCCCAATAAGAGAATGTTGGGCAAAATTCGAGCTTGGTTTGGAAATTTACAGGGAAAGATTTTGGATTAAAAAGATCTTGACCCCATTCTTTAGGATGAAGGACTTTTAGGATTTTGTAAGTAGAGTAAGAAGGGTCGTGGGATCCTTTATGGTAGAAGTGTTTGAATTCTGCTGAACCAGTAAATTTCAAGATAGTTTGATAATACTCTTGGGGTTTTGAAAGATCCCAAGGTTTAAAATACCAATTTTTTGGAAAATGGTTTTGCATTGCTATAAAAGGATTCTTGTTATAAAAACCATCTTCAATCGTTAAGATGTTTTGAAAAGTGGTTTTTGTGAGAAATTCAGAGGACTTTACTTTAGTTTGAGAAAAAACAATTTGTGAACTACTTTGGGTAGTCACAGGAGTTAAATCATTTTGAGAAAAGATTTGAGAGGAAGATTCTCCTTTCTCGATTTTTGAAATAGCTTGAGAGACTTTACCTGAGGGCGGAGGGAGGCCCAAAATGCTAGAAGGCACTGAAACTGGAGGTTTCAAAGTTGCTTGAATAGCCTGGAAGAGTTCAGGAGTTCTAGAGATCGAGTCAACCCATTGTTGAATTGCAAGAGTTTTAGTTGAGTCATCTGTACTTTGTTCTTGGCTAACAATTTCATACCAAGACTTTATTGGCTTTTCAGTAGAGAGAGGGAGAGGAACTTTAGTTGGGGCAACTTTATCTGGATCTAAAATTTCTTTGCCAGAGGGTTCTTTCTTTTTGTGGGGCATCTTTATCTGTTTTGTAAAAATTCTCTTATCAGGAAATCTGGAAGAGAATTCTCATTTCCTTTAATAAATTCAATTTCAAAATCAAAGATACTCAAAATAGCTTGCCATCTAGGAAAAATCTGTTTTGATGCAACATTTTGAACATCTTTATGTAAAATTTCTTTAGCAGATTTACAATCAATTCGGAGTAAAAACTTTTGATTGAGTAAATCAGATTGGAATTTCGTGATGCAAAGTACAATGGAAAGAACTTCTTTTTTGATGGTAGAATAGTTCTTTTGGGTGTCATTCCAGTCTCCTGAAGTATATTGTACAACTACTTCCCACCCATTTTGAACTTGCTTTAAAATACCTCCATATCCTAAATCACTAGCATCAGTTTCTACGATTTTAGGAAGAGTAGGATCAGTTATATGAAGACATGGTATAGAAACTATATATTTCTTTATTTGCTGGACAATTCTAGTGTGGTCATCTGTCCAAGGAGGGGGATTCTTTTTTAATCTATCGTGCAAAGGTTTGGTTATTCTATTAATATTAGGACAGAAATCTAGAACATAGTTAAGACTGCCTAAAAATCTTTGCAGTTAGGTTTTCTTAAGAATTTTATCAGGAAACTTATTGGCAAATTGTAGACATCTTTCTATGGGAACGATGGTTCCTTGACAAATATAATGTCCTAAGAATCTGATTCTAGTTTGGAAGAGGGAAATCTTCTTTTGAGACACAACAAGGCCGGCTCTCTTGACAACATAGAGAAAAGTCTTTAAATGTTTGATATGTTGCTCAATGGATTTGGAAAAAATGAGGACATCATCAATATAGACTATACAAAATTCAAAATAAGGATTGAAAATATCATTCATAATTCTTTGAAATTCAGAAGGAGCATTTTTTAAACCGAAGGGTATTACATTCCACTGATATTGACCAAAAGGGACAGTAAAGGCAGTTTTATAACGATGCTTTATGTCAATTTGTATTTGCCAAAAACCTGATTTTATATCAAATTTTGAAAAAACAAAAGCAGAATGGAGTTTTTGAAGTGGATCTTTTTTGTTTGGAATAGGATATCTAATCCATTTGAGGGCTGTATTCAAAGGTTTGTAATTTATTACAAGTCTAGGAGTACCTCTTTCTTGTTCAGAAGCTTTATTAACGTAAAAGGCTGCACAACTCCAAGGTGACTGAGATTTAGAGATTAATCCTTTAGATTGAAGATCTTGAATTTCTTTTCTACAATGCTGTTCTAATTCAGCATTCATTTGAATTGGTCTGGCTTTAGTAGGGATATTTTTCTCATCAAATCCTGTCTTATAAGGGAGGTCAACTATATGTTTTTTCCTATTCCAAAAAGCATTTGGTAAATCGGAACAGACTTCTTTAATAAAGCATTTTTGAAGGTCAAGAATGCATTTTTTTACAGAATCATTTTGTAATTGATATTCAATTTTGTTAAAATGAACCCTTTGCTTTAAATTGGATAAATCGGTTTCTTTACTTTTGACCAAGAAATTTGCTTGATTTTTGTAAATAGAATGAGCTTGAACAAAGTTAAGCTGGCGAGTTTTTGGTTTAGCCAAGAAGGGAAAAGAGATGAAAAAATCTTTATCTTTAAAATCAATTGAGTCATGAGTAACTATGTAGGGGGTAATCAGATTAATGAACGGTGTCCCTAAGATTACCGAATAACTAATATCAGAAACAAGAAGGAAAGAAGTTTTAATGGAAAATCCGTTGTTTAAAATATTGATATCTGTTTTGCCATCAATATGCATTTTTGAATTGTTAGCAGAGGAGAGTGTTTCACGAGTTTTGTCTTGAAAACGATGAGGAACAATAGAGGTTTTTATACAACTTAAATCAGCGCCTGTATTAAATAGAGCAACAGTATCATACTGAAAATCTTTATCAAAGACAAGGGAAATTTTAACAATGTATTTCCTGGAAGTAATTTGACTTAAAGTATAGAGGAAATCATAAGGGATTTTATCTATGTTGGCCAAGGACTGAGGTTCTAATCATGAGTTTGTTATATCATCATCCTCACTAGACGCTTCAGCTAATTTGGTAATAAGAAACTGGATTAATTCAGAATCTTTTTGTTATTTTTCTTTAATATGCTTTAGTTCAGTTTTAATAGTCTTTATCTCAGATTGGAGTTCCTATACATTTCCTATGGATTCTTACCATGTTTTTTTCTATTCAGGATGGCTGTAAGATCATACATATTGGTACTTGTGGAAGGTAACTCAGTCTTAGGGGGCTCAGGTTCCTTTTCTAAGGATTGCCTAAGTTGTTCTAGATATCTTTTTTGGACATCAGGATCATTGATGTGTTGTATAGCATCTAAAATGAGGTTTTGTTCTTTAGTAAGCATGTTCAAATGCTTTATATCAAAACTGGATTCTGAATCTATAAAGGAAGAAGAAGAAGATGTAGCTAGTCTATCGATCTGAGGAATTCCTAGAGAGGAGGATTCAGATTCAGACCTTGATGTGTGCAAAAGCAAAGCAGAAAGATGTGCTAGAGTTTCTTCTCCCAGGCTAAGTTCTTGGAGTTTTTTAGAGATTTTGCAATATTTGGAAATATGTCCTTTTTTACCACATTTGTAGCAGGTGACATCTTTGAAGTCTCTTTTCTTGGGTCTGGAATCTTTATCTTTCTTAGGGAAGGATTTTTTGTAAGGTTTTTTGTAGTATGGTTCATCAGAAGTCTTTTTCTTGCGAAAATTTCTTGGTTTAGAAAATTTTTTGGAGGAAAATGACTTAGATTTAGAATTTTGGCTACAATTTCCCTCGCAAGCTTTATCTTGACTATAACCATAATCAAATTATTTACAGAAAGATCCTAGTTCCTTTTTGGATTTTCTTAGCTCCTACTTTAGATGTTTTTGGAGTTTTAAATCCTGACAGATCTTAAGTCCTTCTTTTTGGGTAGTACTGATTAATTCTCCGTAGGTGAGCTGATCATAGGGAATGATATGGGATCCAAAGGATTGTCTAATGGTGTTTCTGACACGTTCTCCTAAAAGGGTAGGAAGACCCGCTAGAAATTTTTCTTTCCAGAAAGGTTAGTTGGAGTCTTCTCTAATCATGACCCTAGTTAGGAAATTTGATTTATACCATTAGAAATCACTAAGTTTTCTGAATTTTAGATTGGATAGGAGGTCAGCATTTTTATCTTTAAGATGGGAAGAATCTCCTATGAAATGGAGTGCTATAGTGAGAATAAGAGTAGACACAGAATCTTGGGTAGTGTTTCTTGAGGAATCAAGAATGGGGAGTCCTTCTTCATCTCTTTTAATAGCATATAGAATGTCTGTTTGCTGTTGGATAGTAAAATGATAATCCCACCATCCTTTCAATTGTCCAGAGAAACCTGCTATAAGAAGTTCAGCTACAGACCTATCAGAGGATTCTATTTGGGTTTTGTAAGCATTGGAGGCCATAGTCATTTGCTGAAGAATATTTAAAATTTGAAATTCTGACATGCCATCAATGTTCCATTCATAAACAAAACTAGCATTGAACTTGGGTTGGACAAGGATACTAGGCTGGTCACCTATATCTAGATTTGGATAAGAAGCTCTAGTGTATCCTGATCGAAAGGGTTGGTTATTCTGCCAATGAAGTTTAGCAATTTTTGGAGACTGTTCCTGAAATGTTTCTTCATCAGTAGTAGATTCTAAAACTTTATCTAAGACACTAACATTTTGATTTATAGTCTGGCTGCTCTGAGGAGTGTCAGGTACTATAGGACTGGAGGAAGAAGGAGTCATTCGGCTAAGCTGGCTTCTAACAGCTTCTAGGAACTCAGATTTGTTTAATCTAATTTCTTGTTGGGCAACTTGGGAGACTTGGAAAGGTTTAAACATGGGGTTCTTTAATTTTTTGTCTGTAGAAGCTGATGGTTCTATAGTGTCATTATGCTATTTTTCCATCCTAGAGAGTTGTTTACCTATGCTATGGAGATGAGCATTGGTGAAGTTGTTTTAGGAAACTATATTCTTTTAAATTCTGGGTGTCATTATCCTGAGGTTTCTTATAAGGGGCAGCATTAATAGTTTCTTCGCCTACAGGGATCTTAATTACCCTAAGAGGAGGATGTTCAGATTCTATAGATTGGCCATTAGCTAATTCCCAGCTTTTCTTTCGGATAGTAACAGGGTTTATTTCTTTAAATGGATATGAAATATCAATTTCCGAAGCATATATTTCAAACCAGTCGAAGAAAAATAAATTTACTTTATTATTCTGCAAGAAATCATAAAACTTTATTTGAATGTCCTGTCTTGTGTTTAGAAAAATTTTGAAAAACCAAGTTCTTTTTTCTAAGTTATGAGGTGCATAAAAATCTTTATGTAAAAATGCTTTATCAGGTGTAAAATCTTTATTAATAACATTTAGTTCATAGGCTATATTTTCTGTAAGAGCTGAGGCTGTTGGTGAGGCAGGGGGTGAAGGGGACTTTATTTCTTATTGTGGTTCTGTATATATAGGTTGTGCTATATTGTTGCTGAGGTTAATATTTCTGAGAGGTATATTGGGTAAATCAGATGTAGAGAATCCAGCTGGGTTGTAGGGAGGAATCATGACCGGAGGTATATTTGGATGTAGTTCTGCTTGATCTGGATAGGGAAGTATAATAGGCCTTTGTGGGTCTTTATAAGGAAGGTTAATGATAGAAGGGATTTGGGATATTCTTCCAAGGTCAAGGGATTCTGATGAAACAGTATCAGAAAATCTGGCACTAGAAGAGGCTCTGTCAAAACTAATCTTTACTCTTCCATCCTGAAACTGGGTTATTTGCCTTATTTCTGTATTTGGAGGTGTTTTGTCTTGGATTTGTATTGTAGGTTCAGTAGCACTTTCTAAGATCCAGTCTTCAGGAAGGATTATTTGGTTCCACTGTATAGGTTTGGGTATAACAACATTTGCTTTAGTCATGTCAGTTTGAAGAAGCAGAGTTTCTCCTTTTTTACTATGAAATCGACTCTTGGTAGCAAAGGCTGACATCATAGCTTTATAATGAACTTTAAAAACTAATGCAATTGGAATTGATCCATCCTCCATTACATAGTTATGGGTTTGGATCTGTAAAACTAATGATTTTAAAAGATTTGGATCATTTAAAGAAACTGTGAAATTGGGGTAACAGTCAAATGATATGGGTCCTTTACAGAGGCTGGATTCTATAGTTCCTAACAAAGAATCTTTAAAATTTTTAAATCGCTTATCCCTAAGAGCAGCGAGGATAGAGGTATTAAGTCCTTCTCTGTTAAGGGGTTTAACACCAACCTGGACAAGACCTATATGGATATATCTGAAACCTTTAGTTTTATGTTTTTCTATAGAAGAAGAGGAAAGAAGTTTAATTTCATCTCTAGATTTGTCCATTTGGACATCTCTTTCTTTAGTCCTTATAACATAATCAGATTTGAAGAAGTTGACTTTAGAAGTTTTATAGACTTGATTCTGGTGGACTTCAGTGAGTTTAAAATCATCTATGCATCTATCAAAGTCTTCTATGGTAATTTCATCACTATTGACAAGGTTTTTAGTACCTTTAGTAGGAAAGGGAGCAGAGGAAGAAGAGGAAGAAGTGGTTCTACCGAAAATAGGATACATGGTGTGAAAAATGGTTACAGAAAGAAATTACGACTACAACTCTTAGGCTAAACCAATGGATTCACCGCCACTCTGGGACTTACGACCGGGACCACCCAAGACCAAAGGACTCATTGTAAAACCATTCTATAAACAGTTATATATTAATAAAACTATATATTAAAATACTATATAATAAGTTTCTAAAATAAAATATTTATGTAAAAAATATAATTTAACATAAAATAATAATCATTAATCACAAAATAGTAAAATAAATAAATATAACTTTTAAATTTATTAACACTGTGTATCTTGATATATATTAAAATAATTTAAAAATATGGGTTGTTATATCTATATATATGTATGTATACATACATACTAAGAGTGCTACGTAGCAGCCTGCATTTTTATATTAATTTTTTTTACTAAATTGTTACCAGCCTACATGGGGACAATTATTTTTTATGTTGGTTTTTTTATCATTCAAATTCCCCTCTTTTTTCAATTGGTCCACTTTGTAGCGGGCTGTGACGGAGATCATTTCCGATATTTTAAATCGGAAGACTAAAAATTCAATCTCTAATTGAAATTTTTTTAAAAAAATTAGATCATATCATAATTTTTAGGCTCTTACAATGATACAAACATTTATATCTATACAAATAGAATTAAAATAATTGAAATAATTTTTTAAATAACAACCATTGATTTTTTTTGTATATCAATGCTTATAAAGTGTATCAATGACTATAATTAAATAATTAGGAATCTAATGGTTCTAATTTCATTTGTATATATATATATATAAATGTTTGTATTGTATAATGACTTTTTTTTAATATAGCTACATACCATAATTTTTTTATTACAATTAAATTTTATAAATTAAAACTGTTAATTAATAAAAATTATTTAAACTAATAAATGAAATTGATATTTTTAATATATATATATATATATATATATATATATATATATATGTTTGTGTAAAACTACAAGTAGTATAAAAAATATCGTTCCCACAAGAACTTGTTCTAATTACTTACTAACCCAATTCTTTATTGTTTAAGGCTACAGAATTCACTTTGTTTTTAAAACTAAATTAAATTAAACAAAATAATGTAAAATAAACTTCTTAAAATTATATAAAAAGGAATTATCAATATATAAAAAGGAATTATCAATATATGAAGATGCTAGGGATTGATTCTCTTCACAATCATTAGTCATTTTCAATTAATGTGTTATTAAGCTTGAATATTCTTAGGGTTTCTAATTATCAATTAGCCTTTCTCAAGAACTAACTAATGTTTTTAGCTCATGAATTAATTGAAGAATACAAAGTTCCAATTCTCATTGCTAACCTAATCCCCAAATTAAATCATGAACTAATTCACCATACCCATATGAATTTTAATACCTTTATGATATCTCTACCTATAAAAGAATTAAATCTATGATTATAATTCCATTAAGGTTTTGATCTCACAACCTAAAACCTCAATTTTAATTATGCTAATGGTGATCAAGCATCAATATAAATTAAGCAAAGTAACTATAGTATGCAAGAAAATAATAAACACATTAAATGAAAATCAACTAATTCACGTTTAGATTATAAATCCCTACAAATAAATATTGAGGCTAATAAATTAGAAAAATATTCAACACAACCATGAAAACAACCCATGAAAATTATAAGAATAGAAAGGAGAGAAGAAAATAAAACTAGAATTTTCTGCTCTTTGATCTTCAACTCTTGATTTCTCCAAATTTTCTTGAGCTTTCCAACTGCTTCCTCATGCATCCTCTGCCCAAAAAGGTTCCCAATTTGATATATTTATAGGCCCCCTTAAAGAGTGGAAATGTTGCCCTAAAAATAAGTTGATGCCACATCATAAAATTTGGGTCAGTAAAAGTAAGTAAAGCTACCATGGTGAAAGAAAATTTTGTGTCTGTTGAAGGTTTAGACAGTTTCAATCCCAGCCTTGCTTCCATAGTGACAGCAAACTTGTGTCTTTAGTCGCAACATTACTTCTATGATGATAGCAAACTTCATAAATCCCAAGCAAATTCACTAAACTCTTCATCACCCTCTCTACTTCTAAAAAACAACATAAATATAGAAATAACCAAAATTTAATAAAAATATAATAATAAACACTATAAATATGCACTAAATAAGCCTTAAAAACTACCAAACCTAATATATATATATATATATATATACAAAGTTTTTAAAATTTTTAGATTTACACAATCAATTTTTAAAAATTTTAAGTTATTTTTAATCTTTAAAATTTTTTTAGAAAGTAAAAAATTTTACAATTAAGTGATATACATTTCAAAAAATTTCATCAATTTTATTCATTAATCTAAATAATTTTTCATTAATTAACAGTTAAAATTAAATTAATGGATAAAATTTTTTATTCAACAATTAAAATTAAATTTTGGTCAATTATCAATTTATTTTTTTATACTAATGAATAAAATTAGTTGTCAATTGATTGTAAAAGTTTTAAAAATTTTTAGTTTCTAAAAAATTTTAAAATTCAAAAAAAAATTTAAAAATTTTGAAAAATTATTATGTAGTTTGCCAATTTTTAAAACTTCACAATTAGGTTATATTTACATAATTTGTAATTTTATTTATTATAGTAAATTATTTTTTGTTAGTCAACTGTTAAATCAAATTTTCTTTAATTTATATAACTTAATTATACTCAAAAAAATTTATAAAACTTAATTGTACTGAAAAAAGGTTTAATATGGTATATTTGTAAAAGAAAAGTTTCAATTATCCTAAAAAAAATAAATAAAAAGGTCTAATGTGAAATTAGAGTAGAATGTAGAGGTCAAATTTGTACTTTTGGCCTTTTAAAATATTGTTCAAGGATAGATTAGTGTCTTTGAACCAAAATTAAAAATATAAAAATAATTACCATATTTAATTCTATAAACTTTACTATTTTTGCAATTAAATTCTAAAAAATTATATTTTTAAATATATAACTAGATTTTATAAATTTTGAAAAATTGTAATTTTTATTAATCAAATCTTAAAATTATTTTTCTTTATATTTCAATACTAAAACTACAAAATATTACATTTTTTATAGGGATATAGATCAAATTGGACCCTTAATTTTACCTCAAAATTTACATTTGATTTTTTTATTCCAATAGGAACTTTTTCGTTTAAAAATTATATTATATTGAACCCTTTTTAAAAGAATCTTTACAATTAAGTCTTATATATTAAAAAAAGTCTAATTTTAACAGCTAATTAATGAAAATTAGTTCGAATAACAAATAGAACTGAAGAAATTTATTTCAAAATGTATGTTTGTAAAGTTTTTAAATTTTTACAAATTTTTAACTTACAGAAATATTTTTAATTTTAAAAAAGGTAAAAATATTTTTTATAGACTTAAAAGTTTTTCAAAAATTTTAAAATTTTACAATCAAGTGAGTTACATTTTAATAAAATTAAAATTTTCTATAAAATTTAAAAGTTTTAGAAATTTTTCTATATATTTAAAATTGTTTAAAAATTTTAAAAAATTAGAAGGTTGACAATCAAGTTATATACATTTAAAAAATTCTACGAGTTTTAAAGTTTTTTTGAATAATTTTGTATAAATTTTTAAAAATATTTTTATATGCTAAAATATTTTAAGATTTTTATATTCAAGTGATAAATTTCATCAATTATCTTTGGTGATCGAACTAATTTTTAGCAATAAACATTAAAATTAATTTTTTTTCATTCTATTAGACCTAATTGCAAAGATTCTTTAAAGAAAAATTCAATATAATCTGATTTAAGAAAAAATTTAATTGGAAAAAAAAAATATAAAGGTCAACTATGAAATTTGAAATAAAGTGAAAGTCCAGTTTAAGTTGAAAGGGTCAAATTGCCCTCAACTTTAGGTCAAATAGGACCTTAATTGTTTTTTTTTTATCCTAACAGCAACTTTCTCTTTTAAAATTATATTATAGTTAACATTCTCTTGATAAAACTTTTACCATTAAATCTTATAAATTAAATAAATTTTAATTTGAATACTTAATTAATAAAAAACTATTTAGACTAATAAATAAAAATTGATTTTTTAAAATATATATCACCTAATTATAAGGTTTTAAAAAATTTTAAACCAATGTAATAATTTAAGAAAAAATTTATAAATTTTTGGTCTCTTATTCTGAATTTTTTAAATTTTTTATAGACTTAAAAATTTTAATTACTTTAGAATCAAATTACATACATATAAAAAAAAAATTCATCAATTATATTTATAAATGTAATTTTAAGGGTTGAATAATAAAATTCTTTTCATCAACTTAATTTTAATGGGTTACTAACAAAAAATTATTTAGATTAATGAATAAAATTGATAAATTTTTTTAAAATGTAGTATTATTTAATTGTAAAATTTTTAATTTTAAAAATTTAGTAAATTTTAAATAATTTTTTAAGAGAGTAAATTTTTTAAAAAATTTTAAAAAATTATTTCGTAGATTTAAAATTTTTAAAACTTTATAATTAGGGTTATATATATAAAGTATCAATTTTATTTATTAGTTTAAGTAGTTTTTCATTTATTTAGTGTTAAAATTAAAATTTTCTTTAATTTATAGGATTCAATTGTAAAAGTTTTTTTAAAAAAAATGTTTAATATAATATAATTAAAAAAAAAGTTTCTATTTCGATTAAAAAATATTAAAGTTCAATACTAACTTTGATATGGAATTGAGGATCCAATTTGATTCTGTGTCCTGAATTAAATAATAACATTTTTTTACTTTTTGTACTTATAATTTTATTTTACGTTTATTTTAATAATAACCTTTATAATCTGTCAAGATTGTAAACAAAAAATATAAATTAATATTAACATAGGCCCAAAAAACTTATATATACTAAAATAATAATTAATTAAAAGAAGTCATATAATTGACAATATACTTTTCATAAGTTTACAATTAAGTCTTATATAATATTAATATATATAAGACTTATTAGAAAAAGTAATATTTTTAAAAATTATATTAGTTCAAAATGATAATTTAAAAAAAAAATTAATTATATTTAATAGCAGATAAAATCATCAGTTAGAAAAGTGGTGTTTCCTTAAGGTCAAATGTATAGGTTCATCCTGAACTTTACATAATTAGTTTCTAACACTCCTCAATTTTTATTATTTTTTATTTAATTTTTCTATTTTTATTTTTTATCTATTTAATCCCATAATATATAAATTCATAGCATTTTATAAATTAATATAAATATAGGTCCAAAAAACTTATATATATTAAAATAATATTTAATTAAAAGAAGTCATAATTGAAAATATATTTTTCATTACTTTTTTATATCATTTTTTAATTTTATTTTTATGTTTAGAATGATTTAAAATTAAATTTGTAGATTTCCATATTACTTATGTTAAATTGAATTAAAAAATACAAATTTAACATTGGAAAGAGTTTAATGTAAAAGTTTTAAAATAGAATAAAAAAATGCCAAACTCATCTTAAAACTCTTAAATTTACCAGCTTTTTAAGTTTTAGTTTTTCAAATTTTATTTTATATATTTAAACTCTTGAAATTTGAAGCTGTAAACTTTTATATTAATTTTTTAATATAAATTATTTTCTTTTTATGTTCGAAATTTTATATTTTTGTAATATGCATACCATTTTTTATTTTTAATATTTATATCATTTTTAAATTTTTTTTAATGTAAAAATTAAATTTACTTATTTAAATTTCTAATATTTTAAAGGTGAAATATTTACTTTCACCCTTGAACTTTATATTTTTAACCTAAAACACTTCTCAACTTTTAATTTCACCTATCAAACCTCTACACTTTAATTTTAGACTCATTTTACCTTTGAAAATAATTTTTTTAAGTTTATTTAACTCATTCATTGCTGGGGTAGACTAGCGCGTGTTTTTAGTTTCCTTCAAGCAGTGATCTGATAAAAAAATATGATGGTGTATCTGTAAAAGGGAAAAAAATATATAAGGACTAAAAATAATGATTAAAATAAATAAAGTGCATAAAAATAAGAACAAAAATAATAAAAGTTATAACTTTTGTTTCAATTGCACCGTCTTCAACCTCCATCACCGTCCCATTATAAGCAAATTTGCTAAGATAACAACGCTCACAGCAACAAGAACAACTAACCATCACCATCACAACAATCAACTACAACCAATTAAAAAGCAGTCCATCAATAAATAAAAAATATGGTCACCGAATGGAATATAAAAACAATCAATCCATCAATAAATCAAAACAATCATATCCTCAGCATTTTCCACCTTTTTAAATTTTTTTCTAATTCAGTTACGTCCCTTTTCTTACCGCAATTTCCCACCAACCAAAAAAACCTTCCTTGTGGTAAATAAGGGACATGGAGAGAAGTGAAGGTAGAGAAAAGTCTGCCATCAAACGAACCACATGCACCAGCTGCACTACCCAATCCCTGTTCCTGAGCTCCTTGATTGAGTTCGTAAGCTGTTGTTCCCAACTTCCCATGCACCTGTCTGCTCGTTGATAAGTCGACAAGCATTCAAGATATCAGTTTCCAGAAAGAAAAAGGTATGTTTTATTTGTTCGTATTAACTTTTTCATTATCATTATTTTTATTTTGTTATTTTATGATCCTTCAATTTTTCTTTTGTTCTAAAGTGAGGAAATAGATAATGACAGCGAAAAATTGAGACGCAAACTTGGTATATTCACGTCAGCGCGAGTTTTCTTGACGCGCTGGTTTTATGGATTTTGGGGTTACATAAATCTAAAATTAAAGTTTAAAGGTTTGATGGGCTAAAATAAAAGTTGACGGTGTTATGGACTAAAAAGGTAAAATTAAGGGATGAAAGTGAGCATTCAGCCTATTTTAAATTAAAAACATAAATTTATATTAATTTTTTAATAATTTTAAATTTTAAAAATAAATAAACAAATTAATATTATCAACATAAACCCATTATGAAGCTTCTTAACTTTAACAATTTATTCTCTTGAGCTCTTTAACTTTTATAATATTTTATTAAATTTTTAACCTTTTATTTTTGTATAAATTAAAAATAAATTAGAATGAAATATTAAAATTGTGAAATAAATTCTGTTTAGTCTACCATAATTATGATGTTGATGGTAAATTTTAATAATGAATATGTCATTAGAATTATCAATTAAAGCAAAATAACCTCTATGAACATTTTTTTTGCACATTGCCCTCACATTTTTTTTCATTATGCACAAAACATATTTCTAAATCTTTCATAATAAGATATTTAGCAACGGTAATCATGAATTACTATACAATTTTGTTATTTCAATCTAATTTATTTTTAATCTATATGAAAATAAAAATTTGAGGCTTACTAAAACGTAATAAAAGTTGAGGAGCTCATTAAAATAAAATGTCAAAATTCAGAGACTTTATAATGAGTTCTTCCATGTTAATATTAAAAAAAATATATAATAAAATTACTGTTTTTTACAATATTTTAAATTATACTAGCTTTATTTTCAATATAACTTATATTTTCAAAATAAAATATTATGATAAAAAAATACCATAATTAAAAAAGATTTTGATAAAATTATAATTCTTTAAAATTTAAATTTTATATTTTAATTCATTTTTTTTAGTTTTTTGTAAAAAATTTTAATTAAATTATGGTGAATAAATTTTTATAATACAAATTTTATAAATAAAAAATACCAATACATACCAAAAATTGTGTTAGATTTTTCAAGCAATTCAACCTTTTTATAATTGTTATTTTAACCTTAATTTTTTTATTATATTTTTTATGTATATGAAAAAAATTATATGATAAAAATTTATTCACAATAATTTAAAAATATTATGAGAAACAATAATATTATTAGAATTTATTTTATCTTAACATTAACTTGTTGTTTATTTTTAAAATTTAAAATTATTTAAAATGTACATAATAATTTAAAATATTAGAAATTGAAATAAGTAAATTTATTTTTTAAAGGTGAAAGATTTTTAAAAATAATATGAGTGTTAAAAAGTAAAAATAATATAAATATTAGAAATATAAAACTTCAGTGATTAAAATGAAATAATTTATGTTAAAAAATTGATAAAAGAGTTTAAAATTTTAAATCCGTAAAATTTAAAGGTGTAAATATATAAAATAAAACTGAAGGGTCAAAAATAAAAAATCGAAACGTTTAGAGGCCTCAATAGAAAATAATAAAAGATGAAGGAGTTAAAGGTTAATTTTGTAAAGTTAAGGGGTAGAACTATGCATTTAACCTTACCTATATCTTTTGTTAAAAATACATTAAAATAAATTTTTGCACAATCCTCCTGTCCTGTCTTCAACACTTTTAACTTGCAACTCTAAGATCATCACAGATCTGGGCCATCAATTCCACTGAATCCTTCTTTCAGAGAAAGATTCAACTATGGCAATCATGGAAATACTTGTAAGCCCACTAGTTGGAGCTGCTCTTCAAGTGCTGTTCGCTAGTTTAGCTTCTTCGGAGATCTGGCACCTGTTCAAGAAACGGAAAGTCGAAGTAAAACAGTTGACAGAGCTAAAGTCTCTTCTATTGACCATCGGTGCAGTGGTGTCTGATGCAGAGGAGAAGGAAATTACAAATCCATCAGTGAAGTTGTGGGTGGACGAGCTTAAAGATGCTGTTTATGAAGCAGAAGACGTGCTGGATGAGGTTTTCACCAACAAACATGCCTCCAATCCTGATCTGAAGAATCACGTAGGAGATATTATTTTCCGCCTGAAATCTTTAGCTGAACAAAAAGACATTGTTTGCTTCAAAGGACTTGAAGGGAAAATACCATCAAAGGTGGCATCAACGTCTTTGGTGAGTGAACTTAAATTGTTTGGTAGAGAAAATGATGAAAAAATTCTTGAATTATTTTTATTGCCAGATACTGAAATTGGGAATCCAAAGATGGCGAATAACAGTACATTTCCCTTGCAAATTGAGAATGATCATAGTCTTGTAGAAACTGTTGATAGAGCCCCAATAGACAACGCGAATGGAGTATCACTGAACGGGAACAGAGTTCTACCATCGGAGGAAAATCAACGAGCTGAGAATCATAAGGAGGTCCCAGTCCTCGCAATTGTTGGGATGCCTGGAATTGGGAAAACAGCCCTTGCTCAACGTTTGTTCAATTTCGGGAAGGTGACAGAAAATTTTGATGTGAGAGCATGGGTTCATGTATCGAAGGAATTTAATGTTTTCAAATTAACCCAAATTATTTATGCCCAACTTACTTGTAGTTCTTTCACAAAAGAAAAAAATACTTCTTTTGAACTGGAACTGAATATAGTTCAGGTCAATCTACAAGCAGCCCAAACTTATGACTTGAATACGCTCCAAGTCCGCATACAAGAGGCTTTGAGGGGTAAAAAGTTTCTACTTGTTCTCGATGACGTTTGGAATAAAAGTTTTGATGATTGGGATGTTCTCAAGAGACCATTTCAAGAGGTTGCCCCTGAGAGTAGAATTATTTTGACTAGTCATAGCAGCAAAGTTGCATCAACATTCCGTGCTGCTCACATTCATCATCTACCTTTTTTGTCTGCTGAAGATTGCTGGTCATTATTTACCAGGCATGCATGTAGGCCTGGAATAGACTCTGAACATCCAGAAATAAAAGAAAAAATACTGAAGAAGTGTCATGGCTTGCCTTTAGCTGCGAAAGCACTTGGGGCGCTCTTGTACACTAAAGCAGAACTCGATGAATGGGATGGTGTACTGAACAGTGAAATATGGAACCTTCCAAGTGATGAGTGCAACATACTTCCAGTTTTAAGATTGAGCTATTATCACCTTCCTCCTCAACTTAAACCTTGCTTTGCTTATTGCTCTATATTTCCAAAGGGCTATCAAATTAAAAAGCCGCACTTGGTTCGTTTATGGATGGCACAGGGGTTGCTGATGCAGCACAAGGATAAAAGAAGAGAAGAGGTCGGTGATGAGTTCTTCCACGAACTGTTATCAAGGTCCTTCTTTCAGCAATGCGGCAGGAATGATGATCCATATTTCATAATGCATGACCTTTTCAATGATTTGGCAAGAGACATAGCTGGAGAATTTTGTTCTAGCATTCGAGATGGCGATGCAAACAATGTCACGGAAAAGATTCGCCATTTTTCATTTTTAGCTGACAAATATGATCCTCAGAAGTTCGAATCTTTCAGGGGTGCTAATCATTTGCGGACGTTCTTGCCATTGAAATCACTATCTTCCCAAGAAGCTCGTGTTTTGAGTCCTTCTGCTCTAAAAATTTTGTTGGAAGCATCAGGTCATTTGCGTGTCCTATCATTGTGGCCCTATAAAATCGAAAAATTAGACAAGTCTATTGGCAAATTAAAATATCTTCGCTACTTGGATCTTTCTCAAAGTTTAATTAAGGGCTTACCGAAATCCATTTGTTCTTTGTGCAATTTGGAGACATTGTTGTTGTTAGAATGTCGGCAGCTCGAAAGGTTGCCTGATGATATGAAGGATCTTATCAATTTACAGCACCTTAACATTAAGAAAACTAAGTTAAAGAAGATGCCACAGGGATTTGGTAAACTGGAGAAGCTCAATGTGTTGACTGATTTTGTTGTGGGAGAAGGGGGTGCAAGCATCAGCGAGTTGGAAAAGCTTTCTGAACTTGGAGGAGTACTTTCCATACGGAACCTGGAGGGGGTTGATGGTAAACAGGCTACAGGTGCCAATTTGAAGGGGAAAAAGTATCTTGATGAATTAGTTTTTGAGTGGACAGCAGGTAAGAATCACAGTGCTGCCAAGGAGGTGCTTGATGGGTTAATGCCTCACAAGAATTTGAAGAAGCTCACTATCAAAAATTACGGCAATCAGATGTTTCCGAAATGGTTAGGGGATGCTTCGTTCTCCAAAGTGGTGTATTTGCACCTTGTTGGTTGTGAAAATTGTCCATCCTTACCTTCACTTGGGCAGTTATCATCTCTCAAAGAACTTCACGTTAACAAAATGAGTTGCGTAACCAGAGTGGGTCCTGAATTCTGCCAGAGTACTTCGTTCGAATCCCTGCAAACTCTGAAGTTCGAGAACATGCTGAATTGGAAGGATTGGTCACCTTTCACAGGCCAACAATTCCCTAACCTCGAAAACCTCCATTTGCGTAATTGCCCGAACCTGATTGGACAGCTACCCAAACACCTTCATTCCTTGAAGTCCCTTCAAATTCATGAATGTAAAAGATTGCAATTCAATTTCCAGAGTCAGAATAGAGATCACCACTATGAGGCGCTAAAGAGTCTTGACATATGGGACAGCTGTGATCCTCTTGTGTCCATTGCATTAGGATGCTTTACCAATCTTCAACATCTTTGTATCAGGAAGTGCAGTCGTATCAAAATTTTTGGGACTTCGCATCAGAGTCTGAATTTTCTTGAGAAGTTGAAAATTCAAGATCAAGACTGCTCTCTTGTGGAATTTTCTCCTGGAAGTAGGCCTAATTTGGTCCGGCTTTCAGTCGCAAATTGCCATAACGTTGCAGCAACGCTAGAACGGGTGAACGAATGTGGTTCTCTTAAAATATTAAAGATTTCTTGTTGTCAACTGATGGGGATTTCTGGTTGGCGGCTTCCAGCCAATCTTACCAAACTAAATATTTCAGAATGTCCGGATCTTGCCTCAATGCCAGAACAGATGAACAGCCTCTCTTCCCTTGTAACATTCAAGATATCTGATTGTCCGAAGCTTGTCTCATTTCCAGTAGGTTGTCTTCCTGTCAACCTTGTATCACTTTCAATCAAAAGGTGCAAAAGTGAGCTCACACCGGTAGCTGGATGGAGGTTATACTATATGGCTTCACTTGATTCTTTTGAGATTGAAGGTGATTGTACTGGCACTGAGTCATTCCCTGAAGAAGACCTCTTGCCACTGAATCTTAAATTTATTTCTATCAGTGGGTTTAAGGATCTCAAATCCCTTAACAACAAAGGGCTCAAGAGCCTCAACAGGCTGAACCAATTGGCTATCATCAACTGTGAAAAGCTTGAATACATGTCGGATGGGGAATTGCCTCCATCACTTCAATTTTTGTCTATCGACAAATGTACTTTGGCGGAACGGTGCAGAGAGGGAAATGAATATTGGAATAAGGTTTCTCACATCCCCAATAGAGTATTCTCACATCTCCAATGAGTACTGGAATAAGTATGAGATGGAAAAGTTCGTACAAGGTAAATGCTCTACAACTTCTTGTCAGGATCCTGACAGTATATTCATAATTCACTTATTTCTTCAACTGATCTTATTGGAGTTCCTGTCAAATCTGCATTATTAATAACAAATGCTTGAGCCATTGCCAGCACTAATAACTGCATCGATTGTGCCTGGGCTGTGAGGGCTCTCGGCCACATGGATAATTCAATTCAATGTGCTCATTGTTTGAGTAATTGACTGTCATTCTTTATTTCATTGACAGGGAGATGTATTCAGCTTTCTTCCTAATAGAATGTCTGGCACAAAAGAAGCAATCATCATCAGATCTGTACTACGTACGCTACCAGCAAATCCAGGGACAGTGCTAAAGATCAGACTTAACTAAATCAAATGGGTTTAATCAACTATTGCTTGAGAGAGAGTAGTCGTGTCTTTAGGAGACCCGGGATATGTAATAGTATAAACAGGATCTAGGTTATTGGCTTAATGATTATGTGGTGATCATTTCCTAGCAACCTTTCAATTTCATTGAGGGAGCGATCTCTACTTTCACTTTATTACTTTGTCGATTTCGTAGATTTTCAGGATTCATACCGAACATGGTTATTTTCTAGTTGTTGTGTACTGTTGTCATGTTGTATTTTGAGGGCAAGCGTTATTATCATTTGTGCTTCAAGTTTGGTTGTATGAAGTTTGTGTATAAGCTGGAGGGAGGTTGGCTGTTTGTAAGGGCGCTGTTATCCCTTGTGTGTTGAGGTGGAGTTCTTTCAGAGTACCAAGTTTAAAGGATTTGGAGAAACACATTCAGTTTTTATGCTTCTAAGGTAATTCTTTCAAACTTTATTGTATTTATTATATATATAGTTGTTTGTTATTTGTTTAGTTTTATTGATTTGTTTTTTTTTTTTTTTTTGGAAATTGAAGTTGAAGAAGATTTCTTCTGGTGCTGAAGAGATTGACTGAATTCGGCCGGTCTTTTTGAAAAAGAAAAATGCTTTGTTAGATAGGACTACAGCCTACTTTCAGTGAGAGTAGAGATTGGAATAGAATTGAGATTGGTTTTGCCTTGCCAAGGCATGAAATGGAAGCTTTTTCTAGTATATTCTTTAACGGCCTTAATAATCTTTAACCGCTTTCTATTTTTTTACAATTAAGTTGGACCTTGATCTTCATGCAAATGTCCGAATTATCTGCCTACATCATAGGTTACTATTGGTCTCTAAGTTGTTGGGGAAAAGATAGACCTTTACTAGTGATCTCCAAGTTGTAGTGGAACAAGCCATCTAATGGTGCTTTGGAGTTTGGGGCTGTGATAGGAGCTGTTGAGGGTCTTTTTATTTAGGGTTTTGTAGAGTAAAAATTGGGGAAGTAGTAAATTTAATTTCTAAAATTCAAAAAATTTGTGGGATACATAGTGCTGATGTGGTGCCACATGTCCTACTAAGTGGAAATTAAAAAAAAATTGTCATTTATGAGTCCATGTAAGCTCCACATCATCATTATCGACCAAAAAATGATTTTAGGTACATTTTTGAGATTGAAATTAAAGGTTAGACAGTATCAAGTGATCAAATGAATATTAGGTATTACACTGCAATCTAGTGAAAAATTAGGGTACCTCCAATGCAAATCACTCAATTTTTTTTAACTCTTCTTGTTTAATTTGTAGTTGCCAAATATTTATTTGATAACAAATACTAAATTTTGTTTAAAATTAACACAATTAATTCAAATAAAATTATAAAAATTATACAGATTATTGATTATGAAAAAATAATTTGATAAAAAAATTCAAAAAGGCAGATCAAGTAAAAAGCTATAAAATTAAAATGGATAGATCAAATATAATCAAATTAAGAATAAGAAAAAAATTAAACCTAAAAAATATAAAGAAAAATAAATAAATAAAATTAAAACAACTAAAAATACCTTGACCCTCAGATCACCACACTTTCAAAGTGGATCTTCGCCATTTTTTGCATAGTCTCTCTGTATTCTTCTTCTTTTTATTTTTCTTCTTTTTTTTTTTTTTTTTATATTTTTCTTCTTTTATTTTCTTGTTGCTTTTTCTATTTAGTGATGAATTTAAGAAGAGATATGTTACTGGTTTCTCAGGGTTTTTGTTATCGTGTAAAGCGTTTAAGTTTTTTTTTTTTCCCGTTTAGTTGTTGTTTTTGTAATTTTAGGTTTTTTCTTTATTTAGATCTTGGTAGATTAGTTTTGTTTATAGTGTTTTTTGGTTGGTTTTTTGTTCAAAATGTTGTTTTTATTTTGTTGTTGTTTTACTGGTTGTTCTGATGATTGTTTTGATTGTTGTTCTGATAGTCGTTTTATTTTTATTTTATTGGTTGTTTTGATAGTGGTTGTTCTGCTTAACGAACAATCATGTTTGTTTTGGTGGTTGCTTTGATGGTTGTTCTTACTGTTGTTATGATGGTTGTTGTAATAGTTTTTCTAATGTTTTTAGTTATTTTTTATTTTCTCAAGTCTATTTTAAATTTTTAATAGGTCAGAGTAATCAGCTCAAAAGGACACACATCTTTAATTGATTTTGGTTGAAAATATTTGCATGAGAATTATAACAATTTTGAGTGATATCGTGTAATTATTTCTTATTAATATTTATTGATAATGTTAATCGTATTCTTTTGAACTAATTGATCGTGTTAATCGTACATTTAGTTAAGTACTTGATCGTTATTCTGATGGTTGTTCTTATGGTTGTTTTGATGTTTATTCTGATAGTTGTTTAAATGATTGTTTTACTTATTGTTTTGGTAGTTGTTCTAATTTTGCAATTTAATCATATACTTCTAATTTTATATACAAACTTTTTTCAGTAAAAATTTAGCTACTGTTACCACAAAAAATCTGAGACGATCCATGTTATGTCAAAAAATGCGTCGTTTTGATTATTTGCAATTTTTAAAAATAATCTCATTTCATTAATTCAACTACTTTTCAAGTCAAAGCGCAAGTTTTTAATAATAAATGCGTAGAGCATTTTTTGGGTAGTTTTTCAAGGCTTCAAAATTCAGAAGGATCATTGTCTACAGGAAGTCTAGGCAACCAGTAGACACTTGCTCTGTGAAATGGTTGAGGCTGTTGAATTCAGTAGACAATGCGCATAGCAGTGAAGAATACTTACAATGTTAAATGGCAAAAACATCTCTACATATAAAATTCTGAATGTTCCTTGGTTGAGTGAAGATAAAAATGTTGAACATTGATTCAATTAAAAGTGCTTCAGCTAACAACGGTCGCTTAATTCTTGCAGTGGGAAAGCTACTTAAGGAATAATGAAAGACATGACAAGAAATCCAAAGAAATGGGAAGGAAGAAAGGTCCTCTTTGTGCACAGTGGTGGACTCCTTGGATCATATGACAAGACCAATCAGATAGCTTTGCCGGTGAAAAATGGGTCTCCTATGGATCTCGATGAATCTATTTCAAGAAATGATGGAATTGGAAAGATTTTTTAGAGCAGCAGTCCCTGCGGTATCATATCTAATTTAGGAAAACTTCACTCTGCCAGGTACAAAAGTTTGTTGTGATCTTAATAATGATGGCCAATTTCATATATAATCTTGAATAGAAGATGATCATCAGATCTCAAACGCTTACCAGAATTTAAACTCGAGCAAGTGATGGCAGATGCTTCACTCCTGCATTATTCAGTTTAATTTATAGAATGAATGGTGGTCACCAGCTACATATTTGAAGTTCAGTAAGATGCAGTTCCTGACACAGAATTCAAATAAACTTTGGTTGAACAATGAAACTAATTTGAGTAGTGCGCAATTAAAAATGATAATGAACAACTCAAGGACCTGTTCTACCTGTGAAAACTTCAACCTGGGATAATTTCGGGTGAATGAACATATCGACTCTCTGTTTTTTTTAATGAAGTTCTATGTCATCAATAAATATTGTAGGAATATCAACAATTCTGGACCAATCTGTTCCTTTCTTCTTCTGGAGTTTAGCTTTAAGAGGAGGACAGTCCTTGATGCTTAGAAAAGACAAGGAAGAAGGCAGTTCCTCTGGCAGGTGGCGGAGCCTTTTACAGCAATTAATTTCCAGCTTCTCAAGAGAAGTGAGCTGTTGAAGACCCTTTTGATCCAGACATTTGAGATTTGGAAGGCAGCTGATGCGAAGTTGAACAAGACTCGTTGGCAGCAGCCCCTCCTCAGGAAATGACTCAATGTCTGCACATCCACCCTCAATCTCAAAATGAGTTAAAGCATCAAGCCGATCAAGCTTCCATTCTTTCTTGGGAGTGATATTATCACAAAATGCAATGCAGAGCAAATTTAAGCTGACAGGCAAACCATCTGTTGGAAATGATTCAAGCCCTTGACATTTACTTATAAATAATGATTGAAGAGATTTCAGCGAGTGCATCTGGCTGGGAAGAGATTGGAGTTTACTGCAATTAGAAATGATAATTGATTTCAGGTTTGGAGCAGAAAATCCACCTGGGAACGATATCAAATTGGGACAGTGACTGATTTCCAAGGATTCAAGTGCCCTATGAGGCAGTCGCTCCTCAATTGAAAAGGAGTTGAGTTTCATGCAGTTCCGGAGGCAGAGAATTTCAAGCTTCAGGAATAAATTCAAGGGGAATGACTCAAGAGAGTCACAGCTGCTCCCTATGCACAAATGTTCCAGGTCTGGACATTGATGCATCATTTCTGGGAACTTAAACTTCCTGCATTTTTGTACATATAGCGTCTTCAAGGAAGAATGACCACCTTTAGCAAATGAGATGAAAGAAAAACCACAATCAATGAGATACAAATGAAGAAGAGAAGGGTTGGTGCTTGGAATTTCGAGAGTTGAGCCCTCCAATTTGTTGCATCCTTCAATTATGAGGCTGTGCAAGTTTGTTGGCAAATACCTCAATTGTGCAATGTCCGAGATTTTCAAGATTCCAGGGGAAGAGTGGTCATATTGGAGTGCATCTTGGCTGATAAAAGGATCATCATCATCATCATCCGTTTCAACACTAATGCTTGTGGTTCTAGTCATATACAGAGAAGACTGCGGGGCAACATCATATGAAGTGCTGGCCTGTGTTGTCTGAGAAGCAACTCCTTGTGGGAGGATTGGAGTTTCAGTTGCATCAAGTGAATGTCCAGGGGAAGAGTCAGATGCCTCCACTTGAGTATCAACTTCATGTGCAATGCCTGCAGTTCTACTCAAATGCAAAGCAGACTGCGATACAACATCATGTATTGCACTATCCAAGGCTGTTTGAGAAGCAACTTCTTGTGGAAGGATTGGAGTTTCAGTTGCATCAAGTGAATGTCCAGGGGAAGAGCCAGATGCCTCCGCTTGAATATCAACTTCATGTGCAATGCCTTCAGTTCTACTCATATGCAAAGCAGACTGCGATGCAACATCATGTATTGCACTATCCAAGGCTATTTGAGAAGCAACTTGTGGGCGGATTGCAATTTCAGTTGCATCAAGTGAATGTCCAGAGGAAGAGTCAGATGCCTCCACTTGAATATCAACTTCATGTGCAATGCCTGCGGTTCTTCTCCTATGCAAAGCAGACTGCGAAGCACCATCATGTATTGCACTATCCAAGGCTGTTTGAGAAGCAAGTTCTTGTGGGGCGCTTGAAATCCCAGTCATTTGTGGCAGGTTCTCCAATCCAACGACATCTGAAGCTTTTGGACTCTGAAGGCAAGACTTGGATGGCCCAGCCTGGTCAGCATTTAATTGGTAATAATAATGAGACCAAAAGTTTTTTTTTTTTTTCCCAAATGTATTTTCTTTTATTTCAATAAGAAAAAAAAATCTTTCATTTTCAAAATGCTACTAATTACATAAATAAGTATTTTAAAATAATAGTTATATATATATACACACACACACACACACAAATTCAAATCCATGTAGTTTCCAGAAAAGAAATTTGATTAAAATTCAAATTCATACTCAAATCCCTTTAGTGATTATATACATTCTTGTCGAAAAAAAAACCTTAAACTAAGAGGTTGTTTGGTTCATATTCCAAAATTGAAAAAAGAAAGAATCGGAAGTGGAATAAAAATTTTAAGAAAGTATTTGATTCACAAAAGAATCGGAATCAATATTATTTATATGAAAATATATGAAATAATTATTTGTATTAATTAATATATTTTATTTCATTGCTTATTTTATAAATTTTAATAATATATAAAAATATTTAAATATTTAATCAATTTATAATTAATTTGACTTGATTTTCATGAAAATAAAAGGAATTGATGATTTCCATTAATGGAGAAATTCATTTCCATTTTCATATAAAATTTAATCAACTAAACAGTAGAAATTGTACTAGTTGCCAATTATAAGTTCAATGAGTAAATTATGTACACGTACCATTTCCATAAATAAAGCTTGAATGGTTTTGTTAAGGCTGACTTCCCATTCCCATTCATATTTGTGTTTTCCTGTTTGAACTCGCCATAGCTTTGGTCCACTGGAGACTTGTTTAGCAAATGTTTTCATCTTTGGACATCCTCTGACAATCACTTTCTCCAAAGATGGGAAATTGAAGGCAACATTACCTGAGCAGAAGCTTGTGAGGCATGGCAGACCATCAAGTCTCAAAAATGTTAATTGACCGAATCCAATCTCATGATCTTCTACTCCATCTCCTTCTTCAGCCATTGCCACAATTTCTTGCATCGTTTCACATTCCTTTATATCCATTCTTCTGAGTTGCACAAGACTTGTAGCAGCTGAGGCAGTCATCAGATTCATCAAACCATGACAATTTGATACTTCCAAGGCTGTTACATTTTGGAATGATGATGGTGAAGATACTAAAACTTTCAACAGTAGATGTGGCGTGAGATGTTCTTCCTCAGTAATTCCTTCGGAAAAAGAGTCACTGGCAACAAGCCTGATCTCTAGATGGGGAAAGTTTTGAAGGAAGTCAGATTCAAAAAGTGGGAATTCACCAGGAAAGCATCTGAGCTCAAGGGCTTTTAATCCGCCCAGGAACTTCATTTGAAACTTTTCATGCCATGAGACATTCTTCAGGGAATTCCATTCCACTCGCAGTTCTTCCAAGCTTGGGATAGCAACCTAGGGAAACAGCAAATGAACTATTATTTTAATGCAAATAATGTGAAACTGGATTTTATTCCTGAACAAAAAAAAAGACACTTCAGAATATTTTAATAAAGATGATAATTAATTTAATTGACCTTGCTGCAAAAAAAAGGCGAATCCTTGGCAAGTGCTTCGGCTTCCTTTGCGTCAACAATCATTCTTGAATATTGCTGTGTTGAAGGAAATACATTCATGTTTGGGCAGTCAATAAAATCAATTTTTTTCAAGGATGGGCACTTGAGGACACCGTTTGCAGAATAGAAATTCAACAAGCTAGGCAAAGACTCCAGACTCATGGACTTTAATGAAGGAAATATGGTCATAATCCCATGATCCTCCCATACAGCTATTTCATCGTCTCCAACTATTATGAGCTGTACCACCGAAAAACATCCTTTTACTTTGATATGTCTGAGATTTTTAAGACCCAAAGCTACTGACAGTGTAAATACATGGGTCAATTGGCTGCAATTTTGAATTTCGAGCAACCTTAGATACCTAAAGCTCAAAATTCCTTGAGGATCCTTGTTCCACACATTTCTCAACTGAGGGAGATCTATCAAATGCAGTTCATTTAACTCGATCATTGGCACATCATCAGCTTCATCAGCATTTAACACTTTCAAATCAAACACTTGTTCTAATGAATCACATTTTTCTACCACCAGCACTCTCAACCATTTCAAATACTGTAGTAGATTTGATGGTATGGCATTTGACAACGATTCACACTCATCCACCACCAACCTATGTAAGCTCTTGTTCTTAAAAGGAACTTGGCCATTCCAGTTTTCTTTCAGCGTAGGAAATTTAGAGAGTTTTATATAGTTGAGATGATCAAGTCCAACCTAATTAAAAATTGAAAATTAATTATTGCATTAATGGAGTAAAAAAATAGTAGCAATAACATGATTCCAAAAAAAAATATAGTAGCAATAACAAGTATATATTATAAGCAAACAAATTACCATGTTCATGTGCAATTGATGGAGTGTGGCATTGATATTGCCTTCCCAATGAGATCTCCAGTGATATAGTACATTGTCCAGCTTCGGTGTTATTAAGACTCCCGGACAGAAAATCCTCAAATTGAGGCAACTTAACACCTCCACTTCTTCTAAAGATGGGAATTTGAGGGTGTAACAACCGGAGCAAAAGCTTGTGAGGCTTTGTAAATTCTTGAGTTTTAATTTTCTCAATTTGCTGAAGACAATCTCATCTACTATTCTGTCAGGTTCATCTGATACTATTTCCATCAAGGAAACACAAGAATCTGCGCTCAACATCTCAAGTTGCACCAAGCTTTTGACCACTGATATTGTGAAAAGGTGTTTCAATCCATTGCATTGATATATTTCTAGAGCAGTCAAATTTTGGAAAGAAGCAGAAGATGGTGCTAAATCAATCAAATCTTGACAAAACCTCACTGTCAGTGTCTCAAGACATTCAAATAATGGGCTCCGCAGTAGGGAGGAAGTATTCCAGTTCCAAATATTCTTCAAATCATCAACACCATCTAGCATTAGAATTTTTACTTGAGGCATGGCATCTTCCTGGTCACCCCCTTCAAACAGGAATAGCTCTTTGAGTGCGCAACTTTTAACAACAAGCTCTTCGAGATCTGGTAACCTCTGAATGAAACCAAAGAGAGAAAATTCTGTTTTGGGTGTAAAGAAGCAAAGCATAACAACTTTTACTTTGGAGAAGAACTTTGGCGGCAATTGACATTCCATTATCATTCTGGCGGACTTGCCGTCTAATGACAACTCTTCCAAATTGGAAAGCACCTATTTATTTAATACATAAACATTGATTAAAGTGGTAAATTAGCAAAAGCGACTTTATCATATTACTGTATATATGTAAGATTAGTTATTAGTGGTGAATTAGTTTATTATAATACCTTCCAAATTTAGTAGAGATTTAAGCAATCGTAATATATGAGAAATGAATTAGTAAACTTACCTTATGGATGAAAACCGGTATCGTTCTGCAGACATGAAGCTTTTGCTCCCCATCATCATCAGTTTTTGGTCCAGTTCGTTCCGTTGCTGTGACTGTGAGTGTGAAATTTGGACAGTCAAATATACTGATTTTTTTCAATTTTGGACATTCAAGATTACCATCTCTTGAGCAGAAACTTAAAAAGTTGGGCAAACATTCAAGTTCTACAGATTTCAATGAAGGTAAAATGGTATGAGATGCCTCTGCTTCGTCCTTTTTGATTATCCATTCCATCATGTGACAATTTTTAAGCTTCATCTCCTGGAGTTGTACAAGGCATGTGGTTTCTGTATGAGTAAATACGTACTTCAAACTGCTACAATTATCAACTTCTACCCACTTAAGGTTCTTCAAGTCCAAAATTCCCTTAGGATTCTTGTTCCATAACCGTCTCAATGTTGGTAGACCAACTAAGTGCAATTCACTTAGTTGGGCCAATAGCCCAACATGCCCTTCATTTATAGACAATCCTTCCAAGTCAAATACTTGTTCTATCGCTGCAGAGTCACTTATCTCTAAACTTGTCAACCGGTTCAGAGACTCCAATAGATTGGATGATACAGCTTTTGTGAAAATTTCACACCTGTCCACCGTTAGAGTTTGTACATTGTGGAAGTGCCTCCCCAGGTGTTGGTCGTGCCAAATGTTTATGAGCTCAGGATACATGGACAATTGGAAATTCTGACCAATCTTTAAATACCAAAATATATGATTAATCCAAAGTTTTATACACAGAAATGTTGTTAGAAAATAATTAGACAAAATAGTTCATACGCACCTCTTTTGTTGAGAGGGATGCGATAGTTGCATTAAGGTTTCCCTTCCACAACTGTCTATATTGGGATGTCCTTATTGACCGTAGCTTTGGTGTGGTTAGAATTCCGTAAGAGAAAATCTTCATGTGTGGGCACTCATAAACAAATACTTCTTCTAAAACTGGTAAACTGAAGTGATGATTCCTTGAACAAAAGCTAGTGAGATGACTTAAACATTCAAGTTTCAGGATTTCCAATTTGCTGAAAGTAATAATCTCATACCTTGAGTGATATTCTCCACTACTTTCCACCACTTGAGTCATCATATTGCAATAGTACACACTCAGTTTTTTGAGTTGCACCATAGCTTTTGCTGTTGAAACTGTCATCAAGCTTTTCAACTTCCCACACCAGCTCACTTCAAGAGTTGCTAAATTTTGGAAGATGGTATGCTTGTTAACTCCAGCATCTGCCTTCCATATGCGCTTTAAATTATAAGAATGGGATATCACCAAATGTTTTAGCTGTACAAGTGTAGAAAAGTTTTCCTCTGAAAATAGCTCTGCTTCTGAAGCTTGGTCAACAATTATTTCCTCCAAATTGTACAGTGTTTGGACGAAGCCAAATAGATGCATTTCATCCTTTAAGAATAGCAGCGTAAGTACTTTTAGCTTGGAAAAATAATGGTCCACAGGAAATTCGGCATGCTGTAACCTCATTAGCTTTTTATACTCTAATGTCAACTCCTCCAAGTCGGGATTGCACTGAACACAGCGGAATTATTTAGTGCTTGATGTTGCTTTGCTTATTCAAATAATAATATGAGGCCAAAAGTCTTTGTGTTTTTTTTTTTATTTACTTCAAAAAGAAAAAAAATAATACATCAGCTTATTTGCAAAATGCTAATACTCACATAAATAAGTATTACTTTTTACTAAATATTATTTAATTAATTTAAAATTTCTTTGAGATAATAAACTACTAAATTTTTTTTTTCTCATGTTGACAATAAAATTTGTTGAAAAATTATATATACTTGGTCAATTGAAACATTTGTGCTAAATTATCAAAATTAAAATAAATTTAAAACAATTAGTATAAAAACAATGAAAATATACTTATTCTAAAGCAATCAAAATTAAAATAAATAAACTTAGTCAGGTAAATTCTAAGAATAGTCACCAAACTTTACACTTGATTACAAAATGGTACCATAACTTCAATTTGTATCTTTTCAGCTTTCACAGGGAAGTCATTCACTCAATTACAGCCATTTTTTATGACATGGCTACTAGAGTTGCCACATCTTAAGCCACATGGCTACTAGAGTTGCCACATCTTAAGCCACATCATCTTAAAGTTAAGTAACTGAAAAGATACAAATTGAAGTTATGGTACCATTTTGTAACCAAGTGTAAAGTTTGGTGACTGTTCATAGAATTTACCCAAACTTAGTCAATTAACTTATTCTACTTCAATAAGTTAAGAGTTTCAAAAAGAATTAAAACAATAAAAAAAATAACAATTTTAGTCATTGCCTCAATGGTCTAATTAAAACTATAAATTGAAATTGCCGGTATAAGAAATCAAATTAATCTAGCAATTTTTTTTATTTGTTTGTCATAACCACATGAGTAGATATTATGAAGTATTTACTGATTATATACATACTTGTTTTGAAGAGATTCATACCTTTTCCAACGTAAAGAGGGCTGCGTCTTCATAATAATTGGTAATTTTTGAACCAAAACATATTGTATTGTTACAGCCACTCACATCCAAACATTTCAACTTTGGCCACTCAGCTCTATACCTCCCTGGATAGAAACTCTTGATTTCCGGTAGCTCAGAAAGTTGCAGAGATGTCAGCTGAGGAAACTCAAAATAAGGCTGCTCTGATTCTTCACTCTTTGCAACAATCTCCTCTACCCCACAACTCTTGATTTTTAATTGCTGAAGTTGCAAAAGACCTCTGGCTATGGAGGCTGGACAGATATTTTTTAGAACCTCACAAGACTCGATATGAATGGATTTCAGTTCTTGAAAAGTAAAAAATGTTTGTGGATCCTTCCTCCATATTAACTTCAATTGGTTAAGAGAGCTTATTTTCAATTCTCTCAGCTTAAAAGCCACCACATAATTTACCTCTCCCTCTGGGAATGCAAATATCTCTTGCAATGAATGGCAAGCCCAAACATCCAACTTCTCCAATCTATGGAATCTTGGCAATACATCTGGTGGAAAAACAGTTAAGAGTTCTGGGCAATTCCAAATTGCCAAGGATTTTAGTTCACAGAAGGAATTAGGTACAAGATGACTGGACCATATACTTTTCAAGTTAGCCATGGAGCTAAGACTAATTACCTCCAAGTTAGAGAACCCAACCTGAAATGATAAATCCAGAGTCAGCCTGAAATGAGTCTTTCCTTGATTTAACATCTATAGATCAATAAATAAATAAATAAATGGATCACCATTGCATTAAAGAGAGATTGATTTTCAGAGTTGGGGTTAACTTGTTCGGCTTCCACACTGCCCATCTTGTCTGTACGCTTAGTACAACAGAGTACAAAGGTCAACAAGCTAGGGCATTCATATATCTGCAATTCCCTGAGAGAGTGAAATTCAATTGGATGCCAAGCAGTGCAGAATCTAATCAACTTTGGAAGATTACAAAGCCTCATGGTTTCAAGTTTAAGTAAGAGCTGTATATTAGTCATCCTCTCTGCTTCTTCCGCTTCTGCACATTCTTCTGTGAGCATTATCTCTTCCATGGCATCACAGTGGCTTATCTCAAGTTTTTTGAGCTGCAGAAGACTTCTTACAATTGAAGTGGTAAATAAATGCTTCAAATTATGGCAGTGAAAGAGGTACAAACTTGTTAAGTTGGAAGATGTTGCGGAGAGGTGGTCTTGCCATATTTTTTCACAACATATTGAGCTTATTCGCAGATCCTCCAAGTTGGGGAAAGAAACCTGCACCATGTGATATATATATATATATATATAGAAACAGTAAATCTATATTACTACGAATTTTCTCAATAATTTTCAAATTAATAAATTTGACAAAAACTTAATGTGTGGACGTACTAGTCTGTTAAAAAGTGAATTTTCCACTGCTGCCTCTTTTTCGTTGCAAAAGCTTCTAAGCTGCGGTAGATTGTCCAGTTTCAAGGAGCATAATTGAGTCAACTCAACCATTTTCTTATTGTTGCCATCGTTTGCACCTCCAACATTAACAACATCTTCCTCCCTACTCCTGAAAATTGAAAAGAGAGATATTAATCTCTCGCAATTTTGGACTTCTAAAACTTTCAGTTTGCTAAAAGAGCCTGCTGCCAATTGGCCCTGACAAATATCCTCCAAATTCCTTAGATTATCTAGAAACAAGGTGTCTAGGATGGGAAAGACAGCAGGCCATGATGACCACTTCACTGAATTGATAATATGCTGAATCACACCATCATTTTGGACATGGAGATGCTTCAATTGTGGGAAGCCATCCCCATCAAGATCATACAACACATTCTCAATTCCCCTCACTTCATCCAAATACAGATCTTCAGTTTCCTTCAGTAACCTTTTAATCCCATGCTCCCATTGAATGCTTGTCTTGAACCTGAGCTTCAGCGTTGTTGAGGATTCATTATTCACTCTCCAGTCCCACGCTTCTCCAATCACTATTCTGTAGTTTTTCAAACTGGTGAGATTCAAGAACAGCGACTTTGGTATTATCTTGGCATCTAGAACTTGCATTTCCAAAGTTGTCAGGCTATACAATTGTTGCAACTCAACAAGGCTTGCATTGCCTTGATTGTTTATCTCAGCGTCCCACTCTACAAAACTGTCTTTCATATACAAAGCTTCTAACAAAGACAGCTTTGATAAGACATTTGCAGGAATAATTTTGAGCTCAGAACAATTGCTTAAATTTAGTAACTTCAGGCGAGTCAATTGCTCTATTTGTCTTGGCAGCTCAACAATATAAGACTCCGCAAAACTTAAGACTTCTAGTTGCTTCAATTCCCCAATAGTAGCTACATTGTCCAACTGGCCCCGATGCAAACACAAGGCATGAAGGTTTGTTAGGAAACTAAGTGATGAAGGCAGAGACACAAAATGGATACCTGTAAAATCCAGCACTTTGAGTTTCCTAATCCCTTCAAAGAATATATCAGGGACCTTCAAAGAAAGATCTTCAGTAAATAGAAACATTAGCTCTGCTTTTGGACATTCCAATCCTTCAGGAAGCTCACCGCGCAGAGAAAGTCTGGTGCAATCCTTTTCTGGCCATGCCTTCTCACTTGAACCAATAAATGCATGCTGCACTCTAGATGCAATAGACATAGCAGCACCTAGAACAACATCATGCATTTTCACAAATCCATCCATATCAGCATCCAACAACAAAGAGGCAGCTTTTAGATCATTAATCAGAGTAAATAATCTGTTTTTTGCATCTTCAACGGCAGTTCTCTGTTTGAACAGACCAAGACCCATACTGTACATTAACAAGTACCGGATCGGAATATTAGACTGTCCAAACAGGCCACAAAGCAAAAACAATGACTTTAACTCATCATTAGGCAAATTGATGTAGCTTGACTCTAGAACGGAATGAACTTTTGCTTGTATTTCTTGGTCATCAAACGTAGATAGCTGCCTCAGTTTGTCATTCCACGCGTGTAAATCCCTATTTTGCAGATCCATCGCAACTGTGAGTATCAGAAGGGGTAGTCCTGCACATTTTCGAGCAATTTCAACAGCTACAGGATCATGAGCATTACCGGCAATCTTTTGAAAAAAACTAATGGCCTCTTCTTCCGGTAGAACTTCAAGCTTGAAGTCTTTTTGTGTTCTCATCTGACGAGATAGTAGATCCCGGCTCCTAGAGATTAGCAATAGTTTGCATCCCTTGCAATCATCCCCAGATGGAATCCCCACCTTCTCTAGTTGAAGTGGTTTCCAGATATCATCCAGAATGATAAGTATGTTCGCTGTCTTCAACCTCTCACTCAATCGATTTGCTCTTGTGAGCATCTCTTCCTCCAGAAAACTAAGGCCGAGAACTTCAGCAATCTCTTTTTGGATTCTTCGATAATCTGGTGTTTGAGATACAGCTACCATAATCACAGTCTCAAATAAGTTATCAATTACTGCCCGTCCATGCACTTCCTTTGCTAGTGTGGTTTTACCCACACCACCCATTCCATACACCCCAATCATATTAAGATTAGGATCTTGGAGTGCATCCATGATTTCGTTCAAAATTGACACCCTTGAAAGCAACGCTTCAGTGTTGTACACAGATGGTGCCAGTTTCTGTTTCAGAGGAGCAAAAGAGGACATTAAATTGAGCTCTCCTTCATTTTGGAGGCCATGAATTGTCGAAGACTTCTTGTATGCCTTCTTGCTGAGCTGGTAACGCGTCTTCAAGTTAGGACACAATCCAATGAAACACTTGGCGTTGGGTTGATCTTTCTCACGGATAATTTTCTCAGCCTCTTCGATGGCTTCGTCTGCTTTGCTGATCCATTCTGTAAAATTATCACAGATCTCTTGTCCGTTTCTTGTAGCATCGTCAACAAAGAGGTTCGCCCTGTGCTGTTCGTTCTTCAACAGGTCGGCTTGATTTTGGAGTCTCCGAATGTTGCCGTTGCTGTTAAAAGCATAACTGCAGTGTCGTTTGATGGGCGCGACAACGTAGTTGTTGATGGGGTCTCTTACGATCTCGGTGAGAATGGAAATAAAGAGTTCCGGAATCATTTTGGCTGTAAATAGACAACAGAAAATGCAAAGAAAGGCTTTTTTGTCAAATTAAAAAAGACACAGACGGAGTGTATGAGAATGAAGGTGAAGAATGAGCGGCAGAAGGCTAAAGAAGGGTAATGAAGAGTTTGAGAGAGAAGGGTAATGGAAACAGAGAAGTTTAGCATTCCTAGTTGTTTACCGACACAGCTGAGTTTGGATTGTGTCCACAAGAAATGCTTAATTAAAGACTTGTGGTGTGCCCAGCGGTCACATGACATGAGCTAAAGGTTAAATCACCCCCTGAACTTGGAGCCAATGTATAAATAAGTCGAATTTTAACTTTTTTTGACAAATTAGGACAAAATTTTTATTAAAAGGACAAGTAAATCCAAATTTTCCTAAAGGAAGGTGCGTACCTTCCAGGCTCGGAAACATATTAAAATAATATTTAATCATTTTTTTTATCCAATAATATATATCACTATTTTTATTTATAATAGTTATCTTTATTATCTTTTATATCAAAATCAAACTTAAAAAAATCAAAAGCTTCAAATCTCAGAACAGAGGCCTTCGTCTCAGCCACCCGCCACCATCACCTTTGCCTGTCCACCTCCATAACCTTTCCAACCTGCCATCAACACCTCTGTCCACCCACCCCCATCACCTCTGTCCACCCGCCACCTCACCTTCACAAACTTGTCTCTTCTTCGGTCATCTCCTTCCCTAGTCCCCTCATTCTCTAAACATAATCCTAAAAACAGACTGGTAAAGCTCCAGTGCTCAATCACAGAGCAATCCGCCACAATTTCTCCTTCTAGCCTTGCCCAATTTAACAGCGGCACACATTCTGCCTCTGCTCCCACAGACTGCATAATTGCAGGTGGCGGAATTAGCGATCTATGCATCGCTCAAGCTCTTGCCACCAAGCACAGTGATGTAGTCGCACAATGTATGTAATATATGGATATTTTAAATTATTAAAAATTATTTTAAAATAGATAATGTGAATAAAATTTTAAATTTATTTATATATTATTATTATTTTAATTATTTTATTTTAATTATTTTATTTATATAAAATATTTATTTTATGCATGTACATATATGTATATTATATATGTGTCATGTGGTGTTATATAAATATAAGAGGAAAGTCAAGATTTATTTTTGGGTTGCCATTCTTTTCTTTCCCTTTTTTTTTTTCTCTTTTCTTTTCCCTTTTCTTCTTCTGCGTGTTGCAAAGCCATCACTCACGCCACCCTCACCATCACTGGATTACCACCAACCACTATCACCTTTCCTCTTTTTCTCCTTCCCTTTCATTGCTGCAGGTCACTACCAGAAGTTGTTGCACCGGCTGAAATAGTAGCACCAAGAAATCTCCATGGACACTGACAACGATTCTGGCCACCATAGCTTGTGATCTTGAACTCTCCGTATGAGAATTCTATTTCTAAGCTCGGTTTGAGTTTAAACCATCTAGTTAATGAGTTATCTTCAATCTAAGTTTATATCCATTTAGAGTTTCGAATTTTTTTGAATTAATTATGTTTGATTTATGAATTTTTGCTTTGATAATGTTGATGTATGTAGCTTAATCTTATCAAATATATTCTTTGTTTTTTTTTTTGAATTATTTTGAATTATGGGTATTTTTGAATATTTTAATAATAAAAAATGAATTTTTATTAATTATATTATTTATTTATTTTGGATAGAAATTTGGTTAAATTAGTATTATTAATTTAAGTTATTAATTTTGGTAGTAAGAAAATAATTTTTAGAAATTTTGTATAATTTTTTAATAATATTTTTGTATTATATGGTTTTGGATTTATAGGTAAATTGTGTGTTTTTGTTGGAATTATAGTTAAATAAAATGTTTTAAATAATTTTGGAATAATAAATGGTATTAAAATAATTTTTATGAATTATTTACTATTTTTAACTAATTAATAATAATTTTTGAAAATATATTCAAATAATAAATTTATTAACTATTTTTGTGATTAAATGAATTTTTAACTATTTTTAATATATATTTGGACTATTTAAGTAATTAATTGTGAATTTTACTATTTTATGTTATATAATTGAAAATTTGGATTTTTATTAATATTATATAATTTATTTGAGATTTTATTTAATTAATGTGAAAATAATTATATTAAATGTTTTTTATGTTTAAATATATTATATTTTGTTATTTTATGGATATTTATGAAATTTAATCATTTTTATTATATTTATTATTAAATATTGATTTGTGGTGAATTGTGAATTTCCGTTGAAAATTTGTATAGTTTGGGGTCCAAATCCGAGGTATTGAACCTTATGTTATTTAGAAGTGTGCTTTCTTATATGATCGGCTCTACTTTTCAATAGAGAGATGTCTGTTTTACAGAAGAGATTTTACCAATTTTTTTGTAGAATTTTCATAAAATGTGACATCATATCGATCCTAAGTTTTCTGATTTTTTATTGAGATTTAATTTGTAGATCGAGTCTTCCTTTAGAATTCTTAGAAGTATAAGTTAGAATTGATTCTGATTATTATTATTATTATTTATTTTTCTAGCTGCGCTGAAATCAAGGTCTATTGGACTAGACCCGTCAAGTCAGTCTCGAGGAATGCAAACTTGTGATTTATTATTTTATATATGCATTACATATAGGATGCATGAATAAGAATTTTCATGTTTTCATTATTTGTTTAAACATGAATTATTTCGTTAAATGATTTAGTATATTTTTGGTATACTTTTAGTAAATTTTGATATATTTGCTATATATGTGACATATATGCTTTTAGTATGTTTTAGAATATCTTTTGTATGTATATGACATATATATATATATATATATATATATGTTAGTATGTTTTGATTTATATTCAGCATATTTATTTGGTAAATTTTTGGTATATGTTTAGTATATAAGTGGTATATTATTTTTAATTGAATGTCATTATATTTTAAATGATGCATTTTATTATTTCCAATATATATATGTGATTTTATATGAAGGATATCGATAAAATTTGCTACCTAGTGGGTTGCACTAGAACTGTGTACATACCACTGCCATAGATTTTAGAGTTGAGTTTATAAAATCACTTGAAGTGACATTGAATTTATTGATTATTGAGATTTGATGTAATGAATGGTATGATTGCAAGAACACGGTTGACCTAGTGTCTTGGGGCCAATCACACTGACAGTGAGACTGCGGGAACTCGGTTGACTTAGCGTCTCGGAATCAGTCTACTGTCCAACATAGAATAAGAGAATTATTTTGGAATTAAGTGAGTCTGATGGCTAATGAGATATTTTGAATGAGATTGCAGATATTTATGGTTCTATTTGATCCTTCATTTAAATAAATATTTTCTACATTTATTATATATATAAAAGCAGATTTTAGCATCTGTGTAAAATGCGTGTATATGTATATTATTATACTGATGCTTGATTTTATATATGTATATATATTATAATAATTCACTCAGTAAGGTTTGACTCCCTTCAATATTTTTTTAGGAGATTTCTCGTTGTTAGACTTCAATAGTAGACCTCTACGCCGATCTCCTTCAGCTTCGGCTAGATTATGTAATTTATTTATCTAAACTTTTATTATACTCTAGAAAACTGCAGTAATAGTGTATTGTATCAGTAGAATATTATTTTAGTAAGAGACTTGTCTTTGAATATTGTATGAATATTTTATTTTATGAAATGACATTTAAATATTTATTTTATATCGATTAAAAATTTTAATTTTGGCATATTTTTATTTATTTATTACATGTATTTTTATTTTTAAAGCTTGCTACGGGTTCTGGATTCAAAAGAATTCTCATTCCCTAATGTTGATCATGACTCCCGGTTTGGATCATGACAAAGTTAGTATCAGAGCCTAGGTTATTAGTATTGTGGACCTAGGTTTTCAGAGTATGTTTTCTTTGAAACTACTGCAGTAAATTAAGTTTGATTATGTCTTCGATAAGTTTTTCTTGACTTAGTTTTCTATGTAATCATTAGGATGTCTATTTGTTGTCTGGTTGTCTGAATTTCATTAGTTTTTATCTTTTCAGAATGAGGAGGCAAGCACATGTCACTCTATCGGTCGTTGAGGCCGAGGATGATGAGTCCTTCTAGGATGAGGTTTTACCTCCTAAACTACCAGTTAGGCGTAGAGGTAGAGGCAGAGGTAGACTTCGAGGAGCGGTAGGTCACCGTAGACAAAAAGAGCTATAGGAGTAGAGCCAAAGTTCAAGGAAGCTGAGATACCTCCAGTCGTATCACAGATGTAACTTGCCTATCAGCAGGGTATGTCTAACCTTGAGGCAACATTGTTTTATGCCAGAGTTAGCTGTATAGCTTTTGATGGGATGTTAAACCCGTTAAATTTTCTATACACCATTGCAATGAGGACTCAGATTGCTCACACCCAGTACTAATGGATCATGATCGTCGAGCTGTCTGTAGAGGGATCAGCCCTAGATTAGTTCATCCAAGTGATACAGTCATATATAATGATGATGACTTGGGCTCAATTCTGAGAGAGGTTTATGAGGAGATTTTATCTAGAGCCACTGTGGATGAGTTATAGACTCAGGTTGACTAGCATCACCAGAGGTGACAGATCTGTTAAGGACTACACTAGAGAGTTTCTTCGACTTGGTAGATATACAGAGGACTTGATGCGGACCAGTATTTCAGTATTATGACTTACGTCACTGGTTTGGGTTCTACTTTTACTGGGATGCCGACTGCAGGCCTTACTCTCGAGTTGGTGATAGAGTTGGCTAAGGAGATAAAGTTGAGACTAGTCAGACAAAGAGTTATGCTTGATCATTATCAGTTGAGAGGTGTTCAGTCTGAAGGATATCAGAGTACACCGTTCTAGACATTTTAGATTGGTTCTAGTAGTCGATAAAGATGATCTTATCAGTAGAGCCAGAGACCTTAGTAAAAAGTCCATAAGAGTAGCAGACATGGCCATGCTGGACCTTGTAGACCCATCAAATTTGGTTATGGTGCTTCTAGTAGTAGCAGTGGTTAGAGTTTGGGATATGACAACACAAGATCAGTAGTCAGTGCTTATTGGATGTGTGGGAGAGTCTATTAGGGATCGTGTTACATGACTCATAGAGCTTATTTTTTATGCAAATAGATGGAACATTTTACCAGAGCGTGCCCATATTTTGGTTTTCAACCACAGCAGTTTTCGTAGTAGTCTATTGCTAATACAGCTCTAGCACCTTTTCGGTTGCCGCCACCTTAGTATTTGAGCATGACTTAGATTGTTGCCCAACATGGGCATAGTAGAGGTACCAGAGGAGGTGCCAGAGGTTTTGGTCAGGCTTCCATCAGTCAACAAGGAGGTTTTCGGTCAGGCTAGAGTTTTCCACCTCACTCAGTAGGATGCTCAGGCATCCAATTCCATTTTTATAAGTATTATTCCAGTCTGTTACCTAAATGCTAGGGTTTTGATTGATCCAAGTGCTACACATTCTTTGGTGTCCCTTGTGTTTGATTCGAAGTCGTGTTGGCAAGCTTTGAGGATGGCTTTTCCTTTATCTATTGCCACTTCTCTAAGCGATTCGTTAGATGCTAACATTATTTTTTCTAGTTGTTTAGTGTTAGTCGGGGGCAGAGAACTGCCAACAAAATTAGTGTTGTTAGATGTAATAGAGTTCGATGTGATTCTGGGTATGGATTAGTTATCTCAGCACTATACCGTTGTGGATTGTTGAAGTAAGAAGGTAATTTTTAAAATTCCAGATAAAGAAGAGTTTAAGTTTATGGATGATAAGAGTTCTGCATTTCAAAATCTCATCTCCACTATCACAGCTAGGAAGATACTGAGGAAGGGTTGTCAGGGATACTTGGCACTTGTCAGAGATACTTTTGTGGAGAAGTTATCACTCACAGATGTTCCTGTAGCCTATGAGTTTCTTGAAATTTTTCCTAAGGAGTTACTAGGTTTACCACCTCACAGAGAGATCGAATTCTATATAGATATGGTCCCAGGCATCATTCCTATTTCGATGCTGCCCTACAGAATGGCTCCTATAAAGTTAAAAGAGTTGAAGGAGCAGTTGTAGGATTTGTTAGATAAGGGTTTTATTAGACCCAATATTTCTTCTTGGGGTGCACCAATCCTGTTTATGAAGAAGAAGGATGGTACTCTCAGACTGTGCATTGATTATAAAGAGCTGAATAAGGTGATAGTGAAGAACAAGCATCCTCTTCTGAGGATAGATGATCTGTTTGATTAACTTCAGGGTGCACAGTTCTTTTCTAAGATTGACTTGAGGTTGGGCTATCATCAGTTGCAGATCAGTGAAGCCGATGTTCCTAAAACGGCATTCCACACTCGCTATAGCCACTATAAGTTTCTGGTAATGTCATTCTGGTTGACTAATGCACTAACTACTTTTATGGACCTGATGAATAGGGTATTTAGATCATATGTGGATCAATTTATGGTAGTCTTTATTGATGATATATTGGTGTATTCGAAGAGTATGGAAGAGCATATATATCACTTAAGGATAGTATTGTAAACACTGAGAGAACATCAACTTTATGCTAAATTCTCGAAGTGTGATTTCTAGTTGAAGAGTGTTGCATTCCTTAGACACATAGTGTTTAAAGATGGTATTCATATTGATTCACAAAAGATAGCGGTAGTGTCTGAGTGGCCTAGACCAATGACAGTCACGGAGATTTAGAGTTTTTTGGGTTTGGTTGGGTGTTATAGGAGGTTTATGCAGGATTTCTCGAGAATTGCAGCTCCTATGACTCATCTAACTCAGAAGAATATAAAGTTTGAGTGGTCAGATGCTTATGAGAACAATTTTCAATTATTAAAAGAGAAGTTGACCACAACTTCAGTTTTGGCTTTGCCTAATGGAGAAGATAAATTCATTATGTATTGTGATGCTTTCAAAGTCAGCCTAGGTTGTGTGTTGATACAGAATGGTAGGATAATAGCTTATGCTTCGAGGCGGTTAAAGAAGCATGAGCAAAATTATCCTACTCACGACCTAGAGATGACTATAATGATCTTTGCTCTCAAGATTTGGAGACATTATCTGTACAGGGTGACTTGTGAAATTTTCATTGATCACAAAAGCCTTAAGTACATTTTTAAGCAGAGAGATCTGAATCTAAGGCAAATGAGGCGATTATAACTCCTGAAGGACTATGATTATGAGATTGTTTATCATTCAAGCAAGGCTAATATGGTAGCAGATACCTTGAGTAGGAAGTCCGCAAGTAGTCTTGCTCATTTTAGTATGGAGAGAAGACCTTTGATTCAAGAGTTACACCAGTTGGTGGATCAAGGTCTGATGATGAAGATTAGCAGGTTAGGAGGATTGGTAGCTCAGTTCAGAGTCCGATCAGTGTTAAGAGATAGGATTAAAGTGGCTCAGGGCCAAGATTTTATTTTAGTTGAGCTTATGGAGAATGTTCGTATAGGAAAGTTCACTGATTTCATACTTAATGATGAAATTATTTTATAGATCAGTGGTAGATTGTGTGTTCCTAATATGGATAATTTGAGAGAAGAGATCCTTGAGAAAGCACATTCTACACCTTACAGCATACATCCAAATGTCATTAAGATATATCACAGCATCAGAGACTTGTATTGGTGGGGTGGATTGAAGAAAGATATAGCTGATTATGTTTTTAAGTGCTTGACATGTCAGCAGGTGAAAAGTTGAGCATTATAAGCCTTTTGGGAAGCTTCAGCCACTTCCTATTCCTAAGTGGAAATAAGAGAGAATTACTATGGATTTTATGGTTCGGCTACCTCATTCTAAGGATGGTTATGATTCCATTTGGGTGATTGTGGATAGGTTAACCAAGTCTACTTATTTCTTTCCAGTTAAAGCCACTTGTTCTATAGCTAAGTTGGCAAAGCTGTATGTTAAGCAATTGTGCTCCTTCATGGAGTACTTGTGTCTATTATATCTGATAGAGGTTCAATGTTTACCTCTTATTTTTGGTAGAAGTTGTAAGAAGCAATGGGCACCAAGCTTGATTTTAGTGCTGCTTTTCAGCCTTAAACAAATGATCAATCTGAGAGAACAATCCAGACACTTGAAGATATGTTGAGGAAGTGTATATTAAATCTTGGAGGTAGCTGAGACGATCATTTGCCACTCGTAGAGTTTATATATAATAATAACTACTATAACAGTATTGGAATGGCACCGTATAAGGCTTTATACAGAAAGAAGTGTATATCCACTCTGAGTTAGGATGAGATTGGAAAGAGAGCGTTGACTAGACCTGAGATGGTCCAGGATGTCGCTGAGAAGGTTGTTGTGATTAAAAAGAGACTAGAGACTATAGTTAGCAGGTAAAAGAGTTATGCTAATCCGAGATGCAGAGATGTGGAATTTTAGGTGGGAGACTATATTTTTCTAAAGTTGTCTCCAATGAAGGGTGTGATGAGGTTTGATAAGAAGGGGAAATTAGCACCAAGATATATTGGACCATTCGAGATTCTGAAGAGAGTGGGCATGGTTGCATATTGGTTGGCTTTACCTCTAAATCTGTCTCAAGTCCAATGTTCCATATCTCAATACTAAGGAAGTATATTTCAGACCCTTCACATGTGTTACAGTCTGATAGTGTAGAAGTGAATAAAGATTTGATGTTCGAGGAGGAGCCAATCGTGATAGTTGACTATCAAGTTTGTCAGTTGCATTCGAAGCAGATACCGATGGTTTAAGATATTGTGGCAGAGCAACAATGTGGAAGAGCTCACTTGGGAGACAGAAACTGAGATGCGAGTTGCCTACCCTTATCTCTTTCCTTGATAATTTCTCGTTTATGTTCTCTTATTTGAATTCGAGGATGAATTCTTGTAAGGGAGAAAGATTATAATGACCCGATATTTTAAATTATTAAAAATTATTTTGAGATATGTAGTATTAATAAAATTTTAAATTTTATTTATACATTATCATTATTTGTGCATATTATTTATTTATTTTATTCTAAATATTTTATTTACATAAAATATTTATTTTGAAAGTTTTATTATTTAAAAAATATTAAAGTCATTATTATTATTATTATTGTTGTTGTTGTTGTTATTGTTGTTGTTGTTGTTGTTTTTATTGTTATTTTTATTGTTAATATTATTGTTATTATTAATATTATTATTTGCACTATTATTATTATTATTACTACTACTATTATTATTTGTTATTATTATGATTATTCTATGCATGTGCATGTGTGTGTATTGTGCATGTGTTATGTGGTCTTATATATATGTGTGTATGTATATATATATATTATAAAAAGGAAAGCCAGGATTTATTTTTGGGTTACCATTCTTTTCTTTCCTTTTTCTTTTTTTTTTTCTCTTTTCTTTCCCATTTTCTTCTTCTTCTTTTGCGTGTTGCAAAGCCATCACTTATGCCACCCTCACCATCATTGACCATCACCTTCCCTCTTCCTCTCCTTCCATTTCGCCGCTGCAGGTCACTGCCAGAAGCCTCCGGAGCGCCTGGAACAGCAGCAGCATCGAGAGACCTCTATGGACGCCGACAACGATTCCAGCCGCCATAGCTTGTGATCTTAGACTCTCCGGACTCCTTGAGCTATGAGGACTCCATTTTTAAGCTCGATTTGAGCTTCAACCATCTAGTTTGTGAGTTATCTTCAATCTAAGTTTATGTCCATTTAGGATTTTGAATTTTTTTTTTTATTAATTGTGTTTGATTCATGAATTTTTGCTTTGATAATGTTGATGTATGTAGCTTAATCTTCTCAAATATATTTTTTGTTTATTTTTTTGAATTTTTTGAATTATGGGTATTTTTTAATATTTTAATAATAAAAAAATGAATTTCTGTTAATTATATTATTTATTTATTTTGGATGGAAATTTAATTAAATTAGTATTATTAATTTAAGTTATTAATTTTGGTAGTAAGAAAATAATTTTTAGAAATTTTGTATAATTTTTAAATAATATTTTTGTATTATGTGGTTTTGGATTTATAGGTAAATTGCGTGTTTTTGTTGGAATTATAGTTTAATTCTTATTTAATACTATTTATTATTCCAAAATTATTTAAAACTATAATTCCAACAATATGTGACATATATATGTTAGTATGTTTTGGTACATCAAGTCTTCCTTTAGAATTCCTAGAAATATAAGTTAGAATTTATTCTGATTGTTATTATTATTTATTTTTTTAGCTGCGCCGAGACCAAGACCTATCAGACCATGCACATCGAGTCAATCTCGAGGAGCGAAAATTTGTGAGTTATTATTTTATATATGTATTGCATATAGAATGCATGAATAAGAATTTTCATATTTTTATTATATGTTTAAACATGAATTGTTTCATTAAATGATTTAGTATATTTTTGGTATACTTTTAGTATATTTTGGTATATTTGCCATATATGTGACATATATACTTAGTTTGTTTTAGTATATCTTTTGTATATATGTGACATATATATATTAGTATGTTTTGGTATATATTCAGCATATTTATTTGGCATATTTTTGGTATATGTTTAGTATATATATGGTATATTATTTTTCAATGAATGTCATTATATTTTAAATAATACATTATATATATATATATATAATTTTTTATGAAGAATATCGATAGAACGTGCTACTAGTGGGTTGTACTAGGACTGTGTACGAACCGGTGCGACAGATTTTAGGGTTGAGTTTAAAAAGTCACTTGAGGTGACATTTGATTTATTGATTATTGAGATTTGATTTAATGAGTAGTGTGATTGCGGAAGCTCAGTTGACCTAGTGTCTTGGGGCCAATCATACTGATAGTGAGACTGCAGGAGCTCGGTTGATTTAGTATCTCGGGACCAGTCTATTATCCAAAATGAAATAAGAGAATTATTTTGGAATTTAGTGAGCTTGATGGCTAGTGAGATATTTTGATTGAGGTTGCAGATATTTAGGGTTCTATTTGATTCTTCATTTAAATAAATGTTTTCTGCATCTATTATATATATAAAAGCGGATTTTAGCATCTGTATGAAATGCGTTTACATGTATATTATTATATTGATGTTTGACTGTATATGATTTAGATTTTATGTATATATATTATAATAATTTACTCAGCAATGTCTGACTCCTCTAAATATTTTTTTAGGAGATTTCTCATCGTCAGACCTCAGTAGTAGACCTCTACGCCGGTCTTCTTCAGCCCCGGATAGATTATGTAATTTATTTATCTGAACTTTTATTGTACTCTAAAAAATTGCAGTAGTAGTATATTGTATCAGTAGATTATTATTTTAGTAAGAGACTTGTCTCTAAATATTATATGAATATTTTATTTTATGAAATGACATTTGAATATTTATTTTATATCAATTAAAAATTTTAATTCTAGCATATTTTTATTTATTTATTACATGTATTTTTATTTTTAAGGCTTGCTGTGAGTTCCGGATTCGAAAAAATTCTCGTTCTCTAGCACCGGTCATAACTCCTAGTTTAGGTCGTGACAATGTAATTGTTACAAGGACAGAGACCGCGTTGGTGGTAACATTATGACTATGAAAAGATACGATTATCTCTGGGAAAAGGATCCCAACAGGTTCCATCATTCCAATCATATGCTTACAATGGTATGTACCCTCAGATAAATGCAATTTCAATTTCATTTTACATGTTAACCAACAATTTTCACCATTACATTTCTTTATAATTTAAAAGCAAATGGGTCTATAAAGCTTCTAATGTCTTATTATAGCTTTAATGATTTAATGTTATTTTTCTAGCATATTTTTATGCTATGATTCATTCTCGTCTGCTTTTTGTTTTTTGTTTTGAATTTTTTTGAAGGATGCTAAAGGTAAGGATGATAGGAATCGATTATGTAACTTAGACATCAAATGCTAAGTAGAGCTAATTTTAAAAATTTGCTCAAATATAACCCTAGATCTTATATAGAATTCCAAACCCTAGGATCCAATTTATAATTAACACATACCTAATATCTAAATCAACACAAAATCAACTTAGGAAATCATAAGTTGCGAAATACTTACCAATTCCCAAGTGTTTGATGTAGATCACATTTCATCTACTACAATGGTTGGCCTCCATTGATTCAATTCTTGAATCAATCTCTTCAAGCCTCCCACATATGAGGCCTTTAGCTTGAGATACCAAGCTCTACCATATCTCCATCTTGCCTTTATCAAGTGGTGACAAGCTTCTCCTCTTAATTAACCTTATGAGCTTGCACCAACCCAATCCCTTTATAAGAGCTTTTTGGCTTTCTTTGGATATGTATTTCTTTTCTTTTCTTCCTTTTTGTTGTCTCTACATCTCATGTTTTTCTTCTCATCATCCACACTCAATATCTTTCCTTTTTGCTTTTAGATATACTTGGTGGAGATTAAGTGTAGAGAAAGTTGACTTTTCCCCTCAATATACACATGACATATGCCTTGATTTATCAATAAATAAATAAATTACTAAAGTCCAAAATAGATGTAGAGATTACAATTATTGCAAATTCTCTACATCACCATGGACTTACACATGTCCATATATATATATATATATATATCCTTATCATAATTTGATTTATTAAAATCAACTAATAAACCTCCTAATGGATTTGGGCTAATCCATTGGGCCAACACTTAGTCCAAAAATCCATTCCATTATTTAAGTGAGGTTAAATGCATTGGGCCAACCCTTGACCTAAAGCCCATTCTAACTCACAAGTGGGCTTAGATAAGGATAATGGGCTTAGTCAACAACTTAGTTTAATCTTTGGTCCAAAACTCTTTTGGGCCTAGGCCAATCATACTTGAGCCATTAATCCAAGTAATTAAGAAACAATATATATCCATTATTAATTTAATATCTTAATTAATATCTCATATTAATTAAGCATAAATTAATAATTAAACCTTTCTTTGAAATTAGATTTTATGATATGCTAGAATAATTGCTATAAGCATAAATCCAATTTCATTAATCTTAATTAATTGATTAAACTCTTTAATCAATAATTAGATTAATGTATAGAGATATGGTTAAACCTTTTAAGTGTGACTTACTAGGTTTATGTTTAATTGATAATAAGAAGATAATATTAACACTTGATATGTATTTCTTTGGATATGTATTTCTTTGGATATGTATTTCTTTTCTTTTCTTCCTTTTTGTTGTCTCTACATCTCATGTTTTTCTTCTCATCATCCACACTCAATATCTTTCCTTTTTGCTTTTAGATATACTTGGTGGAGATTAAGTGTAGAGAAAGTTGACTTTTCCCCTCAATATACACATGACATATGCCTTGATTTATCAATAAATAAATAAATTACTAAAGTCCAAAATAGATGTAGAGATTACAATTATTGCAAATTCTCTACATCACCATGGACTTACACATGTCCATATATATATATATATATATATATATCCTTATCATAATTTGATTTATTAAAATCAACTAATAAACCTCCTAATGGATTTGGGCTAATCCATTGGGCCAACACTTAGTCCAAAAATCCATTCCATTATTTAAGTGAGGTTAAATGCATTGGGCCAACCCTTGACCTAAAGCCCATTCTAACTCACAAGTGGGCTTAGATAAGGATAATGGGCTTAGTCAACAACTTAGTTTAATCTTTGGTCCAAAACTCTTTTGGGCCTAGGCCAATCATACTTGAGCCATTAATCCAAGTAATTAAGAAACAATATATATCCATTATTAATTTAATATCTTAATTAATATCTCATATTAATTAAGCATAAATTAATAATTAAACCTTTCTTTGAAATTAGATTTTATGATATGCTAGAATAATTGCTATAAGCATAAATCCAATTTCATTAATCTTAATTAATTGATTAAACTCTTTAATCAATAATTAGATTAATGTATAGAGATATGGTTAAACCTTTTAAGTGTGACTTACTAGGTTTATGTTTAATTGATAATAAGAAGATAATATTAACACTTGATATTATTTGAAACTCTTTCAAGTGCAAATGTGAAAATCCCATGTTCACATTTAGTTCTCATAAGTTATGAGTGATCCCTAGCATTGATATCATAACTGCCCAATTAGATATGAATGCATTTATCAATTCACATGAACCCTTTGGTCATAATTACTGTGTACTAAAATCCCTTCATTAGAAGATGACGATATAGCCTAGAGTCATGGTTCAGTCAAACTCCAATAGTTTTATCACTTATTCTCATCTCAAGTTCTATTCTTGATAAAATATGACAAATATTAGAAACACTTTTTAGCACTGAAACTCTTTTAGCTTGTGTCATGTTTGTCTTGGCCAAGAACTTATTCATTAAGAATAAACTCAGATAGCATAGGATCTTATCCTGGTTCACTCCAGGTAATGAATCCTATCTTGGTCGAACACTCATCCCTACACTTGACCAACTAAAGCCATTACACGTCATATACCCATGTATAGTTAACAGAAGTATGTAAGTGATAACAAACTCTAACCACTCAAATGTGGATGACCGTGTCACCTCAGGTCAAAGTTCTATATGTACTATTATGACCTAGACTGTGATCGTTGACTACAAGTGAATATCCTTGTGATCTAATGTCACGTTCGATCCACCCATCACATGAGTATCCACATGTCTATTCTAATATCTCATATTAAGTAGCATGAGACTCACTACCTCCCACTATTAGTATCATATACTAATTAAGGAAAATAGACAGAGGTGATAGTCTAATTAATATTACCCAAATATTAATTATCAGACTATGAACAATTTATAGTATATGTACTAAATAAGTTTGTAGTTCATATTATTAACTCTTGATAATAAACATATTTAACATAATGCTAAAGGGTTAATACTCAAATAAACAAACTCTTTATTTAAATGAATATTATATTGCCATTGAGATAATTTACAATGTCATGATATATTATTAGAATGACAATAGGGCACATTTATGCTAACAAAGGAAAGCTACTAACATAAAACCTACGAAGGAGAAAGTGAGCATGAAGAAGAAGAACTCTGTTTCCAAGGATTTTGATGCTCCTAAGTGAGTAGATGAAGGATATTAGATTTTTTTTTGAGATTTAATTGTTAAAAATTATTTTATTTTGAGTTGGAGATGATATGAGTTTGTTAAATTGAAATTTTTTGGGCTTTAAAAGAGAAAAGATCATAGTGATGGTGGTCGTAGAGGCGACAACAATGGAGAGGCGATGATGGTGATGAGAGATTTAGAGGTCACAAGCCTCGCACCATCATCACCCATAAAATCTGTACAGTGCCTAGTCTTGCTCACAGTATTTTCGTCATATTAAAACAACAAAGTTTTTTTTATATAGATTTATTAATAAAATATTCATTTGACATGCTTCTTTGAGAGTTTGTGCTATACATGACTAAGTTAACTTAAATTTAGAGTAAATTAACATTAAAATTAAAAGTTTTATCCTAATTTGTCGAAAAAGTTAAAATTCAACTTATTTGCACATTGGCTCCAAGTTCAGGGGGTAATTTGACCTTTGGTTCTCACATCAATTAAGAAAGGAATAAAGGCCAGATTGGTGTTTGAACTTTGTATAAAAGTTCAAGTAAGTCCAAAATGACCTTTTTGGACATATTAATCCAAAACCTTTCCTTTTTAGCTTAAATTACCCCATTTTTTGCTTGGATTGATTATGTGAGTTACATGCTCAAATAAAAAAGCATAAAATATTTAGAAAATTAATATAATAATTAAAAATATTTATTATTTATAATGTTATATTTCTTTTTTACTTTTATCCTATTAAAAATCAATAGATTCTTTTTTACTAGCATGTCAATTTTTTTTCACTTGCTTTTCATTTTCATAAAACATATAAAATTAAATTTTTTTCTTGCATTGTACCATTTTTAACAGTTATGAAACTGAAAAAATCCATATGAGACTAACCTTTAATCTTCATTCTTTTGCAATTAGACAATTTCTCATTATAGTTTTTATCAATATCGTGAATCTAATGCTAGAAAAATGAAGAATTAGATGAAGACCAATATGAAAAGCAATCTGTGTCACAACAATCAAGGAAAAAAAATGTTTGCATTAAAGACAATCTAGGGAGGGTAGGTGGGATGTTCTATTCTCTTGTGATTGTTACCAAATCTTTTCCTTCTTGTCATTTTCTTCAATTAAAATTCATCATTCTCATTGTAAATGGTGGTATATTGCATGCAACCAGTGAAAGTAGCAGGCAGTGTTGCTAAAATTATGTCGATAGTGGTTTAGATTAAAAGTGCTAATGGTGGTGTTGATGGTGGAATTTACTTAAAGGTGGCAGTTTGGGTTATGGAGAAGAGGACTCTTATATATATATGGTTTTGATTCAAATTTTATATTTTTGCAATAATAAAATAAGATATGGTAAAATTTTGGTTGAAGGTAACCTAAATGAGAGAGAGATAGAGTAATTTTAATTTTAATAAATAAAATAATACCTCACTCTCTCAGATAGGAGAGTAATACATAATTGTTAGGGAAAGGAGTAATTTGAGTTAAAAGTGTAAATTTTTGGATTAATAAGCCTAAAAAGATCATTTTGGACTTATTTTAACTTCTGTAAAGAGTTCAAGGGCCAAATTGGCCTTTATTCCATTAAGAAATTTAGCATTCCTAGATATCATTAAAATATTGGTCTTTTTTTTTTTATAATCTTAGTTTAATATTCTTAGAGCATCCACAACCAAGGTGTAATGAGGGTGTAATACCCTTCATTACACTATATAGATTATACGCAACTCATAATGGGCATGTAATGCTCATGATCCGTGTCACGGGCATTACACTCATAATGGGCTGTAAAATGCAATTTTTTTTAATTTAATAGATTTGTAATGGCTATGAGCAATGGTAAAATTAACCATTTAGCCCCACATTTTTTTTGCATTTATTTTTTTAAAATTTTATTAAATAAAAATTTTGATTATAAATATTAGTACTATTTTATCTCCTATCACTTTTTATTTATTTAACATCTTTCTATAATTTCACACAATCTCAAATTCAGCATTGTACTGTGATTCAGCATTATACAAAGATTGTGCTACTTTCTGTTTTGGAGGAAGAGGACAGGAAATTTCATTAAGCTCTCCTTCATTTTGTTTATCTTCTTGCTGAGCTAGTACCGCGTCTTTAAGTTAGGACACAATCCAATGAAAACACTTGGCGTTAGCTTGATTTTTGTCATGGATAGCTTTCTCTACCTCTTTGATGGCTTCCTCTACTCTATTGAGCCATTTTGTAATATTATTATAGATCTCTTCTCTATTTCTTATAGCAGCCTCGACAGAGTGCTTCAACTTATCCTCTTTATTCTTTAACAACTCAGCTTGATCTTGGAGTCTCTAAATGTTGCTATTGCAGTTAAAAGCATAAACTGTAGTGTCATTTAATGTGTGTAATAATGAAATTGTTGATGGGGTCTCTTATGATCTTGGCAAGAATGGAAATAAAGAGTTTGAGAAAATATTTTAGCTGTAAATAGACTATAGAAAATGCAAAGAAAGGCTTTTTTGTCAACTTGAAAAAGATATAGATAGAGTGTTTGAGAATGAAGTTGTACAGAGCAAATAGCCTTACAGTTCATGGAGCGTTTGGATTTTGAAAAGAAGGCTAAAGTGCATAATAGTGCTTCAAAAGGCCATATATTTTAACATCGGTGCAGTTACAGGACCCATAATATATCAAATCAAAGCTTATTTAGAGATCTCTATCTTTAATAAGTTTGCCCATTATAGCCTAATTTCGGGCCCAAATTCAACTGTTTAAGGCTTCAAAATGGGCTTTTAAATTTTTATGTTTGTATTTTTTATTATTTTAGTAATTTATTTGGCCTTTTTCCCTTTTCCTTTTAGGATTTTGTTTTGAACATTATTTATTCAACTTATTGGATGTTTGGAGACAGTTCTAGATGAATTTTAATAAAATTTATCTTTTTCCAATTTCGGTATTCTTTTAATCAAAGAGTCAGATGCCTATTTTTTGGCATTCTTTGTGAATAAACAGGAAATAAAAGATTGGATTTCTAGTATTCTTCATTGAATCAACACACTTTCAATTTATCTTTTTATTTTATAGCTTTTGCTTTGTCAGAAGTGAAGAATGAGTAGTAGATAGGGCTAAAGAAGGGTAATGGAGAGGTTGAGAAAGAAAGGTAATGGAAACACATTGAAGACTTAATGCTTAAATCTATTAGCTTAATATTCTTAGTGGTTTATAGAGTTTGTTAAGTTTGGGTTTTTCACATGAAATACTTAATTAAAGACTTTTGGTCAATTAACAATCGTCAGAATCAATTGGCAAAGGTTGTTCCCACTTAAGTAAGGTCTCAGATTTGAGTCCTGATGTATGCAACAATATTAAATTAGTTGTTATGAGACCTTTGTTGCCCTTGTGATCTTGACCAAATTAGTCAGAGTCTAGTGAACTATAAATACTGATAGTTTAGATAAAAAAAGGACTTATAGTCTACCCAGTGGTCCCATCACATAAGGTATCAATCGAAACAAATAAAGCTTACCCAAAAACCAACATATATATAGAGACTCAACAGTTAATTAAACATTCTTTTAAAAAAAAATAATTAATTAAACATCCAAACAAATTGAGCATTTTTGGCATCTTTAAAATATCAATTAAAATAATTTTTCATATAGAGTGTGCGTGCATTTAATAAATTATAAGTATTGCGATATATATATATATATATATATATGTATAAAGTTTGAGGGATTTTAATAATAAATTGAACTTTATTTTTATTTTGAAAATATTTTTAAATAATATGTAAATAATAAATTGATATAAAGAGAGTTTTAAAACAAATCATAATTTTGCATTTTTAGTTTTAATTCTATTAAGTTTTTTCCAATATAAAAATTTGAATTTTTGGCTCACTTCAGTTCCATTTTCTAACATTTTCCTTCCATTAGAATGTTTATATTTATAATCTTAAATGACTTGGATAATTTTAATTCAATTCTAACCATACAAAGGATTGCTCATCTTTATAACTTATTTCTATGAGTTATGAAGGATGTTGTGGAATTCAAGTTAATTTCCACTGATAATAACAAACTCACTTTGAGAACTAATGCTCAAATAACTAGAGTGTAAATAATTGTATTAAAAAATTAGTCCAAGGTAGATTTCCAGGAAAGGTATGGTGGGACACAATGGTCCACTTAAATACCAACCTCCCAGACAAAATTTTACTAAGACAAGTAATTTAATATCGCAATAATTCACGATAACTATACTTGATAATAACTATTAAATAGATATAAAAGAGAACACTAAAATTTAACAAGGTTCGGCTAATTAAGCCTACGTCCACATATACTACTAAAATTATTTCACTAATTTAAGGAAATAATACAAAAGAGAGAGAAAGAATACAACTGCCTAAATATAGGAGAGGAAGCAATTTTGGGATGGAAGGGATGATTTTTAACAAAGAGGAGAAGTTCTTTTATAACCAAAGAACTTCCCTTTTCCTTTACAAGAAAATAATGTGAGATGGGCAATTTAACCAAAAAAAAAATAAATCTCCACTTTGGCGAAATTCTATACAATTCTCTCTCACAAATTCAATTTTTAGTAGTGTTAGCCAATTTCAATTTTTAACTTTTAATAGTATTGACCAAATCCAAATCATATTTAAACTTGACCGCAGTTACCACTTTTATCATTATATTAGTAGTATTCTCAATGGTCTGAATCTTCTGGATTATAACTCCACCTTCTTCTAGAATCTCTTGTATAAAGTGATATAGAATATCGATATGCTTCATCCTTGCATGATAAACCTAGTTCTTTGCTAAATAAATAGCACTATGACTGTCACAATGCACTTTAATGTGTTTTTGCTCCATTCCTAGTTCACTAAGTAACCCTTGAAACTAAATTGCCTCTTTTACAGCCTCTGTAATTGCCATATACTTTGCCTTTATGGTAAACAAAGCAACTATTGACTGTAAGGTGGTCTTTCAACTCATTAGTTCCTTTGCAAGTGTAAACACATAACTAGTAGTTGATTGACGTTTATCTAAATCACCAACATAGTCAGAATCATAATACCTAATTATACACTGACCATTTTCCTTATCCTGCTAAAATACCAAACTAACATCTATAATGTTTAGAATATAACATAGAATCCATTTCATAACTTGCCAATGCTCCTTTCTAGGATTGCGCATGTACCTACTCACAACCCTAATTGCTTGTGAAATATCGGGCCTCGTACACACTATTGTATATATCAAGCTACCAACAATATTTGCATATGGTACCTTTGACATAAATTCCCGTTTTGAATCATTCTTTGGTAACATGGATGCACTAAGTTTGAAATGAGGAGCAAGTGGTGTACTAACTAGTTTTGACTTCTCATTCATGCCAAGACATTTTAGTACCTTCCTTAGATATTCTTTCTAAGACAAATAAAGCCTCCTTAATTTCCTATCTCTAGATATTTCCATGCTGAGAATCTTTTTTGCTTCAAGATCTCAAACTCCCTGTTTAACTAAGTCTTTAATTTCTCAATTTCTATTTGACTCTTAAAAGCTATCAACATATCATTAATATAAAGAAGAAGATATAAATAGGATCCATCTTGTAGCTTACGTAAATACACACAATGATCATATTTACTTCTTGTGTACTTTTGCCTTATCATAAACTTATCAAATCATTTGTATCACTATCTCAGAGATTACTTCAATCTATATAACAATTTTTTCAATTTGCAAACCATCTTTTCTTTTCTAGTAACTTTGAATTCATATAGCTGAGTCATTTAGATTTTCTCATCAAAGTCTCCATGTAAAAATGTAGTTTTTACATCCATCTAAACTAGTTCTAAATCTAAGTGTGCTACTAAAGCCAACAAAATTCTAATGGAGGAATGCTTTACAACTAAAGAAAATACTTCATTATAATCAACTCCCTTTGTCTGAGCATAGCCTTTAGCCACTAATCTTACTTTGTAGTGAGCATTATTCTTGTCAGAAAATCCATTTTTCTTTGCATATACCCATTTGTACCCAATTGCCTTCTTTCCCTTTGGAAGACTAGCTAGTTTCCATGTCTGATTCTTTTAAAGGGATTGCCTTTCTTCATTTATGGCGATCCTTCATTTACCCTATTTTGAACTTTAGACTTACCTTATTTTGAACTTTGGATTGCTTTATTATAAGTGGCAAAAATGTCATTAATTGCGATTGGTGATGCAAAAGCAACCATATTAGCATATTAAGTAGGTTGTTTAATGGTCCTCTTTCCTTTCCTTAATGCAATTGATTTATGTTACTATAGAGGTTTTTAGGTTTGAACTTTTTCTTTATTTGACTCTTCCTCTACTGTACGAGAGTCATTATTAGTTTCTTCGTTGGCTGGGATAATTCTTTTGCCATCAAACTCCACCAGTTTAAGAGTACTATCTTTCTGCTCCATTTTTTCAGAAGTTACCTTTCTCAGCATTGTAGATTCATCAAAGGTAACATCCCTACTAAAGATTACTTGACATTAAAGACAATAGCTTTTCATAGCAGATGTGATCCCCATAAAAATTGCCTTCTTTGCTCTTGGATCTAACTTTGACTCTTTAATATGGTAAAAGACAGTGGAATCAAACATATTTAAGGAATCATAATCTGTAGTAGGTTTTCTAAACCATTTCTCCAATGATGTTTTACCACTAATAGCAGTCGATGGTAAGTGGTTGACAAGGTGACAAGCATATACATAGCCTCAACCTAAAATTCTTTGCCCAACCCATCATTAAACAATATACACCAAACCTTCTCTAGTAATGTCGGGTTCATTTGCTTTACCACCTCATTTTATTGTGGTGTACATCTGACGGTGAAGTGTTTGACAATAACTTCATCTTCACAGACTTTCAAAAATGGATCATTTTTTAACTTTCCACTATTGTATGTGCGAAGATGTTTGACTTTTCTACCTGTTTGAGTCTCTACCATCTTTTTCCATTTAAGAAAAATTCCTAACACCTCATCCTTCATTTTCATAGTATACATCCAAACTCTCCAGGAAAAATCATCAACAAAGGTGACATAATAGTATTTTCCTCTTAATGAAGCTGTTGTAGAAAGCCCCTACACATCTAAATGAACATAATCTAAAATACCTTTAGTATCATGGATTATTATTCCAAATTTCACCCTTATCTTCTTCCTTTTGATGCAATGGTCACAAAAATCCAAATTGCAAGCCCATGCTCCTTTCAATGATCCTTGATCTATCAATAGTTTTAAGGATTTTTCTCTATCATGCACCAAGCGTATATGCAGTAACCTGGTTGCTTCTAACTTTTGATTATTAGTAGAAGCTGTCACTACTGCTATCCTAATAATTTTACTATCTAGAAAGTAATACATAATATTTCTTTTTTGAATCCCCTTCATTATCATAAGTGCACTAGAGATGATTCTCATTATCCCATGTTTTACCCTTTAAAACTTTTTGACTCTAAGGTTCCCATAGAGATGAGATTTTTCATTAAATTTGGTATATAATGAATAACTTTTAAGGTTTTAGTTGATTCATTTTGATTTCTCAAGTAAATTAAACTAACCCCCTGTGTGACAAGAGGGGCATTATTTACTGTGTAGGCAATTCCACCTTTTAGTTCTTTAAAATTAAAGAACCATTCTCGATAGGGGCTCATATGGTGGCTACAAGCTGAATCTAGTAACTATGAAGTAAAATAACTAGTTGATGGTATAGTAGTAATTGAAAGGTCTAAATTTGTATTATTACACTCAACTACATTTATATTTGAGACAACATTTCCCTTTCCAATTTTTCCTTTATCCTTTAGTTTGGGAAAATCTTTCTTTCAGTGCCCTTTTTCTTGATAAAAGACATATTGATCTTTGCTCAGTTTGGACTTTGACTTTGATCTCCCTCTCCTTTCTTTATTATGACTTTACGAACAGCCTCTAACAACTAGAGCTTTTACTTTTACATTTAAGTTTTCATGCTTTTCTTTGTTTCTCAGTTCATAACTATACAAGGCAGCAGTTTTTTCACTTCTAGACATAACAACTTTCCCATGAAGTAGAGTAGTTTCAAGACACTTAAACTCATCAGGAAGTGATCCCAACAACATTAGAGATCTTCATCTTTAAAAGTCTCATCTATATTCATCAAATCAGTTACCAACTGATTAAAGCTAGTAACATGATTATTCATTGTGGTGCCTAGAACATAATTGAAGTGAAACAATATCTTTTTCATGTAGAGTTTATTTTGACTACTTTTCTTTAAGAATTTCTCCTCCAGTGCTTTCCATAATTTACTTGTAGAAGTTTCTTTAGAAAATGAATACTTATGCTCTTTACAAAGACAAGATCGAATGGTACTACATGCCAGTCTATTAATCGTCTTCCATTCTTTCTCCTCAACACCATTTGGTTTCTCTTCTTTAATGGCAATATCTAGACCCTGTTGAAAGAGTGCATCTAGAAACTCACTTTGCCACATACTGAAATGACTAGTGCCATTAAAAATCTCCACTGTAAATTTTGCATTTGTCACAACAGTTCTTACCAAAATTGAAGATGATGAAGCTTTTGACGTCGTTATGGATACTTTTGTATTGTCTACCATTTCTGCAACAAATTTTATTTAATAGTTATTGATGCGGAATGCTAATTAGCCTAAGAAAATTTTTTCTAATGTGGAAGATCAGTCTAAGCAGCAACCACATAGCATAATAAAATAAACAAAGAGCTCTGATACCAATTGTTGTGGAATTTAGGTTAATTTCCACTGATAATAACAAACTCACCTTGAGAACTATTGCTCAGGTAACTAGAGTATAAACGAATGTACTAAAAAATCATCCCAAGGTAGATTCTTAGGAAATGTGTGGTGGGACACAATAGTCCACTTAAATACTAACCTTCTAGATAAAATTTTACTAAGATAAGTAATTTAATAGCACAATAATTCACGACAATAGCTAATTTTATGTCTATTAAATAGACATAAAAAGAACACTAAAATTTAACGAAGTTCAGCTAATTATGCATTCATCCTTGAACACTACCAAAATAATATTTTACTAGTTTGATAAAATATTACAAAAGAGAGAGAAATAATATAATTGTCTAAATATAGGAGAGGAGATAATTTTGAGATGAAAGTGATAATTTTTAATAAAGGGGAGAAATTCTTTTATAGAATTTTCTTAATGATGATATATAATTAAATAGTTAGCTAAGCTAATAAAATATAATGAGTTTAAAAAAAAAGAAAGAAACTAGATAATTTTCTTTAGCTATTATTGCCGGAGTAGGGTCTCAAATAAGACACTCCTTATATTATTGTCAAATTCATAGTGCATATTAACTCCAACATTAGTTGAAATAGTTAAAGAAAATTTTTTAAAATTATTTTGAGTTTTGCTCAAATATATCTATTTATTCTTTATTTTTAGAGAACATATTATAATATTTTTAAATTTTATTTCTTTCTGATTTAGTATAAATAATTAATTTTTAATATCATAAAAAAAGAGGTGGAATGAGGGATTTGAATTATACTCTCCTTAAACTGAATATCCACACCTTTCATCATTTGAACTAGTCGTGAGAGACTTTAAATTTTACTTCTAATACACTAATTCATCATTGTATTAATTTTATTTTCTCAATTTAGGGATTAAAATGTAATCTTTTAATACAAATATTTCTTTTTTTTTTTAAATATGAATTTATATATACTTTTTTAAAATAACTTAAAATTTTATATTTGTAACCATCAATGGACATATACTGTCTTTATATATATTTCATGCGGCGACAACAGTAGAATGGCCGTTTGATCAATTTTTTTAACGCTCCAGATGATGAAGTCACTATCAATTTTCTTTTTGAACAAAAGTCACTACCAAATTGCTAATTAAGCTTCATGTACCTTTCATTAATCTTCCTTCTCTTTTTTTTTTTTCGAATTTTTTAAATCTGCGTTTGCTTTAGTTCCCACCACCCTCTCACTTTGGCAGCCAAAGCTAATGCTACTTTTAGCTTTCACATTTATATTCTGCCTGTCTAGCATTACCTCCCCTCATAATTCCAAGATAATGTAGAATCTAATTATCTTTTTTTTTTTTTTTGGGTAAAAAATCAGTACTCGTCCCATTGATGCCGTGGCTGTTGTATTTATCATAACTTGTCAAAACTAATATCTGGTCTTGTCAGTGGGAAGTTGCGACTATTGGCTACCCAAGTGGTAAGGTGGCTGATCGATAAAGAACATACAACAGACAATAATCTTTCTTTTAAAAATATTATTATTATTATATTAAACTTAGAAAAAAAAAATTACCGTGGTAAAACATTTAAATTTTCTTAAAAATTATTTCAAATTTAAATTTTATTTATGAAACATTAGATGAAGGATCTTTCGAGAGTTTTTATTTCAAACATTAAAATTAAAAACACACATTTTAGGCCATGAATAATTTACTGCTTAGCAATTTGGCCTTTATCTATAGTAATTTTTTTTTTTATCTACAGCAATTTCTATTCAATAACTTATTTATACTTTTGAGTCATTACCGACAGCATAATCATCTTCTTCCTCCCAAATTTTGCTTAATCCATATAAATCTTTAATCTATGCAAGACATTAAAGATGAATTTATATAGGAATAAATTAAAAATATGAATTTATGTATATTTTTGTAATGACTTATATTTTTAAATATTTTTATTTTAAAATGAGATATATAGTGTTAATAAATTTAAAATTAAATTAAATTATTTTATTTTTATTTTACTATTTTACGATTAATTATTATTATTTTATGTTTAAATAAATTTTCTACGTAAATATAATATTTTTGGTTGTTTGATTTGCATGATTATTTTAACATTTTTATTCTATTATTGTTTTATTAATTTCCCTAATTATTTTGTTAATAAATTATTTTATTAATTGCATTATTATTTTCTGTGTTATATATTATAATAATTAAGGTTTATTATTATTTTATGTGTGTGTTATATATGTGTGTGTGTGTGTGTATATATATATATATATATGTATATAATATGTATGTGTGTAGATTTAAGTTATATATTATAATATTATTAAATAAAGTTTATTTAATTATATAATATAATATAGTATTATATACATATAATATACATACAACTATAAATACAAACACATACATATATACAACCTACCCTCCTCGTAAACCACCACCACCCACCATCGCGCCACTGTCTGTTCCCTCATTGTCAGAGCGTCGTCCAGCCTTCTAGCACCTCTAGTCACCTTCCGCCGTCCTCCACCTTCTTCTCCAGCGTTGACGAGCGGCTGTGGCAGTGAGAAACCAAAACTTGAGCTCTCCTTCGTTCCTAGTGTTTTCGGCCACTGTTTTCCTCACCGTCAATCTTGTTCTCTTCCTCTCTTGCCGGTGAGTATAAATCCAAGCTCTTTTTTTGTTGAAATCTTGATTTGGTTGGGTGTTGAGTGATTTTTAGTTTTCAGTTCATTAGATTTTTGAATTTTTTTAGGTTGTTAATAGTTGATTCACACAAAATTCCTTTACAAATGTTGATTCTAGTAGCTTAATCTACTTCCATGAATTTTTGTGTGATTTTTGGAATTTATTTTGATTTTTGTGAATTTTTTAATATTTTATTAATTTTCATAAATTAATTATATAAATTGTGAATTTGTGATTTTTGGTGTTATTATTAATTTTTATTAATTTTAGAGTTGAGTTTATAATTTTTGTTATTTTTATATAATTTTTATAATTATTTTTAGTTCATGTCAATTTTGAAAAATTAGGTTAAATATATATTTTGGGTAGGAATTCTTGGTTAATTATATGTTTTTGTTGATAATAATGAGATATATGTTGAGAAAATAATTTTTATGTATTTATATAATTTTTATTGAATATTTGAGTAATATTAGTATATTATGTGTAATTTTTTAATATTAAGGTTAATTGTGTAATTTGGTGATAATTTTAGTTAAATATTATGTTTAATTGGTTTTAATATTATTTGAGGTATAAAAATGATTTTTACAAATTATTTACTATTTTTAACTAATTAATACTAATTTTCAAAAATTGTTTTCAAATAATATATTACATATTATTTTGATAATAAAATGAATTTTTATAACTTTTTGTTATATTATTGGATTAATTAAATTATCTAGATTTATAAAATGAATTTTTATTATTAATTGTGTAATTATTGGAAAAATAGATTTTTTAATAATATTATATAATAGGGTTTTTAAGTAATTATTGGAAAAGTAATTATCTTGGTGTTTTAATGTTTAAAATGCTATATTTTGATATTGTGAGGGTATTTATGGTATTTATTGATTTTTAATATATTTTATTATATTATTTGAATTTTGGTGAATTGTGGACCTTGGTTGGGGAATTTTGTAGTTCGGGATCCCAATCGAGGATTTGTGTGAATTTTGGTTTAGAAGTATATTTTTTCTTGCAGGATTAGTTCTACTTTTTAGTAGAGAGATGTCCATTTTACAGAGGAGGTTCTATCGAATTTTCGATAGAATTCTTGTAAAACGTGACATCGGGTCTAATTTCAATTCTGTGTCTGTCTGTATTTTGTAGTTCCAGATCGAGTCTCTAGAAGTTTAAGTTAGAAATTCATTCTGATTTTTCGTGATTATTTTTATTGTTTAGTTGCGCCGAGACTGAGGCCTAGCTGATCAGGCCCGTCGGATCAGTATCGAGGAGCGCACACCTATGAGTTGTTGTTCTATATATACATTGCATTTAAGTTGCATGTTTTAGAAATACATGTTTTAATTGAATTTATTCATAAATTGCTTTAATAAATGATTAGTATTCTTTAGGTATATTTTTAGTATACTTTTAATATATTTCTAAATAAAAGCATGTTTTAGTATATTAATGGTTTATTTTAGTATATTGTATGATTGATTTGAATTTATCTGACATATATATACTCGACATATACTTAGTTTATTTTAGATATATTTCTGGTATATATATGGTATATTCTATCATTTTAAATGTCATTTTACATTACTTATTTTTGATTGAATGGTTATTTTTTTAAAATGAAGGATATCGATAGAACGTGCTACCTAATGGGCAACACTAGGACCGAGTACGTACTGGTGCGATAGATCGTAGGGTTAAATTACTAACTTAATTGAGGAAATATGACATGATTGTTACGATTGAGATTGATGTGATTGAGGGTGTGATTGTCGGAGCTCGATTGACCTAGTGTCTCAGGGCCAATCACACTGATAGTCAGACTTTGGAGCTCGGTTGACTTATTGTTTCGGGGCCAGTCTACTATGCAGATGGATTAAGTAAATTTATTTGGAATTAAGTGAGTCAATATGGTTAGAGTGATTTTCTATTGTTAATTGAGGTTACGATCATTTAGAGTTCTATTTGATCCTTCAAAACTTATATTTTTCAGTATTATGAAATAAAGTGATTTTTAGCATCTGTGTGCACATGCCTGTATATATATTTATTATATACATATGATTGTTTGCATTTGACATATAGTAATGCGTGTATATATATTATAGCAATTCACTCAGTGAGCTCTGACTTCCCTCAGTTGATATTTTTACAGGAAAGTCTTCTTCTTCAAACATCAACAGTAGGCCTATCCATCGGATTTCTTCCGCTCGGGCTCTATTATGTAAATTATCTACCTAGTTTTATATTGTACTCTAGAAACTGCAGTAGTTGTATTTGTATCAGTATGAGTTGTATTTATAATTACTGGTTGTGGTTTTAATTCAGAGGCTATTCTCTGAATAGTTTATCAAAATATTTTATTTTATGATAAGAGGAGATTATTTATTACGTAATTATTGAGTTTTAAATTCTGATGCACATTTATTTATTTAATTTTATTTATTGCATGTTTTTATTCTTTTAAAGCTTGCTACGGATTTTGGATTCGAAAGAATTTCCGTTCCCTAGCGCCGGTCATAGCCCCTAGTTTGGGTCGTGATGACTTTTTTAAAAATAACTTTAAATTTTAAAAATAAATAAATAAACAAACAAACATCAAGATATAAAAAATAAATAACTTTAAATTTTAACAATAAATAAATAAACAAACATCAAGATATAAAAAAAGATTGTGAAAATACTACTATTTTTCAGAATATTTTGAATTATATAAGTTTTGCTTTAAAATAATTTTTCTTAGAATAAGATATTGTAAAATGAGAAAGAAGACTATGATTAAAAGACAGTTTGATAAATTTGATAAATTCTTATCATAATTTTTATCATAAAGTCTCTTATAATATTTTGTTAATTTAAAATGTGAAAAAAATATTATTTTATACAACAACTTTATATTTATATTTTTTATTTAAAATACAAAAAATTAAAATAACTAAGAGAACTTATTGTTTGATATGAAGAAAAATTTAAAAATGATATAGGTGATAAAAGTTAAAAAAAAAAGTTATGAACGGTAGAAAGACAAAACTCTAAACATAAATATTTTTATTACAAAATTACATGTTAATTAATGAATTAATAATAAAATTAACAAAGATGAGCCATTGTAATGGAAATAAAATTTAAGGATATCATAATATAAAATTTCTTCAATACACATATGTGTATATATATTAATAGAATTAAAAATTATTAATTACATTGACCAATGTAATAGTACAATCAAAGTAGATAATAATTTCTTTTTTTTTTTTAAGATAAAAGAACTTTATTAATTAGAGCTCGCAAGAGCTAGAATAGAAACAACGAAATCAAGAGATGAACACCAAACCTGAACAACATCTGTAGCTAAAGCAACATGAGCACAAGCATGAATTGCAAAATTAGCTGACCTACGGACAAATTTATAAAAAATAATTATTGAAATATATTATTTGAAAGAGGATAATTATTTTTTTTGTACAAAATTAAAATTAAAATTAAAATATGTCATGAGGTAACTCAATCATTCCTTATCTATATGTAACTTGGTATGTGTTTGGTGTGTGTAAATTTTACAAACTTTTATAAAACTTATTTACAAATTTAAATAATTATGTTTGATTTAAATAAAAATTTTATTAAATTTATTTTCAATTTCAACTTTTTATTAATTTTGTGAAATTGCTTATTGTTAAATAAAAAATATTTAAAAATAATATTCTATATATAAAATATTCATTTAAACCAATCATATTTTATTAATAAAATTTTTTTTGAAAATAAATTTTATTTAAAAATAAAATGAATTTTTAATAAAATTTATTAAAGGTAAACTTCCTCTTCCTTAAACTAGTCTTTGTGTCATCTCAAAATCTGAAGTGAAACTGAAGCTTCTTATCGACAAAAAGGATCACAAAGCCCTTTTTGTTGAGGCAAGTAGGGATTTTAACTATGGACTTCCTTTTTAGCCTTAAAACAACCTTTTTTGACAATCCTGCTCAGATAATGACCTTGTTATGCATGAACTTCTACAAGGCAGAGCATGAAGAAGAAAGAGAACTAAATAGAATGAATTCACAAGGAAAAATACTAAAATTATATGTACTGATACTACACATATATATTCCTTTTTAATTAAAGAGCTTTATTTCTTGAACAGGGTTACTCGGAAAGGGAAGGTAGCCGAATCCATTTAAGGAAAGGACCTTGTCTCAAGAAGATTCCTAGACGAAGAAGGAATATTCTCTTATTTGGTTTAGGATTCCTATTTTAAAAGGAATCCTACTCTTTTCAGGTCTAAATATCACTATAAATAGGACCTCATATCCCTCATTCTCAATCATCCTATTCTCTTATATTCTAATTGTCCCTTTCTTTCTCTCTAAATTCTCTCTTTATTTTCTGACTTAGACATTAGAGTGTTTGTGGGGATCCTCCCCACCTCTTACATTGCCCTTTGTTGGTTATTTGTAGGATCTCAAGCTCAAAAGTTTCGAAAATAAGTTATCAAGTGGCATTGTCTGTGGGAACTCTTGAGAAAAGCCATTCATATATTTGCTAAGTTAAAACATCGACACTATGAATTCCAGCCATCACCAATCTCGACTCCTGAAACTGAAATTAATCACTCTGCACCCATTCCTCTAATTAATCTTTCAACACCTCTCCCAACAGCAGTGCTTGCAGCAACTTTCCAGTATGTTAGATCTTTATTTGGAAATACGAATTTACCTCTTGGTAATACCCAGGGATGGCCGGCTTCAAGCACCAACTTTCCATATTATGCTTTATTACAATACCATCACCGTCCAATACTTTCCATACCTTTTCCAAGCCTAACAGATACACCGACTGTTACCATGCCAAACCTGAACATTGTAACCTAAACATTTAATCTCACCCAAACCAATAAGGAAGTCATGATACAAAATATCCAAGCTCAAATAGCCTTAATGTAATAATAACTAAACATTTTAATTCAAAATGGCAACCCTGGGCTAGTTCATATAGACAATAACATGATACCTCAGGAGATACTCGAGGTGAACAAGAGGAAGAGTAAAGTGTTGGAAAGGGAATGTAGTTCAATAATTTCAGCCCTTGATGACTTAAAGTTAACTTAGAAGATAAAAGAGGTTATACACAAAGCCCGTACAAGACTAAAGGAAGATAAATGTATTATAAAAGGTAGAATGCCATTCATAAAAAGGATAATCCAGATAGAGATCCCTACCAAGTTCAGAATCCCACCACTTGATTAATTTGATGGGACTAGAGATCCCGTCAACCACATATCCGCATTTAGAATAAGGATGTTGTACCAGAATATGAATGATGGAATCATGTGTAGAGTCTTTCTAAGCACACTCATAAAGAATGCCCAAAAGTGGTTTCATCAACTACCGGAGAACTCCATCACCTCTTTTGAGGATCTGGCAGAAAAGTTCCGTACCAGGTTCATCACCAACATTCCCCTTGCTAAAAATATCAATAATCTTTAGATGTGCTGGCAAGAGGTCGATGAGTCCCTACAAAGCTATCTTGATTGGTTTAATAAGGTAGCCATGTAGATCGAAAACCTTGTGGACAAAGTTGCTATAGAAGATTTGAAAAATGACACTAGAATTGGAAAGCTCAAAGATGAGATAATGACAAAGGAACTTGGCACTTTTGCGGAGGTGATGGCTATGGCGGTCAAAATAATAAAGATGGATGAAAATAGAAGGATGCGAAGGGAAAAGGAAAAACCACTAACCAAAGATGAAAGATCAAGATTTAGACAAGCAAGCTTCCCAAAAATAAATTTCAGAAGCCCTGTAGAAAGATTTAATAGGGAAGCAGACAGATCCACACCTTTAAATACCTCGTGATCTAGAATTCTCATGTGGGTAAGATAGAATGGTGTAGGAATTACCCTAGCCAAAAGAATAAGCCCAAGCCGGAGATCCACGCAAGATAGGGGACACTATTGCTAGTATCATTGAGAATATGGACACGACACTGAGGCTTGCAGAGAACTGAAGAATGCCATAGAAAGACTGGTGCATAATAGTAAACTCAACAAATTTATAGACACGTCCAGAGGGAGCAGGAACCTAGAAGCTCATGCATGAGACAGGCCAGAAGTAAAGAAACTCAGAATAAGCCAGCTGGTGTTATTAACATGATTATTAATGGGGAAAAAATTGAGAAGAAACCTAAATAGAGCCATAGAGAAGGGCCGACCTTCAAGAAAAGAGAGATTGTATTTAATTCAGAAGATGGTTTGTATGTTCGTCATCCCTACTATGATGCCCTGGTGATAAATGCATACATAAATAATTTTTTGGTAAAGAGGTTATTAGTTGATAATGAAAGTGCCATCAATGCATTATCTTCGAATGCTTACAAAGCAATGGGAGGCTCTGTCACTAACTTGAAAACTAACTAGAACCCTATTACAAGCTTCTATGGAGGAACTATACAGTCAATGGGAGTAGTGGAGTTAAATCTAGAATTTGGAAATTGGGATGATGAAGAAATGAAAGTTATTAAAACCCTGTTTAATGTGGTGGATCTCCCACTGGCATATAACGGAATCATAGGATAGCCAATGCTTTACGATGTAAATGCAGTCACTAGTGTCCAACACCTACCTATGAAAATTCCAGTTGAGGGTGGAACTCTCATTCTCCGTGGAGATTGACATATGGCCAGACAGTGTTACCAGATGGCTATAAAGCCTCAGACGGAGGCTTTCCCCTTAGAAGTGTGGGAAACAGAGAAACAAGGCACTGGACCATAACTGGTAGATGACATTAAAATATTACAAATTGCTAATGGGAAAGTGGTGAAAATTGGTAAAGAGCTCGACCATGATACCTAACAAGGAATGAGGGAAGTCCTTACTAGCCACTCGAAAGACTTCGCTTCTCGGGCCTGTAAAATAACTGGGGTAGATCCCCAGGTTGCCTATCATAGCTTGAACATTAGACCAGGGGCAAAACTAGTAATCCAGAAGAAAAGAACCTTTGCATATAAGAGGCAAAAGATAATCACTCAAGAAATAAAGAAATTATTAGAAGCTGGGTTTATCAGGGAAGTTACTCATCCATAATGGGTGGCCAACGTGGTACTAGTCAAGAAATTGAATGAAAAGTATAGGATGTGTATGGACTATATTGACCTTAATCAGGCATGCCCTAAGGACAGCTGCCCACTACCTATAATTGACTAGCTCGTAGACTCCACTGCCGGTCACAGACTATATAGTTTTATTAACGCGACGCAAGGATATCACCATATACTAATGAAGAGGGAAGATCAAAAGAAAACATCCTTCATCACCCACAAAGGTCTTTACAGCTACAAAGTGATGCCCTTCAGACTAAAGAATACTGGAGTAATATATCAGAGAATGATGAACCATGTACTTCAGGACTAGATTGGGACAAATGTGAAAGTATATATGGATGACATTATTATTAAGAGCAAGCATGTAGGGGATCTGGATAAAGTCCTCTAATTGCTAAGTGAGTCTAGGATTAAGCTAAATCCAAAAAATGCATCTTCGGAGTTAAAGTTGGAAAATTCCTAGGACTCATGATATCCTATAGAGGTATTGAAGACAACCCAAAAAAAAATGGATGCCATTCTCAACATGAAAGCCCTAAAGACTATCCACAAGTTACAAAAGCTAAATGGTAGAATCACGGCTTTGGGACGTTTCATTTCATGCTCAGCCATACTGTGTCTACCACTATTTTGAGCTTTAAAAAATTCCAAGAAATTTGTTTGGACTGCAGATTACTAGGCAACCTTTGAAGACATTAACAAATCTTATCCTCACCACCTTTACTCAGTAGGCCGATCCTAGAGGAAACACTGTACTTATATCTCTTGGTAGGTTAAGAATGCATCGCTTCAGTATTAGTAAGAGAAGAAGAGAGCAAACAAAACTTGGTATATTACATCAGCAAAATACTTTGAGAATCTGAGTTTCAGTACCCAACATTGGATAAGCTGGCCATGGCCATTGTCTACTCATCCTGAAAGCTCTGACACTACTTTCAGGCTCATCTTATCATTGTCATATCCCGCTTCTCTTTATAGAAAATCTTATAAAGGCCTAAGACTTCAGGTAGATTGGTTCAATGGTCAGTATTACTTGGAGAATTTGACATTGATTATAAGCCTCGTCAGCAAGTGAAAGCCCAAGCATTAGCAGATTTCATTTAAGAAATGATGTTGGAAGACCTAACCATAACCAAGTGACCAGAATGGAAACTCTATGTTAACAGAGCATCCTCTACTCAAGGATCTAGCACTGGAGTTATCCTCAAGGGACCATATAAAATCCATATCTAGTATGCAGTTCAAATAGAGTACAATGCAACCAACAATGCCGTGGAATATGAGGCACTCATCATAGGATTGAAGTTGGTTACTGAAGTCAGAGCTGAGCACCTCATAATATACTCAGACTCTCAGCTAGTAGTAAACCAAGTTAACAGGACATTCTAGATCAAGGATCCAAGCATTTTCAGATATGCGAGTAAAGTTATACAACTCTTGAAGAAGATCGAATAAGAAGGAGGATAGTGGGAGATTGTCCAGATACCCAGACATAAAAACTCTGAGGCTGACCTCTTAGCGAAATCGGCAGCTAAAGATAATTAAGCATTTAAGGGTATGGAATTCACCAAAGCATTGATAAAACCCAGTACCAAGGATCCTGATATCATGGAAGTATGGGAAGTCTCGGAATGGATGCGACTAATAATCTAATACTTAGAACATAGAATGCTTCTAGAAGATAAACTGAAGGCTCAAAAACTAAAGATGAAGGCAGCTCACTACTCTATTCACCACGGGGAGCTCTACAGGAAATCCCTTTCACATCCATGGTCCAAATGCGTATCCCCAGAGGAAGGGAATTATATACTCAGGGAAATCCATGAGGGAATTTGTGGAGCGCTTGAGTCCCACTACATATTAATCAAGAAATTGCTTCTTCAAGGATACTATTAGCCCACTATGTTTAATGATGCTCAGAAGTTAACTCAAGAATGTCATAAGTGCCAGTAATTCACTCATCTTAATCACAAGCCTTCCTACCCCTATATTCGATCAGTAGCCCGTGGCCCTTCTCCATATGGGGAATGGACATCCTGGGCCCCTTCACTGACTTCCACTTCACAGAAAAAGTTCTTAATTGTGGCTATAGACCATTTCACTAAGTGGATAGAAGTGGAAGTAGTTCCAACCATCACAGAAGCTCAGATTCAATATTTCTTCTAGAGAGAAATCATCTGCAGATTTGGCCTACCTCACACCCTAATCACGGGTAATGGTAAGTAGTTTAACAATGAAAAATTCAGAAGGTTATGCTCAGACCTTAGAATAAAGCTTTGTTTCACCTTGGTAGCTCATCCGCAAATAAATGGGCAAACTAAGGTTACCAACAGAACTATCATGCAGGGATTAAAAAAGAGACTTGATGAAAAAAAAGGAAAACTAGGTCAAAGAGCTTAACAACATAATTTGGGCTTACAGGACCACTCCCAGATCATCCACAAAGGAAACATCATTCAAACTAACTTATGGCATGGATGCGGTAATACCAGTAGATATTGGTTTACCAAGTTACAGGATTAGCCGTGACTTTGATCAAAATATTAACAACATTGATGCCTAGATATGTCTGGACCTACTGAAAGAAAGATGAGAGTGGATTTTAGCCACAACTGAAGCATATAAGTAAAGGGTAGCACAATATCATCTTTGGCGTAGTCACCCAAAATAATTCAAAGTAGGCGATTGGATACTCAGATAGGCAGATATTGGCAGAGGCAACTTTGGCACTGGTAAACTGGGTCCAAATTGGGAAGGCCCCTATTGGGTCACAGAGTACACATCCAAAAGGCATACAAATTAAAAAACAGAGAAGGTAAAGAACTTCCATAATTTTGGAACTTAGATTGCCTTCAAAAATACTAATAATAAATGTACTTGGAATGATATTTAATAAAGTATCTCTATTCATTAAAGAAACAATCAGATTACAAAGGTTAATTACAAAAAAAAAAATTCTCTATTTTACTAATTGTACATCCAAACCATCGGGCTTGGAGACGGGAGGGGGAACAACATTAGCAGCACTGATAAGCATGGTAAGCTCTGTAGCATACCCCTTCAGCAGATCTAGAAACATCCCCTGCATGAAGGGAAGTCGCCTTTTACCGAGCATCCTTTTCATTAATAATCTTCACCAGGTCAGTCGGTGTTATCTGATCCAGCTCCGCCAAGACTAGCTTCGAATTTTAAGAGAGCAGGATCCTCCTATATTCAGACACACAGGCTTTGAGAAATCCTCCTATTATGCTTTGGTAGGATCTTTTATTGTTTGCTTGAGACTTCTCAACCTCGGATAGCTTTTTTTCCATGTCTACGATTTGAGAATCCTACTCTTTGATCCTCTTAGTCAACTAACCCTGACTATTATAAGCACCCAATTTCAGGATGCAATAGTGCACAATTGCAACGTAAGCCCTTATGATGAAATTTATTCAAAAATTGAACTTGGTTGTCGATTTTTTTGGACTTTAAGGACTAAATTGCAACATTTTTTAGGATTTGATTGCAAGTAAGTCAATTTTTTAGGGGTCTTTGGTAATTAAAAGTAAAAAAATTGAAAATCCATATTATGAATTTCCAATCGAAAATCCATAATGCCGATCGAAATTATGGATTTCCGATAGAAAATCCATAATTCTGATCAGAAATCTAATTTTTCGATCGGCATTGCACAATTCTAACTTGTAAAATCCCATTTTTTTTCAATTTTTTACGTATTTTTTTATCAATTTTTTAGTGTTTTGATTGGTTAAAAATTGAATTTTTATAATTATTTTTTTATAATTATAGTTATCTGTAAAAGATTTTGACGCATTCAAAACACATAACTTTCAAAAATCAAATCCTTATTTATCTATTTTGATAAGGAGATGAGTCTGTTCCTCCAAAGGAGGAAGTTAGTACGCAAGCAGACTCTGAATTTAAAAGCAGAGTTTGCATGTGCGCGAAGGGGGATTTTTTTTGTAGAGGCTTTTTTACTCATAGAGAGATGGAGAGAAACACACACAAACAAAGCTAAGAAACCTGACTGCGCAAAAAACCCCTAAAGTCTAAAATGCTAATGAGAGCGCCCTTTTTAGTCTAGAATCAGTAGCCATTCAATTTCAATAGTGTTAATCCAATCTGAGGGGCTAAAAAGGGCATTTGCACAACATCTAAATTATCAATGTTATGTTCTATTTTATTTTTTTATTCTTTTCTATTATTCTCTTTTTATGAATTTTTCTTTTATTTTTTGTTATTGTTTTAATTACTCAATTTCACTACTAATCTGATTATTTCTGTGTTTTTGTTTTAATGTGCTTAAGGAGGATACTGCTTGTGTTTAAATGAATAGAAGATCCATGGAATGCCATGAAATAATTTTTACTATTTTCCAGTTGAACTTAGGATTTTCATCTTTATTTTGTATTTTGATATCCTGTGTATTTTTTTTAATTCATTGGCTATATAATTGTTAAATTTTAATTTGTACGTAGTTTGTAATAGTCCCAGTAGTGGGAATAATAGAAGATTTAATTTTTTGCACTTTAAAATTAATTAGTAAAACTAGGTTCACTCGGTAAAATTAATTAAAATTAATAGTGGCTTTAGTTAATTAGGATTTGTATGTAATTAAATTAGGTTTTTTCAGAAATCATACGTGAATGTGTTTTGATTTAGTTTTGTTATGTTTTTTAATGTTTTTGGGCTTTTTTATGTTTTTGGCCCCAAGCCCATGTTTAGGTCTAAGCCATTTAATAAATAGGCTGAAAAATGGTTTAAAACTTTAAATAATTAAAATCAATTTAGACCCATTGGGTTATTAGATTTTAGGCCCACTTAGTTAATAAAAAACTTGTTTAGACTTAGCTCAGCCCACTTAAGTTCATTTCTTTTAAAATAAATAAACCTAGGCCCATATTTCACTTAAAATAAAACCAAGTTAGACTTAGGGCCCATTAATTTAATTTTCTTTAAAATTGAATAGACTTAAGCCCCATTTTTAGACAAAGTAAAATAAAAAGATCTAGGCTCACTAATTAATAAAAAATGTAGGCCCACCTTTAGTCTCTTTCTCACTTGTAAATAAAATGTAAATCTAGCTAACTTTTTAATAAAATTAACATAGTTTAGACTTAGGGACAACGCAATCTTGAGTGTATTTTTTATGTATAATTTTATTGACTACATGCCTAGGGTTAGATGGACGTCAAAGGGTTAGATGGATGTCAAATAGGGTTTAATAAAACTGCATGTAATTATAGGATGAAATAATCATTTATAAATTATTCTAACTGAACACGAGGACTAAGAGAAGTTAGTATTCTGTATCCAGAATTTCCTGGTTGTGATGCTAGCTTTCTTTTAGGGAATCGAGTACCACCTTTTTGATTTTTTTCCAATTATTTCCCTGGGTGGCGACTACTCATCTCCACACCATATCTTTATGATAGTGGTTAGTGTGTTCTCTAAGGCCTTGAGCCTAAACAGTGTCGCGGTTGCTAAAATCTTGGACGCATGCTAAACCCAGCTGTTTATAGTGGCGACTCTACTGGGGATAAGAGATACTGATTCTACTTGTGTTCTTTAGAATTATTTTATCGATTATTATTTCATTCTTGCATTCATTCTGCATGTCCCTACTAACTCGATGGCATTGGTTTATGATTCCATAATTCCACTAGCTTCATGGAGTTGTAGATTGACTAACTATCACTTTTAGCCTTAACTCGGTTCAAGAGAGATTACTAGGCTCATCTGACCAGAGTCTGCAACCCAAGTCCTTAAGGGGGTAATATTCTCTCGAATTGGTAAAGGATGTTGGGCCCCTTTGACTTTGGCCTATAACTCAAAGTCCATAATGGAGAGCATCTTGTTAAGGGAGCTTTAACTTTTTACCGGACCCTAACCACATATAATGGCCTAATTACTTTCCCTAGGATTTTTACCTAAAGTGCTTATTTATTTGAATTACTGTGAGATATTTCTATTTATAAAAGCCCAGGCCTATACATTTGAAACTCATTCAGGCTAATAAGGATTAGGCTAGACCTTTATATTTAGAAATGTTATTTCTGTGCTTCTATCTTTTAAGAGAGATTTGGTATGTGCATCAGCTTTTAATATTCGCTGTTGATATGAAGGCCAAGACAAAAAATCCTAGGAAAAAGAGACTCGCCATTGAATACGTGCGTGGGAGAAATAAGGTTAGAAGGTTTACCTGTATGATGGCATGTTGATTGCTTCTTGATACTTGCTACTTGCTAAGTGCTTGCTTGTTACTTGTTGCATATCATATGCATCATGCATACATATAGTCCATGCATCATACTAACACCTTATTTTTGTAGCCATCATAGATTCATCCGGGTCTTTTCATGTATGGGGGTGAAAAGATGGCAGATTAACCAGAATAAATCTAAGCCCTAAGTCAACAGCTCAAGAGATCCTTCAAGAACTAGAGAAGAGTCCAATCAACCCACTGTACCTAGAAGCTGAACCAACTCAGATTGAACAGACTGAAATGGAACAACAACCATAGATGTGGTCTTTAGAGGATATTAAGGGAGCTTT